>JAQGDQ010000222.1:365000-368005 GCA_030141605.1 Tubiluchus corallicola | reverse complement strand
GTGCTATATCCATATCATCAGCACCAGGGGTGATGGAATATCCATATCATCAGCACCAGGGGTGGTGGTATATCCATATTATCAGCACCAGGGGTGGTGGTATATCCATATCATCAGCACCAGGGGTGATGGAATATCCATATCATCAGCACCAGGGGTGGTGGTATATCCACATCATCAGCACCAGGGGTGATGGAATATCCGTATCTCAGCACCAGGGGTGGTGGTATATCCTATCATCAGCACCAGGGGTGATGGAATATCCATATCATCAGCACCAGGGGTGGTGGAATATCCATATCATCAGCACCAGGGGTGGTGGTATATCCATATTATCAGCACCAGGGGTGGTGGTATATCCATATCATCAGCACCAGGGGTGATGGAATATCCATATCATCAGCACCAGGGGTGGTGGTATATCCATATCATCAGCACCAGGGGTGATGGAATATCCGTATCATCAGCACCAGGGGTGGTGGTATATCCATATCATCAGCACCAGGGGTGATGGAATATCCGTATCATCAGCACCAGGGGTGGTGGAATATCCATATCATCAGCACCAGGGGTGGTGGTATATCCATATCACCAGCACCAGGGGTGATGGAATATCCATATCATCAGCACCAGGGGTGATGGAATATCCATATCATCAGCACCAGGGGTGATGGAATATCCATATCATCAGCACCAGGGGTGGTGGTATATCCATATCATCAGCACCAGGGGTGATGGAATATCCGTATCATCAGCACCAGGGGTGGTGCTATATCCATATCATCAGCACCAGGGGTGATGGAATATCCGTATCATCAGCACCAGGGGTGGTGCTATATCCATATCATCAGCACCAGGGGTGATGGAATATCCATATCATCAGCACCAGGGGTGATGGAATATCCATATCATCAGCACCAGGGGTGGTGGTATATCCATATCATCAGCACCGGGGTGATGGAATATCCATATCATCAGCACCAGGGTTGATATCCTATCATCAGCACCAGGGGTGATGGAATATCCATATCATCAGCACCAGGGGTGGTGGTATATCCATATCATCAGCACCAGGGGTGATGGAATATCCGTATCATCAGCACCAGGGGTGGTGGTATATCCATATTATCAGCACCAGGGGTGGTGGTATATCCATATTATCAGCACCAGGGGTGGTGGTATATCCATATCATCAGCACCAGGGGTGATGGAATATCCATATCATCAGCACCAGGGGTGGTGGTATATCCATATCATCAGCACCAGGGGTGATGGAATATCCGTATCATCAGCACCAGGGGTGGTGGAATATCCATATCATCAGCACCAGGGGTGGTGGTATATCCATATCACCAGCACCAGGGGTGATGGAATATCCATATCATCAGCACCAGGGGTGATGGAATATCCATATCATCAGCACCAGGGGTGATGGAATATCCATATCATCAGCACCAGGGGTGGTGGTATATCCATATCATCAGCACCAGGGGTGATGGAATATCCGTATCATCAGCACCAGGGGTGGTGCTATATCCATATCATCAGCACCAGGGGTGATGGAATATCCATATCATCAGCACCAGGGGTGGTGGTATATCCATATCATCAGCACCAGGGGTGATGGAATATCCGTATCATCAGCACCAGGGGTGGTGGTATATCCATATCATCAGCACCAGGGGTGATGGAATATCCATATCATCAGCACCTGGGGTGGTGGTATATCAATATAATCAGCACCAGGGGTGGTGGTATATCCATATCATCAGCACCAGGGGTGGTGGTATATCCATATCATCAGCACCAGGGGTGATGGAATATCCGTATCATCAGCACCAGGGGTGGTGGTATATCCATATCATCAGCACCAGGGGTGATGGAATATCCATATCATCAGCACCAGGGGTGGTGCTATATCCATATTATCAGCACCAGGGGTGGTGATATATCCACATCACCAGCACCAGGGGTGGTGGTATATCAATATAATCAGCACCAGGGGTGGTGGTATATCCATATGATTAGCACCAGGGGTGGTGGTATATCCATATCATCAGCACCAGGGGTGATGGAATATCCATATCATCAGCACCAGGGGTGGTGGTATATCCATATCATCAGCACCAGGGGTGGTGATATATCCACATCACCAGCACCAGGGGTGATGGAATATCCATATCATCAGCACCAGGGGTGGTGGTATATCCATATCATCAGCACCAGGGGTGGTGATATATCCACATCACCAGCACCAGGGGTGATGGAATATCCATATCATCAGCACCAGGGGTGGTGGTATATCCATATCATCAGCACCAGGGGTGGTGGTATATCCATATGATTAGCACCAGGGGTGGTGGTATATCCATATCATCAGCACCAGGGGTGATGGAATATCCATATCATCAGCACCAGGAGTGATGAAATATCCGTATCATCAGCACCAGGGGTGGTGGTATATCCACATCATCAGCACCAGGGGCGATGGAATATCCATATCATCAGCACCAGGGGTGGTGGTATATCCATATCATCAGCACCAGGGGTGGTGGTATATCCATATCATCAGCACCAGGGGTGGTGGTATATCCATATCATCAGCACCAGGGGTGGTGGTATATCCATATCATCAGCACCAGGGGTGGTGGTATATCCATATCATCAGCACCAGGGGTGGTGGTATATCCATATCATCAGCACCAGGGGTGATGGAATATCCATATCATCAGCACCAGGGGTGATGGAATATCCATATCATCAGCACCAGGGGTGATGGAATATCCGTATCATCAGCACCAGGGGTGGTGGTATATCCACATCATCAGCACCAGGGGCGATGGAATATCCATATCATCAGCACCAGGGGTGGTGGTATATCCATATCATCAGCACCAGGGGTGGTGGTATATCCATATCATCAGCACCAGGGGTGGTGGTATATCCATATCATCAGCACCAGGGGTGATGGAATATCCATATCATCAGCACCAGGGGTGATGGAA
>JAQGDQ010000222.1:0-360000 GCA_030141605.1 Tubiluchus corallicola | reverse complement strand
AGTGAATCGTATGATAAAAAAAACATTAGTGCTTAAAATGGAATGATGTAATGAATGAAGCTCATATATGAGATGATATAAAAGATAGAAAGACTATTATTTGTTAATAGTATGTGAAATTAAGATAACTTGATTAAGATAACACCACTGTTTTGCAACTTTTAAGATTAATTTTCTAATACGCTGTTCCCCTTTTTGTCCCTTAGCTAGTAAACACTTTACATGTCCTTTATTTTTCTCTTTCGCTTATGTTTGTCGCTTTCCTTGTTCTGATTTATCGATAACATGCTGGTACACGATTAATGAGTCTGAATTGGTACGGCTAGCTTAATCCGAGCAAATGGGCCGTGCAAGATGTCCACTGAACGACACTCAATAACCATTAACAATGAGTAACATTCAAAAGCTTTGAAAAAGTAGCGTACTTTCTTACAATATGGCGCGATCGATAGAAAGTGAATGAGATTTAACCCTTTCATACCCGTTGTATCCCGTGGTATACGAGAATATTTTCTGCCTTTAAAATTAATAAAATTTTAAAAATGACAGTTATTTGATCTGTTAATAGTTATTTTGATTTAAGCCAACAAAAATAGACTAAAAATGGTGATAAAATGGCAAACTAGAAAATCTACATAGCATAAAAAACTGTGCAAGGTACAGTACTTTAGAGACGACTTTGTACAGATCAGCATAGCATGCATACTAAATGTCTTAAATACTTTAAAAAATTATCAGCAGTTGCAAAATGAAGCACATTTTATGCTTCCATTGAATCCCAATGTATCCCGTGGGATACAGGCTATATTTAGCACGCGGGCACAGGTAGAAAAAAAATTATTATGTGTAAACAAGATGCACATACTGAACAAAAGTACCAAGCCAAAATTAAAAAATAATTTGGGACTGAAAGGGTTAAAAGGCAAAAATAAAGCCGAAAGTTCTTGAGGCTTATACCGCGTGATACACAATCGATAGCTTTGTTCACCCGAGATAATTTTATCACAAACAGGAAATTTTTAGAGAATCATCTTTGAGTGTGCGCAAAGTGTTGACAAAGTTGATGTATTTATCTGGTTGGACTTTTAAGTTGTAAAATATGCTAGGCGTATTATTCAATAATGCAGACACAAACTCACAATGTCTAAGGCAATGTCGGACGCACGAACGAATCTTAGTTTTTAGTTTAAACATAATTTATTTAGGATTGGATCAGACAGTTTGAACAACATGATTTAGGATCCTCACCACAACTGGAAGTGAATTGAAAAGACGTAAAAGTCAACATTCATATACTAGTATTACACGTATGGATTATAGAGGCTTTTTTCTGCAGGTTTGAAAGTGGAACTTGTTTCACCATCATCATTCATGCTACAGTAGGGCTATTAACAAAAGTTATCTAACATTAATGTAACATTTATCCACGATTACAGTATTCAGTATTATTGTTTCAATATTTTTTTGAATTGCGTTTAGTACTGCAATTGCAACGATGTTTAGTTAGGAGAAATGGGCTAATGTCGTGTACTGGTTATGGTTGGGACAACGAATTTCAGGCTTTATAATTAAAATTGACATTAATTAGTGTATAGTGTCTGTACCATTTTCTTATTTTTAGTAAAGTTTCAACCTCGTTGTCCAACATCATCCCATCATCATTATATCATTAGCCCATTTTATCGTGTGTTGATATAGTGTTGATAAAAGTAAAGTAATTTCATGGTAGTGTCACGTAAGAAAATATGTAAAAAATAAAACCAAATTTACCAAATAAGAAGACGTAGTTTTAGTCGCATATTTAATGCAGTATAAATTTAATTCAGTTTAACCTACTACTAAATGGTTTCACGGAACTCATTTAAAATGTATTTCATTCTATTTTAATTTCTTTTATCAATCCATAAATTTCACTACATTTTAATCTTACTAAGCATAACAATTTTGCTTGTTTACGGCAAGGGTTTATTTTACTGGTCACAATCGATATTATTAGGCTTAAAAACATAAACAAATACATGTACCACCTACATGCAATCATCCACGAGAGTGTTTACAAACACAGTCATGCAAGTTACTTTTAACCACTGTCAAAAAGCCGTTAACAAACAATGCAACAACTTAAAACCCGGTAAGAGAGAGGAGAGCCTGTATACACACATACATACATACATACATACATACATACATACATACATACATACATACATACATACATACATACATTCATACATACATACATATATACATTACATACATTCATACATATATAATATATACATAATATATAATATATAATATATATATATATATATATATATATATATATATATATATATATATATATATATATATTATATATATATATATATATATATAATACATATACATATATAAGCATTTACATATTACCCAAAAAGATGAATTTACTCAAAACAATTTAAGGTTAACTTTACTAATTTAAATGGAGAAAAGGGTAATAACAGGTTGCTAATGTAACTAATTAAAGTGTCCAGCAGAAGAAACATTTTGATTTTTGTTATAAATAACGTTAAGAGTTGGGTAAGAAATAACCATTTTGGAGACAAGTTCAGCTACACAACTGCTCGTAAGTACACCACCTTTTCCAAATTATGACAAATTGTAGCTTCAATTGCTCTATATGGATGTTTTGTGTGTCATACAGGTACTCGTGGTTCTCGAATGCTGTAAAACACTGACAAAAATATCTAATTAGGCAAATTACATGCCAAGACATAGCTGCGAGCAAAAAAACTCGCATTGTCTTCTTTCATGCAAATGAATGTTGTTCTTAATTACGATGAGCAAATACTGCCAAGATGGGTATGTAAATGTACGCAGAGATTGCGTTCAGTTTTATAACCTTGGCTTACATTTGCTAATTTACCTAGCTCAATACGTGTGGAAGTTAAAATAGTTGTGGACTGGCTTGACAAAAGCATTAAAGCGATGCATGGCCAAGCTTCCAAGGGTCCAGGTTGGTAAACGTTGTGTTAAAGGACAAAGTAATGTCGATAATTTTGTTAACTTTACACGAGTTTTTTTACCATTTAAAAGTGAGGTTTTATATACACTAAAGTGCACGCTGCTGAATTATTTTGCATAATAACTAATACAGGTAGCCACCGCAAACACAAAAGCGGCTTTGTCAAAGTTTTTGTAAGCATAGTATTTTCGTCGTTCGCAAAGACGTGTTAAACTTTTTTATTAGCATAATCTCGAGGTCGCCTTTTTAAACTTAACTTAACTGAGGGTTTTCAAATATCTGCATCATGTGATTAAATAAAACACTTAACAACCCACGAAGGAATCTAAAGCTTCAGTTATTCAAGTCGATCGACGATTATAATACCGTCCTAGATACATTATTAATTTCACTTTTATAATTTAGCACAAACAATAGCTTTCTGTTTCCTGTGTTTGCCTGCTTGTTTACTTCGCGTCTCAGTCTGTCAGAAAATTCATTTGTTCATCAAATAAAGGGTTGTATGATCGCAATTAACTTAACGTATTGACCGCATCATTAGATGCAGTGTTCTAATAAGCTTAAGCCTTACAACTGCTATTTTAAGTTGTTTTTATAGAATTTAAATTACTCATAATATTTAGCAAATCGTGGTATATGCTCTCCGCAGTGAATTCTGAATTCTGAATAATTATAGTCTGGTAATTTGAATAACAATAATAACCGTACAGATTTTATTTAATTTTAAAATTCGTTTACATATGTCTGTGTGATTTCCAATTTACCTAACTTACCGACTGTAGGTAAGGCTTGCGCACTCACCAGTTTTAGTTTTACGCGTTTACAAAAGACTAGAGCTTATTAAAGAAATTGTATATGATCGTATATTATGCAAACAGGTGATAAATGAGTCTAATTAACAATTTCACCCTTTCATATCACCTGGTCGTCAACCAAATGACCTACATAAACGTATTGCGAATTTATTATCCTCAATAAATTGTAACGATTTATAAACCTTTTCATTTTTCTGTATACTCTTGAGATTTCATGAGCCACGATATCTTAATAATCTGCTGATACGATGTCAATCAAGCACAGGTAGAGCATATCAAGGCAGGTGTGAGAGCTACCCACCCGGCTATTGACATTCGATGGGTAAGTAGGAGTTGTGACCCAGTTTGGGAAATAATGACGCTCAAATTCAAAGCAAGTCACAATAATCATTATTTTCGTTGGTTTTACAAGTCCTCCACGTAAGTAGCGTGTAGTTGATTTGTAATTGGTGTTGTATTATAGTGTGTGAAGCGCAGCTGCAACAGTGGTTAGAGGAGACATCAGAAATGGAGTGATAAATATTTAATTTAATCTAATTTAATTTAGTTTAATTTAGTGGTATATAAAAACATAACAACATGGATTCACAAGCATGACAACATTTGGTGAGATGTATGAATTGCCATTACAAAGTCACAAATTAACTTTGTACTGAAGATGACAGATTAGACAAACCTCTGCGTAAGTGCAATGCAATTTAGTAACGCAATGTAATGTAATGACACTTATAAATTTGATATTATGACACTTGCTGTTGCACTTATCGATGTTAAACTGGAGTTCATCAGATTTTAAATTGATATTAATTAGACTTTGACTTTTTTAGGTTAAGGACCGTTAAGCATTTTAAAGTTTCCATGTTACTATAAGTCATATGACAAAATAACAACAATTGGCATAAATGTGATATTTTAATGTTTCAATAAATATAAATACATAGGTAAGTGCATTGCTTATCATGTTAACTCGCGAACAATCATGTAATACAAGGCCACAGTAACAAAGTCCCGTAGTTCCTTTCACCTGAAGCTTTTCAATGGGTTCTCCTGCAACCCATTCTCCAGATGAAAGTTTTATGGAAGTTCATTGCTGTAGTATTGTGTTATTAGGAAGCTGATGAGTCAATACTTAATAAAGAGAAAAACAATGTGCTTAGCCGTGCCTTTGATATTATGGAGTACTAAATATGGACAGACTTATGTTTCAGTATAGAAAACATTTTTATAGATCATTCAGTATAATCTTTTATAACTGTTGCAGTGCCCACATAGTTAATGCTACTATCCTCTCCCTTCTCCGCGATTATGTTATTTTTTTCAAGTAACATATCTTTTAAGTTGCTAGAGAAATTGTGCTATTGTTCTAATATAGGCCAGTTTTTGTTTTACGTAAATGCGCAATGTGAAGTACAGATCGAGACAACTGATTCAATGTGCTCCGCTTATAACTTGAGCTAATTTCTTAGTCACATAATGGTGGGTTTAATAAACGATTAATAATTTAAATAGACAAGGAAATTTTGCGCTTGAGGCGATGACGAAAATAAATGAGACCAACTACAATAATATCTGATAAACATTAATGTCTGCGTTCAGAATAATTACAAGCCAAAAGCACAGTAACAAGGTAGTGATAAGGTAATAATACTATAAGGCAATACAATACTGGCAATACAGTAATACTTAATAAATACTAATGTGTGTTTAAGCACTGTGTCTCATATGTGCAATATGAAGCTTGAGATTTACCAATTAGAAGCAGCTTCCTGATCATACTGTAAATGTTGAAGCATCAAATCTGACTCAATGTAGAAAATCGTTGAGAAGAGGGTGGCAAGTAAGTTTCGTAAGCAAGTTAATATATCATACCTGTAGCACTTGTATACCCTAAGAATAAATTGGCTTAATTAGGTTATCATTTTTTATTGTTCGCATCTTAAGTTGTCAAATGACGTCAGTGTACATTGAGGGCATTATATCCAGCAGTCAAATATAGAAACAGGAAGGCTCCGAAAAATAGTGATCAATTAGGATTCGATACCACAATCTTGTGGTTTATGCAACACCCTCGAGACATTTGAGCTATCAACCCACGTGGCAAAGCATTTAAGACTAAATCTCCTACTAGTCTGCACGCAGTCTGTCAGAGTCACCTGTCCATGGAAAAGAGAACTTAATTAATTAATTAAATAATTAATTAATTAATAAGCTATCACTGGTAGCTAATTGAAGATTTGATTCATCTTTGAACAATTTCATCATTTGTGCCTAATAATAATAATAATAATAATAATAATAATAATAATAAATAATAATAATAATAATAATAATAATAGCACGATTCTCCGTATGTTCTAGTGTTACCAGATTTTGCGATAATTTCGAGAACTTCAAGTAAGGTGCTCGTGTATTGGTGCGGCTAAACCTGGTCTATACACCAGAGGGCGCAGCTAAAAGTTGGGTGCAATTTTCTAATGCCAGGGATCAACCACGTGCATCCTACACAAAAATTATTACAATATCGGAAGAATGCGCGACTTCGTTAGGCTTTTTTCCAATTGATCACTGTTCTATGATCATTGATCGCTGTTCGTTACTATGATCAACGACTTATACACAATATGTGATGATGTCAAGTATATTGACGTCACGACTATGTTCGAAGTTGGTACCTCTATTGATTATCTCAAATTCAAATCGCAGCTAATCAGGCATTACAATGGGCAAATGTTAATAACCTAAATTTCAATATGCCTAAATTCAATGAAATGATTGTGATTTTCATGGCTAAGCCTCCTGATAATCCATCTATTACCGTCTCTAATTTGAAGGTAAAAGAGTTGATTCGGTAAAACTTTTAGGCATAGAGATAGCTAAAGATTTAAGGTGGAGCATCCATGTTCATTCAATTTATAATAAGCGAGTAAAATACTTTATTTTTTGCGACTAATGAAAAGAGCTGGGACGTCTTCTAAAGATATTGTAACGAAGAGCGGATGGTGCTGATACGCCGATTGTCGCATACTTGAGGAGAAAACGTAAAACAGCAGTAGTAATAGTAAAATTACTGAGTTTAAGTAACATGCCAGACGTCTGCCCCATCGTGCTCCATGCCGGTGTCAATAGGGAACAGATGCTGAAATGGAAAACGCACCTGCCCGTCAGCCCACTGAACCGACGAGGCCATTCCATACCGGCTACTTATAGCTGCTATGCAATGGCTTCGTAATGGACGAAACCATCACAATGTAGAGGGGAGGGTCGAAAAAAGGGCATTTCGCCTTCGTAACACTGTCCTCCTACAGAAAATGGTTCGTCCTCGAACCAGAATAAAGCACGCAGGAGACGAAATGTTTTTTATTGAAAAAAAATGAATTTACAGGTTTTACAAGAGTACAAATTGTCTGCTATACAATGCCTAATTTTTTTGCCATTTTAACAAGAGCTTAGCGCTTACGAAAAATGAAAAAAAAAATTGGACAATGACTGCATTTAAGGCTCGGAGAGCTGGTTCTGTCCGGGCCGGATTCAGAAAGCGGTCTGGAGACTCCTGGGGTTCAATATGCCGTGAAAGTTGAATTCGTCGTGAAAGTTGAGATGTCCGAGTACGTGCGTCTCGCTTGTAAGGTGGGCGTTCCTCAACCAGATGGCTGGAATAGGTCCGCAGGCTCGTAAGGACTGTACCCACAAATGTAGCTCCTCTTTCGTTGTTCCTCTTCTTGGAGACGATAGCAGATCGGGTAGCAGTCCAGGTGCTACTACAGCAACAGACTACACTTTGTACCTCACGATACGTCTACACATCGACGTAACTTTTCTCCAAGATTCAATCATTAATTTAAAAACAACAGTACATGTGCTGCTACATCAAGTACAGACTGCACTTTGTACCATACACTTTAAAATCGACATCTATCCACAACATACTAGAACAGCATCCTCGTAGGTAAAACATTCCTCTATGAGGCCACAGAAAATAGTTATACAGCATACAAGGACAATATCCTCGTAAGTAAATCACGAGGCCACTGTAGGTCAATGAGGACTGAAAGCTCCGGTTTATGAAGAACCAACTATGATGTGTTGTGAACCCACCACAAATCACAGCTACCGGCGACGATGAAAGAAAACCGTCGTACTGCACAGTGGTTCCATGTCATAGCGGCGTTTCGGTACTGTTCTTTTGCCGATTTAAGGTTGCAAGTTCGAATCCACTGGGGACAGCTTAGGACTACTGCCCCCCGTACTGGCCACCAATGTAACGAAGGGCGGATGGTACTGATTGTCGCATACTTAAAACGTAACATTACAGAAGAAAACGTAAAACAACAGTCGTAATAGTAAAATTACTGAGTTTTAAGTAACATGCCAGACGTTTACCCTATCGTACTCCATGCCGGTTGTCAATACGGAACAGGTGCTGAAATGGAAGACACACCTGCCCGTGAGCCCACTGAACCGACGAGGCCATTCCATACCGGCTACTTATAGCTGCTATGCAACGCTGATATGCAATGGCTTCGTAATTTATGAAACCATCACAATGTAGAGGGGGAGGGTCGAAAATAAAGGGCATTTCGCCTTCGTAACACTATGATAAAAATGTACTGCACCGTGATTAGACCAGTTGCTGAATACGCTTGTCGGGCACTCGTCTCTTTCCCAGTATCTCTTTGATTTGTTAGAAACAGTTCAACAGCGCTCATTGGAAAAAAATTTCCGAATGAAAACTATGCAAATGCTCTAATTGTGGCCAATCTTCAACATTTATTTAACTGTCGCCAAAATTCTTGCAAAAAGTTGTTCTTATCAATTCAAAATCCAAATAATAAAATCCACACTCTATTGCCAGATGCCCATACTCACAGATATAGTACTCGCCACCATATGGAATACCCCTTAGCTAGATGCAAAATAGAGAGACCCAAGAACAGTTTTATCCCATATGGCTTATTTAATTTCCAAACATAAGTTTGACTCATTTAATTTTAATTTATTTCGTTCATGTATCTTGTAACAGTGTAATAGTGCTTGTTGCTGTATATTCTACCTTGCTTATTCTTTTTAAAAATTTTATATTGCAATTTTATGCTGTACTGTAATTCAGCTTTTTGGTTGTAATGATGATAAATAAACTTATATGACTTTTTTATGCAAATCACGTTAAACAACGCCCGTGGGAGTTTCAAAATAAGGAGTTACAATTACAAAGTGAAAATGACAATACCAGAAATCCTGTAAAAACAACGAACAAAAATTTAAAAAATTTCAATTAAATTTAAATAAAGAAATTATAATTATGTATTCATTATTTATCTATTATTCTTATTATAGGATAGTCTATGTACAAAAGAACTCTGCACTAGTGAGCGCTGAATCTATGCAAGTTGCCACCTGAATATTGATTATACAAATGATTTTTTGCTTGAACGACAGAGATAGTTGAAAAGCCGTAATTATTACATTCACAAGATTAGATAAGCTTATTACGTAAGAGAACGAGCCCGAACAGCAAGATACAGAAATTTTCCGAAGAAAAAAAGGAGCTACAATTACAAGGTAAAAATGAGAATACAAGCTTAAAAACATGCAATTCTTATATTTAATTTACTAATGACAAGGCATATCTGTTTTGTTAGGGCTTGAAGCAAAAAAATGATGTTGCCGTTCGCAGCTAAAATGTTCTGGTAATGAATCCCATATATATATAAGACTGTATTTAAGAACGTCGGGCGCAGAAGTAAAGTGAGTACTTCTAGCAAATTGTTGGTGTTTAGTGATTAAAGATCAGAGATCATGAAGGGATTGTTTTTATAAAAGTATAATGATAAACCAGTTCACTGGAGATAACTTTCATTGAGCGAGAGATTGCTGTATCCAAATCTGGTTTGCCCAACCAGATCAGTAATTAATTTTGTCAAGACAGTAAGATGGCTGCAGTACTTCATGCGAGGTTAGATATAGTTGAATTGCAAAGATAGAGTTTGGCAAGACATTTCACTTTCGGCAAAATGTGTAGGACATACTCACATCCAAAATCGGAAGTCAAGTCAAGGCCAAGTAAACGGACGTAAGCCTGTTCAGAAAAAAATCAACTTTCTTGTATGTAGGCCTTGAGTAAAGAATATAATTGACACAAGTCTACTATGGGACCAGTTCAAAGTCAATCCACGATCTTTTTCAAACATGTAAGGGACTTCTAATTAAAGTTGGCCAGTGGGGGATGAACGTCATCATAATATCATAAACAGTATCATCAGCATAAGTGACAAATGAGAAATGGTGAAATAATGGACAGCGTATTGCTACCTGTGACACATTGTGTGAAGTAGGCCTTTGTGCCAGACATTACCGAACATCCTGGCCTTTCAGGGGTTATTACTTGGCCTCACCTAAGTATTCTAAAACTAATTATAATATTCGGATTTTGTTCTTTGTAAAACTAAAGAACTAGAACATAAATGCTTGAGATTTAATTTCAACACTGTGACTGTAATTATGTATTTTTATTATAGGATATTTTTGGAGTACACAAAGAACTGCATTTGTGACCGTTGAATCTATGCAAGTTGTCATCTGAATACACAAAAGATTTTAGTTTCATTACTAGTGTACTATATGAAGGGCAGCAACAAGTGAAAAGGTGAAATTATGATCTCTCCCAATTTTGATTAATTTACACTTTGTATATGTTTATTGATTTTTTATTTTATCGCATTTTTAATGTAAATTAGAGCCAGTCTCATCTTTTATAAAGTAATGTACGTTTTATAAATGTTCTTAATAAAATAAAATAATAAAATAAATAATAATGTATCCTATGTTGCACTGTGCATGTTAGTAAAAATCGTGTTGCAACTGTTTATATATGTTTAGAATGTAAAGATCCACTAGTTGCAGTGCCCTGAGTTGATAATGTTTAAACCAGTTTACGCGAACAGCCCCATTCATTCAGTAAAGTTAATAATATCGTGAAAAAACCACTGGAGTTAACAGTTAGCGTACTTTCATTTGGTTTTTGGGGCTTAATCCAATGCTTCACGTGATTCACAAATATCAAACAACAACTAGATATTCTAATATAAATCCATGCCGTAAACGGCGGGGTACAATCACAGGAGAGATCAGCTTATTACATAAAGGAACATATTCGGACAGATACACGTACGACTGAAAATACGTTTTTCTGGGGCGAAACGTTGACACGAATTAATTGCAGACTTACTACCGGTTTTGCTAAAGATGAGCGAATTTGTCTGTCTCATTTAACTACATGGCTGTTCTAGTTTTTTGGTAGATAAGTTACCAATAATTACCAACTTTGTCTCGTGTCAAGCGAAGTAGCACGAACCCTGAAATTAAAATTGATTATGGAGCTACTTAACTGTTTTGCTGGTTGTTCAGTGAACGAGAGAACCACAGAACGTGTGTGTGCTGATTATGCACCTGGAAAATCTGTGACATTGACTTCTCTCAAAACACTGAAAGAAAGGGTAAGAGACTATCGTTTTTTATTTAATTTTTTGAAGTAGCATGGCATATAATGTTTAGCTAGAGCATTTAGTCTGTAGTCGCCGTTTACGGCATGGATTTATATTGGAATATCTAGTTGTTGTTTGATATTTGTGAATCACGTGAAGCATTGGATTAAGCCCCAAAAACCAAATGAAAGTACGCTAACTGTTAACTCCAGTGGTTTTTTTACGATATTATTAACTTTACTGAATGAATGGGGCTGTTCGCGTAAACTGGTTTAAACATTATCAACTCAGGGCACTGCAACTAGTGGATCTTTACATTCTAAACATATATAAACAGTTGCAACACGATTTTTACTAACATGCACAGTGCAACATAGGATACATTATTATTTATTTTATTATTTTATTTTATTAAGAACATTTATCAAACGTACATTACTTTATAAAAGATGAGACTGGCTCTAATTTACATTAAAAATGCGATAAAATAAAAAATCAATAAACATATACAAAGTGTAAATTAATCAAAATTGGGAGAGATCATTGAATTCGGGTATTAAAGTTTAATACAAATCAATTAAATTTGCGATTTTGATTAACAAGCAAGTTTTGGCTAGCTTCCTACTAAAAACTGACAGACTGAATGAATTGACAATGTCATAACTGAGGTCATTCCATTTACTACAAATTCTGTTTGGAAAAGCATATTTATACAAGTTCAACCTAGAATAATTGATGAAAAGTTGATAGTTATGTCTTCGCAAATGTATGGGAGCAAAAGTGAAGAAATCTTCAAAATTCAAATGTACCAGCTTATGCACGATCTTATACACCTCTTTTAAATAAAAAATAATGCGCGTCATACCGAGTTGGTTGGCCACTTAATTAATTAACCAGTGAATTAGCCAGTCGGGTTAACAAGCTATCAGTTAAGAAGTTTAATGACTTTTTTCAACTTTGCTTGTACATCTGATTGGATTAAGCTAAGTTAAACTGAAGTGGAATGTAATGCATTGAATTAAAATCGATTAGATTAAGATGGGCTAGTCCTGAAATTGACTATGGATTAGATTAGATTAGACTGAGTTAGATTAAATTAGCTTAGGTTATGCTAGGTTAGCCTAGATTAGATTAGGTTGGATTGCTAACTTATTCAATTTGGTGGCTGCAAAATACATAAGAATTATTCATAATAACACTAAGGAGTTTTATATATAACCCAAAGATACAGGAAATAACAGTTTTCTGCCTGTTTTGTGACTAATTTATAAATTTTATAAGGGCGCAAGAATAAGTTGAATGTTGAGATTTGTGATATGTTGTAGTCAGCCTAGTCTACCTGGTTTGGCCATATTTACTCCAGTTTTATTTATTATAGGTAAACTAGCCAGTAAACATTGTTATCAGTTTCTAATCGCTGTCGTCAAGTACTGGAAATTCTGGAAATGCTAATGATCAATAGACGTGTGTTTGTTTTCGTATCTGGAAGTGCATTTCTACTTTCTTGGGGGGGGGGGGGGGTGATTCACATTTGCCCTGCGAGAGAACTCTTTTTTAATATCAATACCTGTTCATTTGTCGTGATAACATGCCAGCGTTGTGTTAGCAAGGTGAAAACACACATACCTTACCTTTATTTTCCGCAAAACTTTTGTTAATTACTGCAAGATGATGTTTTGAAGACCTTTTAGTTATTCCGCAATGAATAGTAAACAATTAACGAGTTATTCCCAACAAACCAGTTAATCGTGTAGTTAAACAAGATGCAAAGTTCAGTAATTATTCCAGAGCCATATTAATTTACAATTTATGAATTGCGCTTACCATGTATAAGTATTTGCATAATGGTTACACATTCTCTCTCTCTCTCTCTCTCTCTCTCTCTCTCTCTCTCTCTCTCTCCTCTCCTCTCCTCTCCTCTCCTCTCATTTCCTCCTCTCTTGTCTTCTTCTCACTCTCTTCTCCTCTCTTTTCACATAAAATATAGTGCGACGTTTTTATCAGCACTTCTTTAAATTTCGAAGAAACAAAGAGAACACCGATAAAAAGTTGAAAGCAAAAAATAATAAAAGCTAAGCTCAAGTTCATAAAAGAAACAACGGTCAACTCTTCAGTAAGTCACCTCTTTGCAATTGCCTCTAGTATAAATTTTGCATCTATATATGTTTGTTAGACGCATCTTGATATTTCCAACAAAGGGTAAATTTGGCACGTCTTGAGCCCACAAGGCAACAAGGTCGTTTTCGAGAAACAAGGTTAATAGATTAAAATCAACTAATTAGCCTAATTATGTTTGTTAAATCATTTGTTATACGTCTATACATTACGCTTTGTTGGATTAGTTATTTATGTCAGCTCATTAGTTTACCAGTAACGACTCATGATATGTCAGCAAATAAAGTTCAAAGTGATTTTTCCCATCGTTTTGTTTTTAACTGTTTGCGTTCACAGCTGTGGCGGTTGTTGCATGGAAGATGACTTGGCACAGTTCATGGTCATCTCACAACTATCCCTTCATTAGCCTTATTATTATATAAGCAACTGGCGGCAAGTAAAAAGCGAGCCACAAAGGTTTTTCTAAATTAATTTCCTAAATTAGAATAAAGATACAACTGTCAATAATATGCTGGGAACTCAGACTTATTTTTATCAATACATTAACAGATTTGATATGGTCGTACATTTAAAACCGATCTGATAAATAAATGAATGCCTCAACATTGTACGAACTTTGTATCATTCTTTGCAGAGTTCTTGTAAAAGTACACAGAAGTGTTGCAGAGAATATGTCTTCCTAATGGTTTTCTTTTTCTAAATTTGGCAGTACTGCCAGAGTCTTGTCAGCTTGACCAAAAATGTAGTTGCTAGCTGTAGCCACTTAGAAAAGGTTTCTAATCACAAACAACTGGGCGAATGTATTGAAAAACGTGTGAATTATCAAAAAGGTAACACTGAAAGGTAACTAATGATCGATTTCAAGCAATTTGGACCTAAGAAATTCATTTCGGGTATTTTCATTCTAAGTAGATTTGCTTTCTGTCATCGGCTTTTTCAAAGTGGCTTTTAAGCACCCACTCAAAGTAATATACAGTTGTGAGCAAGAATGTGAATATAAGATCCAGAAAGATCAAATTCTTTTAATTAATTTACCTGTGTTTAGTTAAATCAGTGATCGTGGTATCTTCTAAACTTATTACTAAAGCGAATGAAGGTGTAGTTAATAGGGAAAAATTTTCTAGTAAAGAATTCCACAGATTAGTGGCCCGAGTGAAAAAAAACTCGGTATTACAGCGGCTGCCCCGAGTCTGAGAATTTCTAGGGTAAAATTATAAAAAGCAGTATAGCGTAACTAATTCTCCGAGCAGTTAAAGTGTTGGAATTCAAAAACTGTTTTATAATAAATGGGAAGAAAAAGTGTTTTTTTCTCGAATTTTGAATAAGCGTTATAGCAGACAAGAAAAAAATTAAAGTTCATATAGTCTTGGAAAGCACAAAAGTGCTTTATTCTCATACCTCTATGGCCGTGCAAGCAAGTACCCAATCTCGTTAAAATAAAAAGTTATGCCCCATGTTTTTTGGGAAATGAGAGAGCATGAGCATTGCTTCTATCTTTTTGCACTCATTTGCTTTCTGAACAGGCAAACACTTTTTTGGATTTAGTACGTACGGTCATATTGATAAGCATGATTGTGTTTTTACTTTAAACTTAGGCTTTTGACGAAATTGATGAATTAACAGTTATGTATGTTTTCTTGGTTGAATACCAGCCATTTTATCTATTGCTTACAAATTTAGCTGGATTTAAACAGCTATTTCGGATTTAGCATGGTTAAATGACCATGTTGCTCACTTTTAGCAAAAAATGCCAGTCAGTTCCATTTCCCGCGTGAACCCACTAATGTTTTTAACGGTCGTTATGTATAAAAACTTTATAAAATACCTTGGTGGATATTTTGGATGGTTTGTATATTTCAATATTTCGCAAATTATCTTTCATTACGGTATTAAAGAACGAGCTGGATATAATGCCAATAATGTACATAAGAGATGTGGTTGGAGGATATTATGTACGATCACTGCCGGAAGAATGACAGGATATTATGGCCAACAGGGCCTATGCCAGTTAAACAGCACAGTTTTTTTACAAAACACTACGCTGCGTTTCGTGCATGCAGATTGCTCACAATGTGGCTAATACTTACACTTTGCTTACAAAACTGCGCAAAATCAATAGTTAAGGGTCACAGAACATTTTGCAGTTAAGATACACCCCCAATTTGTCTAACCCTAATCTAATATTGACCGTTTTCGTGGTCAAAAGATTGACAATTTTCTGTTTAAACATTTTCATGGACCACATATAATTACGTATTTAGTTAAACGTTGGCCATTCAAAAAGGTCACAAAATGTTTCAATGTAGGAAAGCAGCGGTTGACCAAACAAGTTCAAAGGCTACCTAACAAGTGTGCTTGGTTTGGTTTTTCATTAGGCAAATTTCCGATTTTATGAAAAATTTCGGGATCAATTCTCAGTAATGTAAAACATTTTTTTATATTGCAGCCTCTCTGTTGATTTTTAAGTCAGATAATTTGTAATGAACAACGTAAAATGGGAAAAATCATATGTCCAATCCTTAAGCTCCAGTGAGCGTCTGTTACGTTACCAAGGAAGCTACTGAACATGGCCGCAAGTCCAAAACTTGGATATAAACAAGAACTTTGGTATTACATATTTTTTAAAGATCTTGTCAAAATTGGCATTAACGAACATGCGCTTTTGTAAGGATTCCTTCAACAACAAAAAGATTAAATTAAATTAACTCTAGAGAAAAACGAGATGCATCGAAATTTTGTATGTAGACAAGCACTGTACGTATGTGCAATGTAAAATTAAGAATAAAAGGGCTACATTAGCGATTTAACAGTGAAATTGCTAAAAAAACGAGGAAAGCTTCCCTTCTGTAGTCATGACAGTGTGTCGGTATGCTACTTTCGGTCTTTCACACACATAGCAGATTTATATGGAGCGATTTATTTTCAAGCAGAAATAAAATTTTGCATTGCAAGCAAATGACTAAAACACATTTGAAGTGCCAAGGTGATACGCCAACCCGCATTCAAATGAGAGTCTAGCATTTGTTTCAGCAAAACTCAGACTTGGCGCTCTCAAAAGTAATTTTGTTTTTATGGCCGCTCGGTAATATTCGTATTGAAAACAACAAACTAACAATAAGAACCCGCAAATGCGTCAGTTGACGCCGACAGCGTTTATTTTATGTAAAAATGGGTTATTTGTTTTACGGAATTTTTGCTGAATAGGCCGCGATGCATTTTGGAAAAGTGTGTATTGGTTAGTGGAACAGAACAAGTGGGTTTACGCTACCGATTAACGATATGGTAATTAGGAGCAAACATAAGTGAGGACAAAACCAATGTTTTTGCAGTAGGGGTACGCAAGTTTGCAATATTAGCAAAAGCTTGTGAACGAATTTAACGAATAATAAAAGGAATTTCTACCTTACAATTTGTTCTCTACACGGGCAGACGTTCTCCTTTTGTAGGAGAAAGGTGTACAAAAGTTCTGCGAGTCAACTTTTTCTACTCCCCCGGGCTGGATAATGTATAAGATATGTTACAGTAGCCCGGGTGGCGGATAGCTTATTCTGACTTTTGTAGCGCTGGTGATGTTCAGACTTACAAGGCTAACCTCGTTTTGTTCACACGCATAATTTAAGTGGTTTATATAGCACATTTTTTCAGTTTAAAGAAGTTATTCACATAGTGCATAAAGTTTTAATTTATCATGAACAAACCCTAACAAAGATCATGTTGTGTTTGTTGTGTTGCTAGGTTGTAACCAATTTTTCCATTGCGTGATGTTTTGGTTCCGTTTCTTCTATGTGAATAATTATAATTGCAGCATATCTGGCGAAGGAAGCGATTATATGGTTGACAATTTTGTGTGACGATTTCTGGTATTCGTGTATGCCATGAGCTGGCCTTAAATTGAGAACTGAAATTCTTAAATTTGGTTGTGAAGATGTCTATGTTAAAGTGTTTTATTGGCGGGGCCTGTGTTAGACGCCAAGATTCTCAAAGGCGCGTGGTAAGATGGAACATGTATTTCTAGAGCTAATTCTTTCTGAACTTTTTCGTTTTGGTTTATGAATGAATAAATTTTTTTGGAAACCGAATTATAAAATTTTCCAGTGTTCCACAGGTAAAGTTTCCATTCAAAATTTTGAAGTCAAATGCACAAAGCATTTTATTTAATTTCTATTTTTCTAACGAATTCATACTTTATATTAGTACTTGAAATCCATTTGCGCTGCAGAAACGGTTAATTCCTTGTTGATCATTCGCTGACCAAGTCGTGCATCGGGAAATGGCCATAAAGTCGAGGAATTCCTCGGGGGATGGGAACGAGTGGCGTTCGGAAGTTTTCAAATCTGCGTGACGTCTAGCGTGGCAGGATGAGCGTTGCGTTATTTTTCTTTCAGCTACAGCAATGGGCTTCCACTAATCTGAGATACATCATAATAACCTATTTTGGTTTACAGTTAAAAGACCCTCCGCTTTCTGAGTTAAGTGATAGAATTTAACATTTTGTTTGACGAAAGTCTTTTTTCTTACATTTCAGGAAACTGCGCAGAGCATAGATAACATGAATATTGCTCTGCCCTGCCTGTTTGGGTCATACGATGTTACTGACACGTCAAATGACACGGAAACGGTATACGCAACGGTACGCAGACCATGGAAGCGGCACGCGCGACGTACCAAGATGTCACGTGACATGTGGAACGCAAAGCCGCCTACCTACGTCCCTCCTTCTCATGTGAACGATAGTCGCCAAGGTAAAAGAAGTGTTTAATTGCTAGATGCTTTGTCTTAATAAAAGTTAGGCTCTCTCTCTCTCTCTCTTTCTCTCTCTGTTTCTCTCTCTGTCTCTGTCTCTCTCTCTCTCTCTCTCTCTCTCTCTCTCTCTCTCTCTCTCTCTCTCTCTCTCTTGCTCTCTCTCTCTCTCTCTCTCTCTCTCTTTCTCTCTCTGTTTCTCTCTCTGTCTCTGTCTCTTTCTCGTTCTTTCTCTCTCTCTTTCTATATATATATATATATATATATATATATACATATTCTATATATATATATATATATATTTACATTAACATTGGGTTAATATAACATTAATACACACGCATACACACACGCACGCACGCACGCACGCGCACGCGCGCACACAATGTGAATGTTTAGAAATGCCTTCACAGAAAGAGAAAATTTACTAAAAGTGAGTGATAGTTATAATTAGTTGGCATTAACTTAAAGCAAAATATCACGTAAACCCGAAAAATTACTTGAAGGTTAAATTTGAAACCACTAGCACAGATAATCTAAGGGGAAAAGACTGATATAATCCGCATTTCTTTTGTGAAATGCAGAGATATGCGAAGATCTTTTCCACGTTTCTGATGAAATGAAATATAAGATACAGAATAATGCCGTTTGCACTTGTGGTACATAATTACCATCTGCGGAAATTATATAATGCACCTATGGTAGTTATAAAATTACAGTACTAGACCGACATGTGAATTCGGTAAATGTAATCTATATATGTAACATGAAAATGAAATATATAACAATTGGTTTAATATATAACAAGTGATTCTAATAATCAATATGCTTAATATAGGCTCTTAGAAATGTGTGTGGGGTATAACGCAGTCCACGAAATAAATGAGTTCTCTAATATGTTAGCAATGACTTAATTGGTTAGTTTTATGCAGATTCAGAGCCAAAAACACAGACACCACTTACGAACAGCTGTGCTCTTCGCCATTCATATTCCTATGATTGTGGGCCTGCTACGTCAACGAAAGCCTCAACTACAAAAGAATCGGCCGTTATACGCGAGAGAACACATCGAGTGCCCTTTCGCGTTACCCAGTCAGAAATCAATTTGGCGTCGTTCCATGAAAAAGCGATAAAGCTGGAAAAAGAAAGGTGAGATGCAGATAAATTTTTAATAATGTTTGTACAGAATACGCCAAATCTTATGAAGTAATGATTTTTAATGTGAATTTTATTTACCTTAAAAAATAAAGCTCAAATTCGTCAAACCTGAAACTTTGAATATTAAAAATTATCTAACGTGTAGCAATGTCTGTCTCTGTAAACGAATTAAATGCTTCATTACCTCTTGGCATTATCTTCAGCAGCAATTTGGAAGGTAAGGAAACAAATTAGCGATTACAGTGGCCGCCGCTTATTATGGACACGGTTATTGTGGACAGCCGGTTATTGTGGACAACTCGGAGGGACGGAATTTTCCCCTAATAAAACCCGCCGGTTAATATGGACAACCGCCGCTTAATATGGACAGCGAACATTCTTGGCACGTGACCAGCCGTGCCAACCACGGCCTGCGCGCGTGATTGAAAAGAGCTTCCCGCTCTGCTGCCTGTGTGAGTCATTGCATCAGTCAGTTCGCCGTTTGCCGTGGCCTTGAGAGCTTCGAAACTGTGATAACTTCCTTCCGTTCAAGGTTGAGAGAAAAGTTTCCTGCCAAACAAACTCGTCTGACTTCTTTTTTCAATAAAACAGGAGACGAGTTGATACAGACAGTTTTTTGCCTTTTTTAATGAAGGGGAAGGGTCTTCATGGGTCACTTCGCTTAATATGGACAGCCGCTTAATATGGACATACACTGCTGGCCCGAGGTGTCCACAATAAGCGGCGGCCACTGTATTTTAAATTTTAATAATGTGATACAGTAAGCAAACATGCAACAGAATTCTAATTTCGAAAAAAAAACAGTTACTTAAACGTAGAAGTAAATATGAGTTCTGATAAATACGCATTTTAGTAATTAAGTATTTCATTCTGATAAAAATTCAATGCTGAGTTGAATAAAATAGTTACTTATGTATTTTGCGCAACAAACATATTGATATTCTTACTCTACGTATATGTAGAGTATTATAATTATATGTACGCAGCAGCGCCATCTATTGGTGAAATTTGCGCAAAAAAAAGAATATAGCACATAAAATTGTATAATCTTGGTTCAAAAGTAGAAATTTAGTGACCCGGCTTGATGTTCTTATAATTCAAATTGAAAATAAGCCTCTAAGCTTTATGAACAGTAAATTACTTGTTAGTTGTTGGTTGGTACTATTCCAAGGCAGCTGAAAATTGGTGGTTTGAAACGTATGCTTGTTGATACCTGATTATCAGTAGCAGAATTGTCTAATATAATAGAGTTTTAGGTTGTAGACTAGTCGATGTGTTCCTTATACTGAAACAGACGTTTTATATTAAAGTATTTTATTATGTAAGAGTTACTGTAGTATCAAGATAGAAAAAATAATGTAATGAGAAAAACTACTTACTGATTTGGTAAAAATGTCATTATAAAATTCCGAATATTTAACAGAATCAGCATACAGGCAGCTACGTTCTCCATCTTCGTAAGTTAGCGCTGTAAATAATTAAAATATCTTCGCACAAACATTATTTTGAAATCTAACGTAACTAGTCATCAGACTAAAAAAGTAATAACTTACAATGGGGCATGCTTTTAGAAGTCATAAAAATTGATTTGGATACCAAAATAGATTTACATACATCTAACAACTATAGTCATTGCACAATGTTCGTGTCGTACTACTGCCGCTCTTAGACACTGCATATGATTGCAACAAAATTACTCGTTCCCGTATATCTATCTGGGGTTGGTGTTTTTAAGCAATATTTTTTTTTCAAACAGAGTCACGGGTTCAGAATGGGATAGTGAGTAGACACAGTAAAATTTCTCACCTCAGATGACATTTAAAACCGTTTATTTTCAGTTCAAAAAAGTAATGTTGCATGTTTTCTTATTGTCAGAACATATTTACGATGACTCGTGTCTTAAATTTTGAAGACTGCCTTGTTATTTTTCTTTTGTATTCTGTTAGCGGCTTATGACTGATTTGGTCTCCTCGACTGTGCTTTTTATCACTAATATAAGGTGTTATTTTAAAGAAAAACATTGGTTGTAATGAATGTCGGAATAAATGATAAAGAAGGAATGAAAAGATATTCGGTTGATAAGCCAGGGTAATTCACGGCTTTGTGGCGATTTAACATCTCTCGAATAAAAAATTGTAGGGAATAAAGTAAAAACATTTTTGCTTTTTCTAGATCGTTAGCCAGCATCATCACCGAGTCGTTAGCACCAGTTTCTCAGCAAAATGAGGAGATTAGAAGAAATGGAAGCACTTTCGTGAAAAGTCGTCGCAAAACGTACAGTGGCCCCATCAAGCGGCGTTCAGAGAGATCAAAATCTCTTGTATCTTTCAACTTTTCCGATATTGAAGATCATGTAAGAAAAATTTGATTTAAATAAGAATAAATACAAAGGCGAAAAAAACACAACATGGAGTGAATAAAAATAAGTTAACTGAGCAAAACTTTAGAAAACAGGGTAAAAAGAAACACAAAACGAAACACGTGGAAAAAAGGAAGAAAAAAGAAAAAAGTATAGAGAAAGAAGACAAGAATGGACATTTTATTTTTTGATGAGGACATTAGGAACTATTCTTATTCTGTTAAAAGTTCCTCATTTCCTGAGGATTAATTTCGCTTTTATAAAACACAAAATGTCCTCAAATTTTGTTAGATTTTAGGCTGCCATAACTATCTGAATTTATTGTACAAGAGAGGAATCTTAGCAGGGTAAAAAAGTCAGTGTTGGTGCAGTGACATTTGTTTTCATTTTCCATAGAATGCCATGACTTAGTTCACTAACAAAACCCAGATTTGTATCATGCGTAAGTTGCTAAACACAGATTTCGGCCTAATAAAAATTTTGTCTAGTAATTTGAAAAGGATTTTGAGCAATTTATACCAGAACACGGCTTGTGTCAAGTCTAAAAATCTATTCAGTTATGTGTTTCTATAATAATCATTAATACGTTGTCTACTTATATGTATATGTATAGTTTTTGATGATCATCGTCATCGTCACCATCATAATCATCATCATCATCATCATCAGCATCATCATCATCATCATCATCATCATCATCATCATCATCATCATCATCATCATCATCATCATCATCATCATCATCATCAACAAAGGTCGTCAATCAGTAAAAGTTTTGGATTTCTTTACAACGTTTCTTAACTTTCAACTGGCCTTATAATATTTTCGTATCATTTAGTCACATCTAGCATATCATTAACCGTTTATGTTTCGTATTCAGGAATCCGCTTGGGAACAGCTAGCTGACGAGTGGAAAAAACGATGTGGATATTGCGGCAGTTTTACTCAGCATAAAGAAGTGCTATGTGGAGAGAACGTTTTTCATCTACATTGTTATAGAGAATTTTTAAGGTACGAGGTCAAAAAAGTTTTCATCGTGTTTGTATCTTCGCTAATTTCATTTTTGATGCTGTTTATGATAATGACGATGATACATGTTCGATGATGATGATCATCATCATCGTCGTCGTTCATCATCATTGGCATCGTTATCATTATCAGACGTATTAGGGTTTGCTGTAGCTTAACGGTTGTAATGCTGTCACCAAAGTAGTGATAAACTTTGAAGTGACTCATTTATTTACTTTCCTGCCTAGTCATACCGGCTGTTGCCAATCATGAAAGAAACTGAAAGAATGGCATAATAAGCTGCTAATCTAAGAATACACGTTTAGTCTGTTACTGTGTCACATTGATGTTGAGTAACATCTCTAATAACTGCCATACTGAATGTGGGTATAAGTGTTGCTTATTCCACTCCCCGTTGATCTAGTTTCTGTCAGACTTTGAGGTTAATGCGTTCTTGAACTTTGGGGCAAAAAGCTACTTAAACCAAGAATTTCACCTTATGCCAAAATTTACAAAATAATGCGGCAAACGTGCTGCTAAATAGAGTAGTCTTTAGAGAAATCATTTATTTATGACTATTGAACGCATTAAGCAGTACTTTATGTAACCGACACATAGAAACATAAATATTTATAGTAACTGCATTCTACCATATGTTACAAACTGAAGCCATACCAACCTACATATTTTCAGTTATGTAAGCTTTATTAGTATTTCGCCAGTGTTTTTGGTGGCTGATTTAAGCCTACATTTGATTTAACAAGGATGTCACATACAAGCAGCAAAGGCCCTGTAGGTAGAAACCGGAAAGGGAGAGACCCAGGTTTTGAAATCGAGAAGAACTGCATTCCACTTGTGAATAAAGGAACGTGTGTCTTTGAAGAAGAAATTCAAGGGAAGTCACTAAAAGCTGAAACGAAATCAACAGGCAGCACAGAAATACAGGGCGCAGAAATTGCAAAGCAACACGGTTCGAAGTTCGGTGAGACTTCACAAGTTAACCACGCATCGTACAAATCGACTTCCGTACAGAAAAAAAACGAGCAGCCGTTTAAGAAGCGTCCAAGTTCTGTCAGATCTAAAGCATCTTTGTCTACATGTGACCAACAAGGACAAACTCAAAGATCAACTACAAAAGCAAAAGGACAAAATAACAGCATGTCTTCCGATTCGCGTCTAACAGTAGATGGTTCGAAAGCGTTGGATAAAGATTATGCAGTTGATAGATCAGTGTCACCTGCTGCAAGATCTGTAAAAACTTACGTAGAAATATTTGAACAGAAGTTAAAGTCGCCCAATCTCCGCAGCGGAAAGGTACACCAGTACACCACTCCTGCAGAAACAGCTAGGAGGCCCACTCAACACGTTACTCGAACTTCCAGAAAAGTGAGGAGAGCAGAACAACCTACTAACAATAAGAAGGAACACACGGGTGCCAACGCAATGAATTTTGAACTTAGAGCAAAGTCGCCTAAACTGCACAGAGGAAAACTCAATCAATATACCACTCCTATAGAAACAACTAGGAAAGTTAATCAACATCTTACGCAAACTTCTGGAAAAGCGAAAAATGCAGATCAACCTATCAACAATACGAAAGTACACATTAGTAATGGCGCAATGAGAGGCCAGTGTGATCAGTACATGGTTCTGGATTCTGGAAAATTGAAGAATGACGCAAGGAGCAATAGCGAGAGTGATGTTGGAAAAAGTGCACCAAATCTTAATAATGTGGATGAAAGAGGAAAGCTCGATACCTACGCAGTACTTACAAAATTAGAAAACAACACAAGTAACAACCGTTTGAAAAACAGCAGCAACAACAAAAATAACAAAGGTGATGTATTTGAAAATGGCAATGGGCCGTCTCTTTCGAGCCTGACCACATTTTGCTCTAAACCTAATAGTGACAGCATGAACGTAAACATAAAGAAGCAGAATTTTAGTAAAGTTCTAGACCCCAATGCGACCAATGCCCCAAAAGTTGGAAAAGAAGACAATAAAGTTCAAAGTGAAAATTACCAAGCTTTAAAACAGGAAATTTACTCGAACGTTGCTGACGAGCAGCGCACGTTTTTGAGTGATTCTTGTGAAGAAAATGACGACAGTAAAAAGGTTGAAGTTAAACTGGAACCAGTTGCAAATACAGAACAAATTACTGTTGAAAAGCGAATTCCTCGACAGGTGAAGAAAAGTAAAACAGGAAAACTAAATAAATTTTTTCAACAAATAGGCCAAAAGTCAGTTCGAAAAATTGAAAAAATGCGACCAAAGCTTCCACTTTTGCCCGAAAATGTTGAGCCCCTTGACAAGCCAAGTTTCATGCCAGTACCCAGATCTAACTATCTTAGTTTGAGTACAACAGTGAAAGCTTTAATAAGTCCTTATAAGGAAAAGAACCAGAAACGCACTGCAAATTTTATCTTGGACGATGATGAACCTACAATATTTTTATTCAATGCTTTGTAAGTATACTAGAATAGTTGATGATTTTTTGTTGTTGCATATTGCATTATATTAGTATGATATAAGTGGGCACTGGTATCATATTTTATCCTTTACTATTTGTTACCATTACTTGTGATAGATGTAATCACTAAGGCTGTTAAGTCTAGACGCTCTCCGCAAAGCTACAGTTCCAAACTTCCAATATGTTTTTCAGCTGTCACGACTTTAAAAGCAGTATTTCCAGACTCTAGTGTCTGCTGGACTAGCTACAGTGTTTGCCTGTGTGATGACCCTGATCTTGTATTTCCTATAGGGCACCATCTCTCATGCCCACACACTAGTATGCAGTCCCAGATTCCACGAATTTGATTGTGATTGTAACAATGAGAAAGCCATCAACATGTCAACGAGCTAGGTCAGATTCAATAACATTGCGTGGGTGGGGGTAACAATGTGCTTTGATCTCACTGTGACACTGTCTTTAGGTTCATCACATGGTCATATTGCTTAATATATCACTCTGCAATCTAATACCAGGCCTGATCTAACAAATAGGTGATTTTTTTTCTTCTGAGTGTAAAGTCCCATTAACCCCCAGAATTGGTGCCATTAACCCCCTGGGGGTTAATTAACCCCCGGTTGAGAAACCCGGCTATAGGGGAATCAAACAGGGGCATGCTGCGTTAGTTTTACATCTCACAACAGAAGGGAGCATAGTCACTAAATGTATGGATGCAGATCGGCCTAAGGCGGATGTTAAAAATATGGGGGACTATGGCCTATTTGCACTCTATACACTAATGGATCTGAAGAAGAAGAAGGATCAAATGGCAGATATTCAAAATAATTAATCAAACAATTTAATCATCAGCAAATTTCAAAGTGATTCAGCTTAAGCAAAAGTTCAGTAATAACAAAAATATAGCAATAGTGACAAAGCGTGGGGTTAGTAGGGTATATAGTTGCATAAAGTTCATGTCTGCCCCCACTATGTGCCTAGGTTTTTTGGAACACTTTTCCTTTAAAGTGAACAGTTTGTAGAACGGTAGCAATACGTCGTAAAATAACCTCTGCGTCTGATTACAGTTGTGATTTTAAACTTCGTCAGAGAAACTCCAATTAGTTTTTACCCAGCAAGTAGCATCGAAGAACATTAGGCAAGTATACGTGATATTTATGTTATCAGTGCGACATTAGTTACGATCGTAACGAAAGCGAAAAGTACCTGTTACCACCCTGGATGTGGTTCTGTAGCAGGTCGATCCATCTGCTAGTCAGTTAGTAACTCTGCTACTGCAGACTGCAAGCCGGCATCTCTGGGACAACTCTGGTTGACGACCACAGGTTACACCAACTAGGCTCTCACAGTATCACCATGTACATTACACACCATATCTTGTGTGAAACTTTCTAGTACGGCATTTCTCTTCAAAAAATATAACTTCACATATACGAGTAAACGACCTGTCTCGCTCTGTGTCAAGTTGTCGTCTATATCTAAACAGTGTTGAACGAAGTTCATCGAGAAGTCACTCTCTTTAACAGCTAAAATTTTATTTACCTGTGCACTATCGTAAACTTTGATTTAGACACTGCATTATAGGGCAGACAGAGTGGGTCAGACGGTACTCAAAAGGGGGTTTGTTAGTAGGTGCTTAAATCCTAAGAAAATATCAATAATTAATAATACAATTAACTATCACTGCTAGTAGCTAAATATCATACATATCAATTAATTAAACATGCAGTGTGAATAGGGCTTAATGTTGCATAAGCATAATGTGAGAACTATTAAATGTAGGGCGAAACATGACAGCCTGCCTTACTGACAGATTTTTTTTATAACTGGAATTTTGTCAGTCCAATCGCCTGCATAATAACCGTAATGCTCATTCCGTGACGGTGATCTGGACTTCAAACACTTACTGTACGTTCGCTGTTATGGTCTAGTTGTAGATACAGTCGACAGGCGGCAGCACTGACTTTTTTCACGTCTTTGTACGGCCAAAATTAAACGGCATGCATTTGCTGCATTATAATTTCGATGAAAATGGTTGTACACAGGGTGCCATCTATCTGCCACAGTGTTCGATTTTTAATATAGCTGCTTAAAACTTCCTGAAAATAATTTTTGAACGTCTTGGTAAATAATTCACTAAGCTGGGTTGCGCAGTTAAATAACAAGAATGTCGAAATTATTTATTTTAGTTCGCATGTTAAATATTATACATAGCAAATAGACAATTCGTTATTTACAGCGCTGATCAGCTTAATTATTGGCACTGAATTTGTGGCTTGCTGGTCGTCGGTACACAAATTGCACTAAAATCTAAAACTGCCTTCCTCTGAATCCCATTTTTATTATGTGCTCAGAAATGGAGCATTTGGTTTGAAACGTCAGACATAACGTTCAACTGTCAGATTAGCCGTTCTCTTTCTATGTTGCGCTTTCGAGGCATTTTACTTTTTTTGAGATAGTTTACGCGCACAATTAAGGCACAAAATACTTTCGATAAATTATATTAGTCTCTCTCTCTCCTCCCTTTTTCTGTCGTTCTTTTTTCTTTTTCTGTTGCATCTTTCTTTTTTCTTTTTACACATTTTTTCTTTCTTTTTCGCTTTTTTCTTCCTCTGTCCGCTGTTTCTTTGTCTTTCTTCATTGTTTTAGTTCTCTCTCTCCCCCTCTCCTTCTCTCTCCATGGCTCCTTCTTCCCAGTTTTAACTGTTATGTGATTCTATAATCCTGCAGTAAAATTTGTGGCATTACATTATTAACTGTCAGAATCCCAGGAGGTTCTCATACTCTCACTTATAATTTGCATTTATTGTACTTGGCAGAAATATGACACCGATTATTTCTTTGGAGTCATTCCAACTTCCTTTCAAATATCTTAGGTAATATAATTATTTACGTGGTACCTATTTCCGTTTCCGCCGGGGAGTTGCACGACCCCACTTGGTAATGTGTTATTGCCTGTCTACTCATCTGTCATAGTTTAGCTGTACTGATAAATGGGTGTTTAGAACAGAAGACTGGCAAGAAGCACATGTCTACAAAAGAATCCACATCTGTTAGAGAGTGTTTACTATTTGTCATTGGATGATTTGAAGCACTATTGTCGATGTTACACTATATTACTGACAAAACAAATCAGTTTATGGAAAGTACAATATTCACGTGATTACTGCGAAAGAAAAAGTTAAAATGGCAGGTGCCGACTTGACGGTGGACAAATCTTTCTTGAGAAGATTTTCTAGTAAAAAAAGGAATAAGCTGAAGCCTGAGTCACCCATAAAGCGACGATCATTGCCACTAAAGGTGACGTATAACGTTTCTGGAAACAGCGATTGCAGGTACAATAAAAACATTGTTATTCTATGGTTTTTTATTTCGAGCGCCATCTTTGCTGAACTTTTTACACCTGTTATTCGTGATCAACTTTGATTAAATTAATAACGTCTGTTGTAAAGGAAACAGGTCTACCTTTCAAAGTATTTTTGGCAACAAAACACGCATTTAAGTTGACTGACTAATCAGATAAAAGACTGAGTTGCCAAATAATATACAGGCGGGCTAACGCATAATTACGCGGCCAGGAGGCATAATTACCCCGACTGTCACACTTTTCGAAATGTGCTTGGCTTTGAAAGAAATGTCGCAGCAACAAAAATATGGAACATTACAATAAAAAGTGATACACTTCCGCAATTTGTACCTTGTAAGAAAAACCCAAAGTTTCGGTTGTTTTCTTAAACAATATTTTCTTTTTGACCGGCAGGACACAAAATCCAGTCAAAAAACATATACAACTCTATGCATTCTAAGTCGGCCGTTGTGCCACTTCCCAGTCACATTTTGGGCTCTTGTGCTCTTAAAAGGAGTGACTCAATGAATGAATGAATAAATGAATGAATGAATGAATGAATGAATGAATGAATGAATGAATAGATTGATTATTCTATAAATGAGTTAGTGAATTAGTAAAGAAAATTAAGTTCAACCGAATATTGTAGCAACACTTTTTCGACTGAAACTTGCTGTAAATTTGCAGTGAAATTTTTCTTTAGAGTGACCTGTACCACGACACGAAGGTTTAAAATATAAGTTCGATCGTAAAAGAAGTAAAAATACGCACTGGGGAAAATTCTATTCGCTCTCATTTTCATTACCACTGGTATCATTCAAAGTGACAACAATGTAAGTGAACACGTTATCATTACGTGTGTCAAAGTACGCGTTTTTTTAGATATGATAATTGAAGAGTGCACAGTTTTTGTGTCATTTGCTCTAATGAGTTGTTTGCATAGCCTCATCTGTACAATTACACTCCTGTTTGACAAAAAATAATTCTTAAAACAAACCACGTCGAGCGCTTTTCTTTCACTTTTTCTTGCTTTCGTTTCAGGAAAACTATTGTAAGTGCATAATTATTACAATGTTTTGTTTTCGCTCTGACAAAATGTAGATGCTCAGAATGTGAAAAACTGGGGCAGAGTAATCTTCCATTTTGTTTTCACAATTTTTTCCCTTTCTTTGTATCAGCATATGTATACATACGCTGTGTGCTTCTCTAATGAGGGTATAGTATCCATGGAAATTAACGTGTGATATCGTATGATAATGATCATGATGTGATCAAACCATATTTCGGACCTAATTTTGAACAATTAGTTTTTGAAGTAGTAAGACAAACGCTTCACTGGGGCTGCGCCAGTGTAACTCTACTTTTCTTTGTCTTTTGTGTACTGCGCTTGGACTTTTCTATGAATGTGAAGAAGAATACCAAAGTTGTTTGGTTTAGTAATGCCACACAAACAAAACTTTCGTACTACATATCCACTTTGGTATTGCGTGGCCTGTAAGATTTTGTACATATAAAACTTAGGGTAGCTACCGGACTTTCACTTGTCTATTTACTGATCAGGTCGGGCATTGCTTAACATAGGTCATTATTCGCATTTATGTAGCAAAGCTCATAGCCCCGCTTGTGTTCGAGTTATTTTAACGGCTCGATTAGTTTACTCCCAAGGAAGTCTCGACTCATCAAATAAGCCATTCTATGCCGTCACAGCGACTCTACTTCTTTTTGCTCCTTTCGCTGGGTCTTAACAATTGTCAAACTGACAGCTTTCCATATAATAAATGATGTTGTAAAGCCATGGAATTACAATGTGCCTAAAGCTTACTTCGAAGAAGACAAGAAATTTCTTTATAATAATTATGTCTAAGAAACGGACGGCTTTGGTGGGTTTAGTTTTTAAACTCTCCACGCTCTACTACAGCGCAGCTGTACATCAGACTACTTGTTCCAGATTTTGGCATTAGCCAGATTTATAATGGCATTAGCTATGACAGCTTAGGTCCAAAGTGGAATCTTGCATAGTTATTACTTGCAGCCTCAAGGGTGTTGCTGGCCTGTATCTAATAGGATACTTTTATATTTTGCACAGGATTATTTGTCGCTGCAGGTTGCGCTAAATGTCTGCACTTTTGGCCAGAAATAGTATTCGAAACAATTTTCTTGAATACATTTTAAAATTGTATCAGGCTCCTATTAAGTACTGCAAGAACAGACCGGCTAGATGTTCAGTGTATTTTACATTACATTTAACCATAATGTTGCTGATAAGAATCAACTTTTATGAAAAGCTTAGGAATTTTGTAAAAGATATCTTAAATAGATTGCTAACTATGTCTGATACAGAGCTTCAAGCAATATTTTGATTCATCTAAGGTTAATAATCCAGGAAATACAGTCGATAAGCTGTTCGTATTGTTGCATTGTTATCGCGTCATCATTTTGACTTGGAGTGTTATTAACTATATGGAAATCAATTAGTTATTTTCATTGATAGTTTTTCGGTGTATTCCGGCACACTGTCAGATTAGAAGTAGGAGTAATGTGTGAGGAGGAGTGGGGTTACTGTTCCCAGAATGGTTTGTAGTTAGAGTGCAAATGAGGTCACTTGAAGTAAGTGTAAGTCAATATTAAGATTTGGCAGAAAAAGCGACATATGTGCAGTTTTGATGTATCTAATTAGTAGAAATCAATGTAAGCATTGTAACTGTTGTTAAAATTTTCAGTTTGTCGTCGAATTAACTGGAATTTTGAACGTTTCTTTTCGATTCCGCCCAGATTAAAGAAATTTCAGAAAATTACCATGAACTGACGATTGCGATTCACAATTACGAACGAGTACGGCTTGAGCTGGTAATTATAGGATCAGTATACAGCACATTCCATTGCTATTAAACTAAGGGTCTCAAAATTAAAAGTTCTGGACACATTTTAAACTAATCAATGCTTTAAACCCAACAAATTGACAATTAACAAAACATATTATTAGTGTAGATGCTACCAAATACACGGGTTCAAACACAAATGGCTTCGACGAAAAAAGAAATATAAATGGGCGTTACTCTGTGCCAAGAGACTTAAAAAAAGGGGACCAGTGACAAAGAAAGAGCGTGATTGTTAGTGTAGGTGCCACCAAACACAAAACGCGTAGTCAAACAAGGACTTCTAAAGTTAACTCAATACCTTGAGGTCCGTATGGCAAATAAGTGTATTTATAGGGAAAGGAGTTATTGTAAGGAATAGAACGGAATGAGAGAAACTTAGGTCAGATGCAGGACCGAATACATTATAATTATTGACGAAAAAGGGTGCAAAAACATTCAGTAAAGTAAGCGAATTGAGTCATCCTCTTCACCATTCTCCTATAGCCTTACACACGGGAAATGCATGTTTTCTAAACATAAATTGAAAACAAAAAAGCAGACAATTTTTTTATAGATAGACGTATTTCTAAAGAAGATTGTCATTAGTATTTTTATCTTTATTATTCTCTATTTATTGCTGTTTCAAAAGTATTTAGTTCACAAATTTTCACCAAAAGACTTGTCTTAATAAAAATATTAATGATGTATCATAAGTTAGTTTGGGAATGATAATTTATATACCTTACATTAAATTAGAAATATGGTAAATATACTTGTTTTAAATATTCAATTTATAGTATGGTATGTACTCCGTAAATTAGTCTTGGAGAATACTAACTTTTTATGTGATATAAAGATCTGTGCTTTCTTTTTAAACACTTACTTACTTACTAATGATTACAAAAGCAATAAATAAAACACCTTAGGGCTTTTTGGGGTAATGGGTACTTGTGGGAGAATTGTGTGCACAGATAGAGAGCTCCGGTATTTAAATGCCATTATTGTCGCTATATACGACGGATTATCACATTTAGTCGGTATCTTATCTCCTACACATGCACACTCACGCACACAAGCAATACGCTTTCCAATGATATCATTATCTAACTCGTTAACGAAATGAGCTCCCCAGCGCTAAAGTGCATTTTAATAAAGCTGCTTCCACAGTCATGTGCTAATAATAAACATAGCAATAATTAACGTAGTGATTTTTGCGCTGTGTTTTGAAACTGAAACAATTTACCTTGTGTCATGTGCTGCGCTAATTGTAACAGTAATTACGGACTTTTTCAACTGACGGAATAACTGATTGGATTCACTCTACTTTCTGGTGCTAATTTGAAGTGGGTTTGAACAGCTAATAGCGTTTAAACGCTAACAAACTCACCGCACGCGGTCAATGTTCCAAATCCACAATGCCGTTATTCACTGTTCTGCTGTCCGTTCGGGCGGAACAGAGACGTTCCATCTTCTGGTTCGTAAGCGTTCTGTGGAGTGGCAGCCTAAAGTTCCACAGCTTGTATATTATTTCTTATGGTGTCATTGGGGACTGTTTGAACGCATTATTAACGGTGATACAGGGGTCTTTTGCACTGCCCAGTGCAATTAGGTCAGTGGTGATCAGTTTGAGGTGCATAACTCTGCGTGTAGTTCTTGAAAACTGCATATATGCATGAAGTTACGAAAAGTTAATTTGCTTTTGATTAGTAAAATCATGGAAAGTGATTGTCAAACCTGACTCAGCTAATCCACGCACGATTAGTTCGTCTACTCGCTCAAAATTATAACTTTTACTTCTTGTTTTGACAAGTGACATGATTGACTGATCAGTAAAGAGTGCATGGTTATAATTTCGTTTTGAACACATTTTGAGTGACAATTAGCTTTTTAGAGTCGCTCCGACCTGATTGGGTATTGTGTGGAGTAGCTGTAAGCACAATTTTTCGTGTCGTGCAGTGTATAACAATCATTAATGGACAGCTAACTGTTTGGTGATCTTTTTTTCGTGCGACTTATTGACCTAAAATTTTCCTCTGTCTACAAACACGACATCATAAAGTTAAATATTGCATTTAGAGTTGCTGCTTTGCAAGTTTCATTGTATTCGGTGACAGAGAAAGTTAATGCTGGTGTAATGCAGGATGCCCAGCTGCAATTGAATTGTAGCTTGTGGCCAATGTGACGTTATTTCCGGCAAGATTGTGGCTTCAATATTATCCCTAAATGTAAGAGCTTAGTATCTGGCGAGAAAATGAAACGGACAACTGGTTAACTAGTGATCATATTAATTTACGGTGCTGCTATTATGTAAGATTAGTAACCATTGACCACTATGCCAGTGCCCTTCATACTTTATGGTGTACTCGGAGCATACCTTGTGGTAATTGCGGGAATATGGGGATTCATACTCAAAAACAGGCACCTGCTAAAAGGACTATGCGGAAATTTCGGCTTCGCGATTTTACCAAAATGGTAAGTTATGAAAACGATCTTACCAAAATGGTAAGTTTCGAAAAGTAATTGACGAATTAGCGCTTCCGATAAACTTTTGCGTTATGGCTTATTTGCTTTCTCATTTGCATTGATAATGCAATTTACAAGCACTAGGCTTTCTTTGCTAAGAAGTTCCGCCCACTTTTGGAACTAAAAATTACTGTCAAGCTGCCGAAAAACACCTCCTTTGTCTTGTTGATCAGCTACCGTACCCGTCCTCAATGTCTATCAATAATATATACAATTAAGTGATTAAAAGTACATTAGCAACTTTAACATATAATTTCAGTGGGAAATTTAAAACAAACCGTTTTTTCAACCTATTCTAGCATCGGTGTCCATTAGATTTCAACTTATAACTCGAACGGTATATGTTGATGTCTTGTAACACTTCAATTTTTTTGCGTTTGCTTAGTCAAAATGTGCATTATTAAAAATAAAACGAAAAAGACTTATTACTTCACACAATGATTATGACACAAATATATGGTGTTCCACAAGTTCACAACTAATTCGATTTTCAGTTTTATTTGCCTCTAATCGACCAACGACGTTATTGTAAACGTTACTAAGTAGTTGACAATTCTTTGAGTCTACATTTGAAGTTTTGCGCCGTTTTGTTTTATTACAATGCTGACTTCAGAGCAGAGTTGGCAATAATACGAAAAAGTGTGGTATATGTATAGGTACTATATCGCTGCAGCTTGCAGTGGACTTAGAAGCCATGTTTTGTGCCAAAAGTACCTGTAAAGAAGAAATATTATTCACGTATTGGATCATTCTAGAGCCCTTGTTATACCTATTGCATTTTCGAGTTGATAATGCCATATAAATGTGGTGACAATCGTATAGTGTTTGTTGCAATAGCCCATATTATAGATCATATTTGATAAAAACAGCAATTTATTTGTTGTATGGCACCAATCTAGCGGCGACTCGGGCAATCATTTAGAAAATTGGTTAAAATAAGCCTATTTTTACATGCTTGACATATCTAATTAATTGTGATTTTAAATGACATTGACAATGACACCCGATCTGTGAAAGGGGAACTCGTTCTCTATACAGTCTACTTTTTGTAGAAAAATTACAGTGGTGTTTAGTATTTGTATTTTTTCGTTTTAGGAAGCAAGAAACGCCGCCAATTGAAGGTGTGAATGGAAAGAGCGCCACATTCAATTTGACAACAGATGAAAGTCACGCAAAGCAAATTGATTCTCAGGTACGTGTCCACTGGCGCATCAATATGCGATACGACAAAGTGCAAAAAGCGAAATTTTTAAGGAAGACGAAAGGAAACTCTTCCGCGCCACGGGACTTGGTTTCGTTCTTTCATATATGGGTTCTCAACATTTTTGTTCCGCTGCAGCCCATGGGCATTCTAACAGGTTCCCACTTAACACTAAAAATAAGTCTATAATAAGTTTATTATATCTAATATTCACATCTAATTCACATCACAGTTTTCACATCTAATGAATGCGATCCCGTCAGTCAGTTTTGAAATCAAGTGTCTTCTCTATGCAGATGTTTTTACTTTCTCGTTCCCAGTCAGGATTGCAACAATGCCTTAATAAGCTGAATAATTATTGTAGCGAATGGGCTCTGGAAGTTAACACTAAAAAGACAGAAATTATTGTTTTCTACAAAGCAGGCAGAATTCTAAAAGACAAACTTTACCTATGATGGATCTGATAAGCTGAGAATAGTCCAATCCTATAAATACTTAGGGATCGAATTCTTCACGTCTGGTACTTTCAGGCAAAGCTGTTCCAAACTAAATGGCAAAGACCTAAAAGCTTTTTACTGCGTGAAAAAGTACATTTCAAACTGCGCAAACCCACGTACTATTATCAAATTATTTGAACATATTGTAGAACCTATCATGCTATATGGCTCTTGTGTATGCGGACCTAGTATTATTAAACTTAAAAACAATTCCCCGCATATTCAAACTAAATTTGACAGTGTGCCAAGCGAAGAGGCCAATATTAAATTATGCAGATTTCTTTTGAATGTCAATAACAAATCAAGCAAATATGCGACTAGGGCAGAACTGGGCCGTTTCCCCATTTTTATTTAAATAATTAAGGACGCAATCCGTTACTGGATACATGTTATTAGCCAACTTTATGATAGTTATGTATACCAAGCTTATACCGAAAACCTAAACTTTGCTGAGAACTGTTTTTGTTGGACTACTTTTGTTAAGTATATATTATGTGTATATGGCTTTGAACATGTTTGGAATAACCAGACAACGTTTTCACCTAAGCGACTACTTAATAAATTAGAAGAAAAAATAAAAACTGATTATACTCTGTTTTGGAAAGAAGAAATCCATAATGATAACAAACCTGATCGACAAAACAAACTGCGTACGTATCGAACCTTCAAAAAACAATATCAACTGGAAAACTATTTACTTTGTGGTTATATCAAATATGCCATAACAAAATTTACAAAACTGAGAATCAGCTCTCATACTTTGTGTATTCAAAGGGGAGGTACGTTAAACCTAGAAAAATCCCAGCTGAGAATCGTATAATACTGTTTAAGAAATGAAATCGAAGACGAATTACACTTAGTTATAAAATGCCCATACTACAATGATCTTAGAGAAAAATTATATAAGCACATCAATGTAATTATTCCAGAATTTGTCCTTATGAGCGATGCTGATAAATTTTTATTCCTGATGGGAGATAATGATTTAGAAGTAATTAAGGCATTTATTAATTATGTTGCAAAAGCGTTTTTAAGACATGATGAAAAATATACTATGTTATGATCATATCATTGAAAATGAGGCCTAATGAATGACAATTTATTTTAAATACTAATCATTAAACTTTTCATTAAATAACTAATATAACTAACGGGAAGATTTAACAATATTTTTTATAGTAATTTGTATGTATAGTTTTGTTTGTATAATTATAGTGTCATTATATTTCGTACTTGAAATTGTATATATGTCTTGTTTTTTGTATATTTCAAAATTGATATTGTATGTATGTCTTATATGTATTTTTGACACTAATAAATAAATATCTGAATATCTAAAATATTATATTATTCATCAAACTCCACCACAATACGACAATTCATAAATCCTTTTTTATCAGGAAATACTTCTCTTTGCGTTTATTCTTACTGTGTATAATAAACTTTTTATGTGATATTAAATTTACAGCAACAGCAGCGACGGCAAGTGCTGCCGAGTGTTGTGTCTTCAAAATTACTTTACCTACTGTTACTTATCTGCTACTCATTACTGACTGATATCATGAGTGATAATGTAACTCAGCAACAACGTTACGACATTCGTCATCACAACAATTCGTCCATTGAGCTTATATTTATGAGAATAATTTCGCTCCCTTTGGGATCTAACTGCAGTATAGTTATTCTCTCATACTTCTATGTACCCCCCAGGAGTGCAAATGCTCCCCTGGTGGTTCTCTGACATGTAAAGTATACTTGTATGTTAAAGGAACACTTTTTGTTTGTGGAAGGAACGTTGGACCTTCGTTTGGCACTCAGAGGATGAAAATAACAAGTTTCTGCTAGTATCCTAGGGGTAAAAATTCTTTATAAGAACTGGATTTCTTGCGTCAAACTTATAACATACTCTCTTTTATCCCGAAGCAAATGATACATGCAATTTGAAAAATAAAACTGTATTTCTTAAATCTACCTTAAAATATGCAACGCTTTTTATGGTCGACAACGTTTAAATATTTAAGACATCTTAATTGCAATACTTTAGAAATTTCAGGATTCGTCAAAGGCTTCAGTAGCAGTCAAGGTATTTTCTGAGACTCTTCTAAAGGGCTTAGATATTGTTTAAAACATAGAAGCTTTTACAAGGATTTGACCTAAAATGGCACACTTACTCTTCTCTTTCAAAAGCTGTAGTGGGTTCAAGGTCTTTCATTGGGGCTGTTCTTACCTAGGTCAATAACTGGAAAGTGAAGAAAACTACACTTTTATTGCCGCCAGTGCATCTAATACTGTCATGTAGTGATGTTACACTACAATGAACCTCTTGGCATTTGAAATTGTTTATTGAACAGAAAGAAACATTATATTATTTATTACAGTGTGACCACCTTATCATAAAGTTAAGACAGCCCTCGGCGCAAAAAAGGTTTTATTTTTTGTTCTTATTAAATTCTCCAAAGTTGCAACTGCTGTAGGTAAAGGCAAATAACTTTTGGGTATTTGAGATTCCTTTTACTCATTGCGGCTTATTCCATACCTGACTTCAGCTTTTAATTGAGAGGCGACTTTCTGAAGTCAAAAGCTTAAGTGAAAATTGTAATTCTATGTTGTTTGTAACTGAATCTGTGTTATTTTGGAATTACTAAAAAGCTATTAATATCAACGTAATTCTTTGCTATGCTAACTCTGTGAACGTGTTTGATTCAAAATTAAAAAAATTAATTTAATCAACTATTGCAAATTTAGTACGTGTTAGAACTTTGACGTGCCTGTAAGAGCTTCTGCCTTGGTGGCTTTCTCCATTCAATATATAATTATGTAGTATATTATGTAGTATTATGTATATTATGTATGTAGTATATTATGTAGTATCATGTATATTATGTATGTAATATATTATGTATATTATATAGTATATTATGTAGTTTATTATGTAGCATATTATGTAGTATATTATGTAGTATTATATTCTGATATATTTTAAAATGTGCAGTTTCTCTAATTGTGTTTCATGTTGAATGAATGAATACTAATATTAATACTAATACTAATAATTTTACTAATACCAATACCAATACTAATACTTTTGACTTTAGTCGACTTGATGGTATACAGTACTAAGGCCTAATTAAAAAATTGCCTATACAAGATATACTTAAAAAAGTAGTCGCTTTTGACAAATAAAATGGTACTGCTAACATATGTAGGTAATGCTGTGTATGACCTACAGTATTCACTACCAGTAATTGCTTGTTAACCAGAACTAGTTTCGCGTTCTGTTTAATTAGGCTAATAGTTTTTTGTTAACAACAAAGGATGATTTATCACCTTTCACAGTCTTTAACTGCTTCAGTCCTTTTCAAAACTAATTATCTCAGTTTATCTGTATTTAAAAAATCATACCTGCTGCTGGGCTAAGCATTTAGTACAGCAAAAAGCCACTTTTGCTTTTATCCAAGCTGATATCCAGCATTCAACGTCAGGATCTACTACAAATGTTGAATGGTTGTAGCGGTACCGGAACTTGCTAATTTAAAAAATTAATTTTCCGAGTTGGACATTGTACTGATTTAATCACGTATGAATGACAAAGTGGGATAAACGTTGTTACCTGAAACAAGTACATTTATGATTATTATTGTCACATTTGATTGTGACAAACGAGAACATATTTTTAATGGAGTAGGTAGGCAAGATCGTAATAATAACTAGTTTTTACGTAGAGAGCAACTGCGTATACCCTAACCCGAATAACTATCTTTGCTAGCCAAAATAGGTATTCTTCTGTCTATCAAAAAATTAAATGTCATAATGTTGTTTTGCTTACTTAATTTATTCCATGGGACAACTTTTGTGCTCTGTGCTGGGGGACACTGCTTTGATAGTGCAGGAAACTATAACGTAAAAGTATTCGCTGGCCCATTTTTAACTAGATGTAATGTGACAGCACTTCTTGCTTGAATGGCAATGCTAGTCTTCAATGGGACCGTGCGGGTAGTATGGGCCCTGTTGTGGGACCACCTTCAAAAGTTCTATTAGCGTAAAGTTGTGTAGTATTCAGTATTCTGCAGCTGTCTATGAATTAAAAGTTTAATTTGTCTATTACTACATACTACATAGATAAAACTGCTGTAGAGGAAAAAGTAGCCTAGAAAATGAAACACAATTACAGCTATCATACGGCTATCCTGAAGTGCCATAATTTTCAAAATAGTGTGCCATGACGGACTATCCACTTTTTTGCAGTTGATAGTCTTGCACAAATTTTCCACTAACACAGCGTTTTGGAAGTCGTCTCACACCACCGGCAAGGTCCAACTGAAGATTAATATTTCCATTCAGGTCCACTTAAATTTATATTATTTTGTATAGTAGCAATAACTCTAAGGTCCACTTTAACTTCTGCTGTGCTTAAAACTTGGCTGCAGACGATTGAATGATTGAAAGTCGTTTTCCTGGCTTAGTTTGTAACACGTACTTCCAGACTATTAAAAAAGCAAAATAATATAGTTTGCAAGTTTAGTTACTTCAAGGTGTTGTGGATATATAATGTTCTTAATTCAAATCCAAGTTCAGCCCGAACTTTTTCGCATTTTCTTCTTTTCTGTCAAGTTTAGTTTCAAAATTTCGTTAATTGTAGGTTTGTTTCATTACGTACATTGTGTTACTCGTAATCCGTATAATACCGACAGGGTCGGTATTAGAGGTGTCAAAATACATGGAAAAGAGAGTATCGGCGCATAATAAGAGGAAGTAGAACCATTGGTTTGGAGTGACAGATAAAATCCGTTTAGTAGCGTTCAAGTGGTGACTGGTTTAAAAAGTCAATGAAACGGCAGAGAGCAAAGGAACATTCGAGAACGAACATGTAATTAGTGCGATTTCAGCATTTAAGCCTGGCGTGCAAGCTTTCCGTGTTCCGTCGATTGCTATACCTAACAAGAAAAGTTCCGGATTTTTTGTGTGTATAGGCGCTATAATTAGGCGCTAACTGATTGGCGAGGGACTTTCAGTTTACACTGCTCCCCTTCAATTTCAGTTTGACATTTTAGACAGTTAGACGTGAGCAATGAAATTACTTACTTTCTTTTGCCGAAAGTAAGAGACTTATTTTTTGTATATGTGGGTGACACGCACAAGGTACTTGGTTCAAAGACCCCATAACCTTTTGGTGAATAATTAAATTTTGTGAACAAGGGTGACAACAATTACCTAATAATTATCGCAATAGCGTGGACCTATATTTCTATTTCATTCTTCTCAGCAGAGGAATGTTCAGGTCCATGACAATACATTGAGTGATTAAGCTTATCATGCCACTGTTTGTGGAAGGCAATATCTTCATAAGACAAAAACAACTGAGAAAATGATTTGTTTTTACCACAGATTAACTGAGCCTAAAAATTTATTTTTGTTCAAGAATTTGTTTATCAAGAAATTATTTTTTTTATGGTAACAGTGCGTTGTTTAAGTTTTTGCATTGGAAAACATTATACAAATAATAACTCTAGAACTGCAAGCAAATATTCATTCGTTTGCAAACGAGGTTACATCCATACTGTTTCCTCCCTCAGAAAATTTAGATGTTTAGCTCTGCACGAGGAAAGCAGGTATCTGAAAATAGCTCATTGTTAACACATGTATCACAGTATAACAGCCACTGTAATGCCTATATAGCCTACATGTATGACATGGTAATTACACTAATTATAGTTTCCCTATTGCTTAATTTGTATTATTTGACTCAGTTATTTTTCTACCTTCCTTAACCAGTTTCCTATATTATATGTGTATGTAAGCCTGAGTGTTAAATTTCACCATTACTTGTTTCAAGGTTTTTACGCGCGTTTACACTTTCCTAACAACCATCATTTATCATAATGGTCGCATTTGTCCGACACTATTTTGTGACCTTGGCTTTGGTGGGAATCTGGACCACCACCCAATTTCGAATGAAAAAAGCATTGTTGTTTTAGTTTTGTTAGTATATGTGTGAAAGTAAATTCTGCTGGCAGCGAATAAAGGTGAAGTTGGCTAACAAATTTTGAAGTATGTTTAAAAAAATGCAAAATGAAGTTGCCAGGCCTTTGTTTTTTTAATAAACTTGCATCCATTTCTTTACTATTTACAGAAATGATATTTTTCCCCTTTTTATACTGTTCTAGTACAATTAGAATTTTCTTTCATTTTGTAATCGTATTATTCATAGCTGCTTTTCTATGTTTTCTCATTATTCTAATTTGCTTTTTTTTTAATTAAACACGCTGGTTATGGTTTATTTTTGCGTGTATAATCAAGTACACACACACGCGCACGCACGCACGCACGCACGCACACGCGCACACGCGCACGCACGCACGCACACACACACACATACACACACACGCACACTACACTCGCACGCGAATACGTGCGCACACTCGCACGCACAAGCGCACACAGGGGCGCAAATCCAATTTGCGCAGGTTTAAAAACAGGCTGGAACCAGTTAGTCATATAGCGGCAGCCGCACGTAAATTACACAAACAGAACCGATAAGGAAGCAGTAATTGTAATTTAAAACCGAACAAACTAGCTATCTCGAGCAAGTAAAGAAGCAGCTTTGCAAATAAAATAGAAAACTAACAATCAAACAAGCAACGATATTTAACATGACACTCTTCTGTTTGTGCAATAATTAAAGACTTCGAACTTACAAGACAAGGTAGCCGCGTATTACGTATTAATTATAGGTAAAATGGTCAAGGATAAAAAGAATAAGAAAACTGATCATGCCTTCAAATTAGTTGATTTTCTGTGTTGTTTTAGCCATGCACGATATTTGCATTTGCATTACAAACAAACCTCATCCCTTCTTGCACGCAATTTGAATCATTGAACTTGATCAGCAACATTGTACAACATGCAAGCAGATTTTTATAAGGCGTTACGCAGGTGTTTAACCGTATTTTTGCAACGAAATTGCTTCAGAAAGAGAGAAAAGAAAGGGCAAGAAAGAGACAGACATACAGTGAGAGAGAGTAAAAGAGAGAGAGAGAATTGACTTTTGTTACACTACAAGCATAGAATGTTTTTGCCCTCTCACTTTTGCACTTTAACAAAGATATCTATACGCGCATTTAGAAAGTGCAATAAAATGAAATTACGTGTTTAACGGGGCTTGCAATGCTGTCGAGACAAATAAACATTGTTATGCATTGCCGCAGGACACGGAAAAATTATCGAAACCAAAAGCGAAAACTAAACTTTTGCGTGAACAATACGTTTGAAAAAGCTCGTCTGTATAAATTAAATAGTTTAAATTGAATAGACATTATAAGAGTGAAAAATGTTAGCGACTTTTATGTCTAATGTTGTCTCGATGCGTGGCCATTATTGGTCGAGGATTCCACCTAAATAGCTATTCATTTCAATGTTGCTGTTGTTGTTATTGTTGTTGTCGTTATTGTTGTCGTAGTTGTTGTTTTCTGGCTACGTGACTTTTCAATGGATGTCACGAAACGCCAACCAAAAATACTAGAACGAATTCTGCATCGACTCACAAGATCGAATTTTCGAATTGCCATTATAAATTTAAGATGGCGGTAACAACATTAGTATCCGCACAAATCTAAGACTCTGTAAATTTGCAATGGTTTGTTACAAAACTTCACACGAATATACTAAACCGAATTCCGCATCGACTGACAGAGTCTATTTGCGATCCGCCATTTTGAAATCAAGATGACAGTAATGACATCGATTTCAGGAAAAAGCAGAAGGCTCCGCCAGTTCTCAACAGATCGTCATGAAACTTTACAGGAATACACCAGGACGAATTCTGCTTTGACTAACAGAATCAGATTGTTGACTTGCCATCCTAATTCAAGATGGCGGCATTGACATTTTGAATTCAGCGTGTCCCTTGACCAATAGTTCGAGTCGAACTTGTTTTCTCCACTTGCTAAATCAATCTCCGCAAGATGTTTCACGAGGATCAGCATTAACTCTCACTCGGTTTCTACCTGACAGTATTCTTTGAAGTGTAGACATGTGTGCTAAAAGTGTTCTCGTTCTTCCAACACAATTTAATGCTGTATCTTATTCAGTTCCTACAATGACGTTGCGAGCAGTCTCTTACCTTCAATGCTAGAAAATTAAGTTCGCCTCCTTTAAATTTCGGGCTACCGAAATACAGTTAGTGGGAGACTTACTGCTTCTCTGCAACGTTAGTTGAAATATGAGAAATTCTGTTTTATTTGCAATAACTGTTTCTCTGGATTCTCGAAGAAACTTCAGCTTTGGCGGTCAATAGTTCATATTGTCTGTTCAAAGTGGTCAGCAAATCTGCATGGTGATACTCGTGAAGCTCTGCATCAGTGCTACACAAGTGCTAATAGGTCTACTTGTATTTAGTATAATAGTAACTGGCCTGGGTTATCCGCTAATCTGCACCTATAATCTCTTAATCTTACTGAACCTCATTTTTAACAGAAAAAGAATTTGCAGAAGACTTTAGACACTAACACCTATAGACACATTAGTTCATTTTGGCCTGGTTAATATTTCAGCCGTAAAGACAATATTTGCCTAAAGTAAAGAAAGCAACAGCGCCTGCAGCATTTAAACTATAATTGAATTGATAAAATCTAACCAGGAAACCGTAGCGTCTGCACACCTTTGTGAGATTACGGAATGCATTGCTCGTTTTGCGATGATACATTGCTTGCTCCTGTTGTTAAGAACATATCTGTGAGGATAGGCACTCACAGACGAGTGGCATAGTTTTTTTGACGACATCGCTAAATAGGATCGCTTGGTCAGTCATTAAAAGTAACTAAACATAAAAGCGTAAGGGGGGGGGGCAAGAAATTGGGCAGAACTAATTTTGAGAGCCTTCCAGTTGAGAATTTAGATTTACATGCTTTTGATGCTATCTGAAGGATGCTGTTTCTGAATGAACGTTTAATTAGATACCAGGATTGAAACAGAAATTATTAACTAACCCAAGCAGGGCGGGTATTCAATGCCTTCTCCTTACGTACAACATAATAAAACACAAATGACAAATCGCCAGGCTGCCAAACATAAATCCTAAACAGAGCCAAAAAGTTCAATGATTTAGAACCTGGCAAAAAGTGCGAAGACCGCAAACTGCAAGGGGGGATTTTGTAAAGTCTGAAAGAAGATAAGGATAAAATGCTTTTTGCGAAGTTTCTTTTAAAAAGATCACGTATTAATTAATATGTCGAACTTCCTATAATACCAAACAATGAAGTAATAAATAAGTTAAATTTAATAACTTAAACTTTCAATTATAATTTTTTATAGATGTTTACGTTTTTGGTAGTGCTTTTTTGTTTTGCAGGCTGCTCCGTAGACCGATTGTTCTGCAGACCGATTGCAGGCAGATAAAAGAGCAGCATTTTTGTTTTTTACATTATGTATATATAATTCTCTTCTATAGACTAAAGTACTGCATTTTGTTTCGCAGACTGATGCCCTGTTTGATGCCATAAGTCGCCTGTCCGCAGAAAGACTTGATGATCAGAGACATGAACTTTATCCTAGACAACTGAAGCCGCAAACATTGGAAATTGAGGTATATATTGTACAGATTATACTGTAACAGCAGTAGCAGAGTACACTGTCATTCTGTGATTTGAAAATCGCTCTGTCTTGTCTCAAAAATGTCTGCGATCGGTGCAAAAAGAGACAATAAGATAATATTGTAGCTTTCGTAAGAGAATTGAAGTTAGGTTGAGTGTTTTTTGTTTGTTGCTATGAGGACGTGTCTTTGTCTAGTAGCAATGCTGTCGTTGTTGCGGTACTTTTTATAGTTTGAAATTAAATTTTTAGTCATAAAAGATTAACGCAAGATAAATGCAGCTCGGTTACAGTATAGAGAAGTTAATACGTTTCGTAAACTGACAGGTTACATGAAGTATCTAAGACTTTTATTAATGTATTATTAATAATCAATATATTAATGATTTACGGATATTGCCGTCCGGTTTCACACAGTTACTGTTTTCGAACCGGTCGGCATTAAATTATATTCTGAAGAAGTTGTATTTGCTTATCAAATACGGATAAAATTCTTATTTTTCTCTCGAAATTTATGCACGTTCAGTAATATTACGTTGAAACTTTGTAGAGCAATGCCACAACTACCGCAGAAGATAAAAAGAATAACCCAACAGTCGCACAGGTTCGTGAACTGTTGAGAACGTCTCCCGGTCCTTACCCAGCTATTGTATTACCTCAGAATGGAGGTTATTGGGCCGACGGATTAGATAACGATGTGGAACCACCTAGCGGATGCAGCACGCCTGAACAAGGCAGGGCTAACTTTAAATTTGAGTTGGACGACACCGCACGATGCTATAGGACACATTTTACTGGAAAGGTAAAATTGCAATCGAATAACATGAAAAACTTTTAGAAAGATAACGTTGATTAGAAAATCATTAGCTTTTATTTTTAGGAAGGACAATAATGTAAATGTATTCGCTTATTAATGCTTGTATTACGGAAGTGTTACGTAAGCACCAAAAACTTAATATTGTATGTGTAATATTAAGTTTTTGCAGAACATATTAGACTAATAAGCTCGTATTTTCGTTCTTTAGAAAATGGAATCTTCAAAGTTTGAAAATTTTCAAATGCTTCAGTAAACTCATTCAAATCGATCCAGAAAATTCAAATTTTTAATGTTTTTTTTGTATAGGAACATTTTAATTTTTATGCTAAAGATGCAGCAATTGGACCAATAATCTTATCGGTGAAAACGGAAGTAATTGCAACTCAGGAATATACGCGTCTGATTCTACGGTACTACATTGATTATATTTTTCACTTAATTTAGTTTGCAATCAGTTCACGTTGAAGCAGTTCGTTCAGACCTGTTTTATTTCATAGTCTTTCTTTTGTTATGACCAATTAATTATTATTATTATGGTATTTTTGCTATAGCGTCTCTTTTGGTTGCTACATTACTTGTTGCTTGTTATGTTTTATTAGTCAATAGAGACAAAATAAATTATTCTGTGTTTTATATTTGCCGAAGTTTTTTAACACATTTCTGAAATAATATTTGTTCTTATTTTGCGCGATATTGTTCTTACAGAGAATTCTTTATATCTTCATCAATGTTTTAGGACTCAGCAAGGTACAATTCAAGAACTTGTGCCATCTAACTGTCTTGCTGACTGTCCAACTCCAGCCAGAATGGCGCGCCTGTTAATCGACGAGATCACCGCGGATTGCTTCCAGCCTGTGTTATTACATAAGGTAGGCGAAAGTTATTACGAAAGATAGGCGATGCATTCTAGTTGTGGACAAGTTATAGTAGGCGATACATTCTAGTTATAGAATTGGACTTGTGTTATCTAAACGTTCCTGGTTCAAATGCAGGCTTAGCCCCGTATTTTCGCATTTATTTCGTGTCACGTTTGGTTGCAGCAATTTAATAATTGTGGAATTCAATTCAAAGGTAAAACAATTTAACTAACTTTTTGTTAAATTTGTTTGTTCGCATAACACGTTGTTGAAATTATGATTTCCAAATTTCTTTTCAGCACGAGTCTTTATTTACAGTCTTTCATTAAGTTGTCCTGGTTCTCGTACTAATATTTATTTCGGCATGATTCTTGGTTTTGTTTTTTCTTCCAGTAGTTTCTGCACCAAATTGCCTTTCGTCTTTATGCTTTTTCTTTTGCTCCACCTTCTCTTTCTTTCCTTCTCTCCGTCACTCTGCAGTTTCTCACCTTCGTTTTCTACTCTTTTTCCTTTATTACTTTTTTCTTTTTTTCTTCCTTTAATCTTTTACTTTTGTTTTTTCTTTCTTTCATTCTTTCATCCTTACTTATTTCTAATCCCTCTTTTCTTTCTGTCTCCCTCCCTCTCCCCCACTCTCTCTTGCATTCTATTCTTCTTTCTACTGTTACTCTGCCTGATAACCTTCTTTCTCCTTCCTAATTTTAGGCATCAATTTTTGTAATTTTGTTTTAAGTTGTTTTCGGCTGTTTATACTTTCTTTAGTTTAACGGGATTACTGTAGCTAAAGATTAATTTAGGCAAGCTGTCCAGTGTAAATGACCTATTATAGTATTTCCGATGTAATTAGCGGCTCTTGAAACAATATTATTTTTAAGAGTGAAGTTGTAAGCATTTCACTTACGTTGTGAACGCCTCAGTTCTCAGCCTCACCAGATTACTGTAATGGGACTACAATAAACATTTCATGAGCAAGTTGCAATTATCAGATTTGGTTGGTAAGTGAGTTAAATTAAAGGGTTGTTTGTCTGTAAAACAATAGCGCTTGTGTTTGAACAAGGTTCCTTTCCACAAAAGTACAATGAACCTACTGACAGAAGGAGCTTGCAGAGCTTTTATTTTACATGTTACAGGGCTCAGAGATGATTTGCCGCTATGATGAACACGTCATCACCAACACCTTCAAGTTTGGTATCGTCTACCAGAGGGCGGGCCAGTTAACCGAAGAAGAACTTTTTGGAAACATTAATCATAGTTCAGCAATGGAGGAGTTTTTGCACATGTTGGGAGACAGAGTTAAGCTAAAAGATTTTCAGGGGTAATAATTACGATTCGGCTATCTGTTATATATTTACTTATCACATACATCGTACTTCAACAGTGTGATTAATACTCAAACAACAGCAGCAGCGACAGCGACAGTGATCAGGATAATGGCAACAGCAGTTGCAACTGCACCAACAATAGCAATAGTAACCACAAGTACACTAACAATAACAACAATATTAGCTGCAGCAATAACCACAAAACAGCCCAACAATTATCATCCCTTCACAGATATTTGTGACTTGAACTAAAATTGTATAATCCAGTGAAATGGCTAAACTGTAGACGATGGCGGGAGAAGAGAGTTTTAAACTTATAATATCATTGAGTGGACAAATTCTGATGGACAGTCTGTGACATTGGTTGAATAAACAAAACGTTTAATATGGTGACTATTTATTCAGCTTGGTCAATTTTTTTTAGATTAGATATCTAACGGCAGAGCTTAAATGTTTGTACTGTATCAGTTGTACAGTATCTTTTGGATAAAAGGTCAAGATCACAGGTCAATAGTCTATTTAACATTTAAAATTCGATGACTTGAAGAATATTGAAGCGAGTGCATTCTTAATGGACAAGAGAGATACTAAATTACTGTTCTGAAACGACCTAGATCAAAGTTCAAAAAAAGGGAAAATCCAAAAAAGTTGAATAGCTGGAGCGGATCAGTGCGCTTCATTTATACATGCCAAAGATGGCGGTGTCTTTTACTTGAGCAGTATGCATTTCCCGCAACATGATTGCATCCCAGTGAGTGACAGACCCAACAGTGTTGCAGGTCAACACCAAGGCTTAACGACCGGGCTTAAATAGGAATAATTTTATTTCATTGACTTGTCGTCACCTTTTGCAGTTTTCGTGGTGGTCTGGATACAGTTCATGGTCAGACGGGTGATGAGTCGGTCTACATTAAATACAAGAAGAGAGAAATAATGTTTCACGTCTCAACATTGTTGCCATATTATGAAAACGATTGTCAGCAGGTAAAACCTCATTTTTATTTATCTGTATTAATTGTACATGACAACAAATTGATTTATATTGATTTGATGCGAAATGTTCAGTTTTCATTTCGATTCAATGTAATCAAATTTGATAATCTTGCAAATCATAGTGGTCACATAATAAAACTGAGTTTCCAACTGCTTCTTCGGAAACAGTTTTATAGTTTCATCTTATAATGCCAAAACACTGACTTCAAAATAATGCAAGAGCACAAAAATTAATGACATTCAATGGTATTTTTCCGCTAAATTGTTCCGATCAAGTCATCCAGCATTCTACCTGATATTTAAACATTTAACTAAGTAAAACGTTGTGGAGCTCAGATAACGTGTTATTTACTGCTTAGCTTGTAGTTTGTCAAAACTGACAAAAAAGTTGTAACGCTCAGTTTGCACGAAAGATAAATCTTCATTTTTGCAGAGCATTTGGAGCGATTCTGTTTTCTTCATTTTCGCTCATTTTATCAAATTCCCAAATATTTATAAACAGGCATTGTAAAGAAGTATCGTAATTCACCACGCTGTAAATCTGTGAAACGCCTAAAGCGCCGAATTATTCAATTCTTCATTTTAGATGCTGCGGACATTATATAATTAAAGTGCTTGATAGTTTGTCATTTTTTAAATGACATTTACCAAGTAGCTTTTAGGACAGTGTTAAAATAATTCGACTTAGGAGTTAGTTAACATTTTTTCATTTTTCCGTAAATTGGTTGAACACAGTGGGGCAGGTTATACTTTAGGTATTTAATTTAATAGACAATTATACTTCGTTGAATATACTTCTATCCACATGAAAAGAATTTTGAAACTAAATTGCAAATACCTCTTTATTCATATGTATGAATCATTTTATTCTAACACAATTTGATACTATAGTTGCAGCGAAAGAGACACATTGGAAATGACATTGTAGCGATAATTTTCCAAGAGGAAAACACTCCATTTATACCGGATATGATTGCGTCGCACTTCCTACACGCATTTATTGTTGTACAACCAATCCATCCCAACACGGAAAACACAAAATACAAAGTAAGTGTTACTTCTGCCGTAATTTTACTGAGGTATTAGATCTAACGGAAACAACGAACGAATGGCTTATTTTTCAATCTCGAGAAGCAGCTAAGCAATATATCCGTTTCTTCGTTCGCGCCACTAGTTCTTCGCTCTTACGTGCATTTCGCCATTCTCTAGTTAGACAGGTACTAGTGCCTGCATTTCGGAAACGCATTGCACAAAAACAGGTGCTGTACCTTTCAGTTCATATGTGTTAGTTCATATTGAAATTATTGCTTGTCACAAACCGTCTGTTTCTTTATTATCATTTGCATAGTTTTTTGGCTATTGTTTATCAAATCGGTCTATATTTCTAAGTTTGTCGTATGTAATTAGTGGAATACAATATCTATAAGTAGAGCCCCAAACTAAAACCACACATCGTGTCAGTTCTTAATTGATTATCGTTTCAAAATTGGTGTATAACACTATATTGTTAACTTCCGTGGTCAGTTATTAACGTAGAAGTGTATATCATTGGGTATAAATTACTAACGTATGTCGTCATTGTTTTTACGGTCTGGTTTCTGAATAACGCAATTATAGCTTGTTATAGATTTGTTAGTGCTAATTGAGTCTACAACTCTTAATTATTTAAATCTAAATCTAATCGAATTCTGTAGGTGGCTGTCGCAGCAAGAGAGGATGTCTCATTCTTTGGGCCTACGTTGCCCCACCCAGCTATATTTAACAAAGGAACAGAATTTCGAAATTTTTTGCTGACCAAACTGATCAACGCAGAAAATGCTTGCTACAAAGCAGAGAAATTTGCCAAATTACAGGTAAGTATATACAAACAAACAAACAAACAAACAAACAAGCAAACAAACAAACAAACATACAAACATACATATATACACGCATACAAATAAGCAAACAGACACACATGCAAAAAAACATACAAGCATACAAACAGAAAACTAAACAAATCAAACAAACAGAAAACAAACAAATGCTGTGTATGTTGCTAAAAGCAAGATAATTTGTTTTATCAGCTGCTTATTATCACATATCTAGATCACATATATCATTTTAAGCACTGTGTAACACTTTAAATTTATTAAGACAAATGTTTTAGGCTAGAACACGTTCATGCCTCCTGGAAGCATTATATGAAGACCTCAAGTCCAAAACAGAAGGTCTGTTTTCCATTGCCATGGACAATGGTGGTCAAAGCCCAGATCCGGAAAGGACGTCTTTATTTGACACTTTGCGTAAGGCAGTCAGTGGTAGCAAAAGCAGAGGACAGTCAAGTGACAAGTCTGTCAGAAAGTCATTAACACTTTCTCCAGAAACCTACAGTGGAGCTTCTTCTCCACTTACTGAATATTCGGTATGAAAGTTGATTTGAAAACTTTTAGGATTACTGCTATCGGATTGGTAGTTTAATTTATAAACAAAAAAGTTTTCTTATTTTCTTTACAATAAATAATTATACTCAAAGTTCGTGATTCAAATGTGAATAGTTAACAAGAATAAAATGACTAAAAAACAGAGAAAATAAAAAGAGATAAAGTGATGACCCTGGATCATAATAGAAATCAAAGGCAGAGGTCTTTCAAGAACTCAATCGAAAATATCAACAGAAAGACAATCTTGGTTGCCACAATGTGCATAAAGTCAAATGACTGACAGCACAAAAATAATGAGCTTTTAACATAGAACTGTTAGGAAAATCGATAGAATTTTAATGAGTTTGAATTGCTACCTTCTTAAGTTGTATTTTATTTCTCTTCAAGTACTTTTTGAAGAAGGACAGACAAAAACAGCTAAATGCACGTATCCTCGGCGAAGACAGCGTACAGTCTACCCCTTTGTCCAGCCCAGACATGACAGGCACAAAAGCCAGGAGTCGAAACAGGACAAGGTCCAATTCCACAAGCAGTATTACATCAGAAGATGATTATAGTGGGAATCACCAAGAAGACTCTGATACTGGACTGGTATGTAATACTTGTAGTCAGTTCAAGTCAGTCTAGTCATTTCAACTAGTAAAATTTAAAGGAGAAAAGCAACATTTAACAATTGCCGGTCAATATATAAATATAAGTGAGAGATGTACTTGAAATATGAGCAGGGAATAATTCAACTTTCCGATTTCACATTTCCAAGGATATTGGTGATAGTCAGTAATGGCTGTTAGGCAGAACTAGAGAAAAGATTTGCGATTGAGGAAACGAATCTTTACTAGAAAAGCAAATGCCAGCTCAGCTCCCACATGTAGAGAGATTTTATTTTTATTTGCCTAACGTTTTAACATTCATACTAATGCCATATTCATAGGAGCAATGTTTGAAGCATGCATGTATAAGTACAAAATTACAAAAGCTTAAGTGACATTAATTGTGGCTACAAAAGAATTAATATACTTTTGTTATGATTTTTGTTGTCACTACTAATGTTACTTAAGTTACTATAATTTTGTACTTATACATGCATCAAACCATGTTTGCTTTTGTGAAACGTCTGGCAACTAAACGATGTTATCTCTCTACGTGTTGGTGCTGGTATTCACTTTTCAACTAGAGAAATCTCGTAAAAATAGAAAAAAAACGTTTTTCGAGAATGAGTAGCGAATGTGACTTTTTTCTTAGTATGAGTTGTAACAATGACATAAAAACATGTCCCTTAAATTCCTCTTTTAGAATAGCTTAACAATTCATTGATTTTTTGTTGCTTCCCCCTCTTTTAAGTTTTTCTTTCATATATGTTAACAAGCAACATATCATGTTTGTTTTTCTGTCATCTAGATTAAATCTAAAAATTTGCAAGTGATTGGTTGGGATCGTGTGATCGTATTAGTTATCCAAAGGCAGAAGATCATCTACTTTTTTGGCGAGTTATGGAAATGGAAATTTAGAATTTTATTGAATTAATGAGTTTGTATTGCCATCTACTTAAATGTGTTTTACTTAACGGGCCATTTTTAGGTATTTTTCGAAGACGTCTATAAGCTTAATATAATTGTTGCTTCCTGTAATGACAGAAATTGATAACTATTTAAATTAACAGAGGCAACTTTGAATGGTATTCGGTAAGGTTTTTAAAGAAGAGATGTTTTTAGGAGAGTATGGCATCTGTGGAATTAACCAGACCAGTGTATTGCAATGAAAGCAACAAGTTAGAGAGACAATTAGATGTCGTACAAGAAGAAGTGAACAGACTGAAAAATGAAAAAGTAGACCTTATTAAACAAAATGCTGTAAGTATAATTGCTACAAAAACCATGTTAATAAACTTAAAGCAAAACCGGTAGATTAAAACAATCTGCTCTTTAAAATAATGGAAAAATGACTTATGTGAAAAAATTATTACCAGACAAACACAATTTCACGTGCGCGCCACTAGTTTTTCGCTGTTATATGGATTTTGCCATTCTCTAGTCAGACGGGTACTAGTGCCTGCATTTCGGAAACGCATTGCACAAAAAACAGGTGCTGTAGCTTTCAGTTCAGATGTGTTAGTTTGTTATGAGCTACACGCGTTCGACAGCTCATGCATGTGCACAGCGGTCAATTTGAAATATGAATTTTTATCTTAAAACTTGTCTAGTTTTAGTACAATACACTGAATATCTTACAATAGCACTGTACTTCAGTTTTCGCTTTCGCAAACACGTGCAACACGCTCGTGGAATATTTTTGATGCTAAAAATTATGTTCGTTTGTGATGTCATCAGTAGTGAGATCGTCCGCCGTTTTTAATCTATTATTTAATTATCAGAAGCGCTTTTGCAGTATTAATTGTGTTAAAATATAAACTTTTTATCGGACTTGAAATTGGTATAGTATATGAAAAATCATTTTGTCTTCCTTTAAGGGCAATGAAATTAGCACAAGGATGATCAGATTTCATATTAAAGAAGTTTCAGTAGATAATTATTAACTTCCCCAGCAATATGATTTACAACATTGTATATACGTGAATTATGCAATTTCATGCATCTTTAAATATATATGTATAATTTCACAACCACCGCTTCATTTGATCCATTTGTTGTCATGGTATATTGAACTAGCATACTGATTAATAATAAATATTTTTATTTGTGTTTTAATTATTTTATCAATAAAGATGATATCAAATTTCAGGCATGGCAGAGAGATATTAAAGAGTTTATGGACAGAGAAAATCACCTGACCCAACAGATAAGCGGGCTAACTCAGGAATTATCGAAACTGAGAGCAGCTTTGAGAAGACAGGAAGCAAGTGAAACAACTAGGATTAACTGTGATACAATATAGGATAGTCGCAAGGAAAAATTCAGTCACACAGTGACATCTGTTGGACAAAAAAGACTCTCCTAAAGTTATTAAATGCTATTGGTTTAATAAAAATTCGTCTGATGGTGATAAAAGTTTCGTAAACCTCTAGGGTAACTAGAGTAAAAAGGCAAAGACAAACGATATTAAATTACTGCTATGGGCCTATCGATTATATTATGCTAAACAATTCGACGCCGTTTATTTTAAAAACAAAGTGGCATACAAGAGAATTACCGGCAAGCTTCTTTAATTACAGAGTCTTTTAATGGCTGCTGTACTGATCTTTTAAACTTATGTAACTCGCAAGTTACGAGCAAACTATAATTTGTTAATAAATTGCTAAGCTCTAAAAAGTAGTTCAAATGCTCCTGATGGGAAGACTGTTAAAATGATACTGTAATTTTTATGTGAGCCTTGCATTAGCGACCCCTAGGGCCATTCACCTCCCTTATTTGAGTAAAGGAACAGATCTAAAATTAATTTACCTCCTTGATCAAGTAAAATGCTTTTGGCTTCCAGACTGCATAAATTAAAATTTAATTGTGTTTATGAGTAAATAATTACTGTAAAATATAACGACAAAAATTCTGGCGAAAATACACTCAAACCAACTTTTTTATGGCCAAATGTGTATGCATATTAAAATCATTTTTTATACAAAACCATGTCTTAAGCGCATGTCAAACCAGGAAACATTCTAAATTTTGTTTTTTAGTAACATTTACCATTAAAAAAACATATGTTCAGAATGTTTTATAGCAACCCGTTTGCTTGCTTGACCTCCATGGAATTAAAATAGGATTTCGTAAAAACCAGAAATTCTGCAATGTTTTGCTATATATTTTATTAATTTCATTTAAATATTATCAAAGCAGAAAAAGTCAGGACTGTCTCAGTACAATAACGTTGCTGCTTTTGCTCAAGTATCAACTCAACAGATAAAGTACGAATGTAGCTAAATTCTGTTATTACGGCTACCTCTTTACTTGATAGAACGGTTAGACAGAAAATGGCTTCCTTGTAGATAGGTTGCTGAAACTCCAAATTGATTACATTCATTTAAGAACAACCTAAACGACATTAAATACCTACTCGCCCTCTAAGGCTCATTATACAATAGATCATTTAGGTAATTTTGGCTGGTAGGCTTGTATTCAATATAATTTAGGATTTTTTAATTACTGCAAATAGTGTTTCATTAATTGTTTTAATGATGTTGCATATTACTAATAATATTCATTTTATACATCAATTGTAAACGTATTGTTTTTGTATGTTAATTGTTTTGTTAATTTTGTTTTTTTGTTATACATGTGGGGTTATTTCTTTGCTTATTGAAATTTTACTAAAACATTTGATAAAAGACTATACCAGGCTGTTCTATGGACCGGTATGTTTAATGTACTTTAATGACTGTTATTAAGTTTGAATTGTACACTGTACAAGGAATCTCACACTTCTTTTTCCTGATACTAATAACTTTCTTCGTGCGGATAAGTAAAAAGGTAAGCACGACTTGTTGATGCAACAGTATAGGCTTGGAAGTGCCGAGAAAACAACGAGTCGGCACTTGATAGAATTTCATTTGTTTTAATAATGCTTGTAAGTTACCGCTAAATAGTCGTACTGTTTGTGAAAAATTTGGTGGAGGAAGGAAGGCTCTAAGCAGGGTTTTCCCTTAAGTGGGTTATCTGCAGGTGTTTTACATATTGGTATCTGCCAATAAGGCTTTTTGAATGTTTAATATTTGGGATATGGGATGATAAGTTATTTTGCAGTTTGTTGGTGGAAAACTTTTTCGATTTTGTGTAATTTATATGCCGATCTATACATGTATAACATTATTTATCTTTTTGTCAAATAAAATACATTATTTTTTTTCAGTGGTTATAGAAACAGATTTTTTGTTCGTTTACGGTCAAAATCTCACGGTCAGCTTACCGGTTAAAATACTATCTCTCCATCTCAGCCTGCTTAGTTTATTGAACCCAGTTTCAGTGCTACAAAGTTCATGTCCTTAATTTTGGTATGATGCAGGTCTAGTCATCTTCGTCGTTGTCATCAGCGTCTCTGTCGTACTAATCATCCCCGTCATCAACTTCATATCACCATCGTGTCCTTAATTTTGTTATAACGTAGGTCTAGTCATCTTCGTCGTCGTCATCAACGTCTGTGTCGTACCAATTATCACCGTCATCATCACCAATTCATCATCACCGCCGTGATCATCGTTATTCTAAACCAATAAGAAGCGCCAAAACCGTGTAAGTGAACAATAAAGAAAAAGAAACCCCCGGAGTCGCTTAAGCAGTTCTTACTTGGATTTGGTACATCGATAACAACATTCAAGGTATTCTGAGTTTTGCAGTGACAGTACACCTTGAACAGTTTCACTTGTCAAATGTTAGGTGCCCCAGCAATTATGTGCACGTGTTAACCTTTGCTAGCGCTAGAAAAGCCTCTTACAACTTAAAACAAATTTCCCTCATCTGGGAAGATATCCATATCACGTATACACCATTCTATAAATAGTAGAAAAAGCACGCTGCTGCAGCCGCGCTCTATGAGACGGAGCAAGCCATTCAACATTTGCTTACAGGGTTGTTGTTTGGCTTCACTTTTGTCGTTTTAATAAAGAAGCTTAGTTATGTAACTAAATTACTAATTATTGAAATTTGCCATCATGTTGATGCCTTTCAAGCTGCTGATGTTCATTTTTTGCGCCTTCAACCGCTAGATGTATGCACTTGCCCTTGTCTTTGTACATCTTCACCCCTTAGCGCGAGCCGTTCCACTAAGATTTGGGAATAAATACAACCCATGCTATCGGCCATGCTTCATCCTCAACCCAGAAGAGTGCACAGTCTTCCGGCACGTGAATTCAACGACAGAATTTGAGACGTGGTGAGTATGTTAAAAGCAATATTTGAAAGTTCAAGTCGTTAATTAGAATTAGCTTAATAGAAGTATATGCATAGCTCACGTTGAGCTTGATTTAATTTACATGTAATTGGATTGTGAATTTTATAAATGAAAAAATTCAATGATAGCTTATTTTTCAAACTATTGCAAAGGTCAGAACGGTAAGCGTTGCACTGAGAAACCTTACACTGTAAAACAGGTCAAGGTATTTTTTAGGTACTGACTACTGATATAATTCATTGAGAGAGTTGTGCTTCCATAAATGACACGAAAAAAGCTTAGTAAAAATAATTGAGTGTTATACGCTTAATTAAGTTTAAGCCTATTTGTGTTAATTTTAAGTTTACTTCTTGAGACAAAGCCAATAGCCAAAGTCAAAGGTTTAAGCTTTTCTTTTTCAAACTGTAATTTCGATCCATGTACATGTGCACTAGGTCAAAATCTTGAAAGTGAACACAATTAACGTAGACAAAGCGTAAGCTGTGTCCCGTATTTTGCAGTCACAAAGGGTTAGTTCGCATTGCGTTAAAATTTCTGAAACATAAATCAACAACCTAATCTGTGTAACTGTGTCCCGTGACATATATAATAAATCTAGGGTTGTCAAGCCATAAGCAGAAATTTGTGTAAACAGTATCTAGCTAAAATGGTCTTTATTCTCTTTTGACTTGGCCATCTGGAGTAAGCTGGTCGCATTCATCTCTCAAATTTTCTATAAAAATAAACGTTAGAACTCTTTTCAGTCCGAAAGCAAATCCTCTAACAAGTAAACCATTTTCAGTATTTTCTCTACTTTAATCATTTTTATTAAAATTTGCAGATTCTGTAGGCCTAGAGTTTGGATACTAACAATGGGTAGTATGGATAAAGAGAACACCGGCCAGTACGGAAAGAAGTCTGCTCTCGCCCTACTAAAATGCTACGACAATAAACCTTATCCCGAGGATGACGACAAGTGTAAGGATGAGGAGAACTTTCTCCGGCGCCAGGGACTGATGATTTCCTCCAGCATATCCCAACTTCCGGTAAATTAGGATAGCATGACACCCGTGGATAGCACGGGACAGAGATAAAGTAGATTGTATTGGTAAACGGATACAAAATACTTTTTTGTAACACTAAGGCAATTGCAACTTAAAATTCATCAAGAACATTTAGGCCTATTTGATGACCTGGTGCGTTTCAGCATACGAAAGCCTTAATTAGGGACCTACAATTAGTTAAGATGTATTTGGAAAAAAGTATATTTTACAGTAAGAATTACATTGTGAACTCCAGAAATACAAATGCAAATTAATGTAGAGGAAATTACCTACACAGACCTGCCATTACTGTAATATTGCTGCAAATGACTGATGCAAAACGTATTTACTTATGCAAATCACAGTCCTTTTTCAAATTTTGAACAGTAAATTATTTGCCTTGATCTAACAGAATGTTATCCAGCATTCATTCAACAACAAGAAAACTGTTTTGATTTTCACAAAACACCTAGAGGCCTACCAGGAATTTGACTAGTTTACTTGATATGATAACTTGATATGATATAAAATTGATATGTTTACAATGCAACAGTCTCAAAACTATTTTGTAAAGATTCTGCCAACGCAGTTATTTATAAAAATTATTTGATCCTGAATATTGTAGCTAATCTATAGATTTTTTCAATATGAAAAGTCGTAACCATTAGCATTAAACCAGGATTTGAAGTAGGTACCTTTGGACTCCAAATCTAGTGCAAGGACCACTAGACTATAGTTCTTTTTGTAATCACGACAGGTCTTAATTCAACCACAATAGCTCAGCATTTGACATAGTTTTTACTTTTCCTTTCATCAAGTTTAGTTTCAAAACTTAATAACTGTTAACTGCATTCTGTGATGTAGGTATTAACCATTGAGTAATACGTTAATTCCATCTAATGAGCTTATGAATTATTTATTAATTAATCTTGTTGTCGAAGTTACTTTTAGTTGTTATCAAGATTAAAAATTACTGTAGTATATAATTAAGCTTTGTAAATGTGGAAAAGTTGGAACGCAATCTTGATTTGAACCACGGCCATTCTACTTTCAAGCAAACGCCTTAACCGCTACACTAGCATTCGAAAGTTTATGACTTATAGCTGTCCAGTGTTAATCTAACTAATTAGTTTTTGATTAATTTTGAGCCTAAATTTCCCTTGGGTATATGAGGTATCCCTTGAATTATCAGCTACTTGTATAGGCCCATAGCGGAAAAAAGGTAATGACAGTGCCTGTCTTTGCGAAATACACATTTATAACAAAGTTTAAAGTATGTTTTTTTAAACAGTAACCCTTTTGATATACCAGACAGCTTCGTCAGCTGTTACAATGTCAACCTAAAAAAATATTATGAATTCGATTAAAACTTTCAATCTGCGTTAAGCAAAAACAACAAACAAAATTCACAAGCAAATATACGTTTTATCAATGATAGTTCTCTAATCCTCTAAGATGCGACATTGAAGTGGCTAAAGTGTCTTCTTCACGTTAGCATGCTAATACACCCTCCCTTTGGTTTTCTCTGGAAGAGAATTCTTAAAAATTAATAGCAATTACAACAGTAACTATATATGACAATTTAGTTGCTGAGTTTCCGATCCATGACAATTTTAGTGGCGTCAAAAACCTGGCTCCATAAATCTATTGTCTACTACAACGAATTTAATTTATACCTATATACCACGTTCTTTTATATAATCATACAGCGATATTTAAATCACTGCTTTAGAGTAAAAATGGTAGCAGAAAGAAACGGCATAAAACTTCAAATATAAATTCAAAAAATCTCAATTACTGAGTAAGCCAATCGATTAGTTGCAAAGAAATAAAATTATTGCGTGACTTATGAACACCTTATAATCTAATTTTCAGCTAATTACTTGCACCACTCCCTTATTTTATGGTGATTTGAAAATTACCCACTTGAGCAAGTGAAAACTACAGTGAAACTGTAGGTAGCTAAACTGGAAATGCTTATCACAATATCCGTATTTTTTAAACGAAATATGGCGCACTGCTTTTTAAAGTTAGCATAACCTAATAATATTTAATTAAAAGCAAGTTAAGCCTGTAGGCATAAACTCCATAATGAAATGAAACCCTGTCAAAATATACTATTCGAATAAAATACGCAATAAGCGAGCCTACACTGGGCTGGCATTGATTACAATACATAAAAATACAAATTGAAAGTTATGATAGGATCAAGAGTTTGTTTGCTTTGAAAATTTCACGAAATTCGAGACAAAGATAATAAAAAACGTTTAATTAAATCGAGCAAGTGTTTTGTTTTTAAACCGGGCGGCAGTTGCTGGAACTTTGTTTTGAGATCATTTCAGTTTTATTTTAAAAACAGAATGAGGTCTAATAAACGGCAACAGATGCAGTGAATCTTGGTTTAATGTCAGGAAAATAAAGCGTATTTGAACAAGTAATTTTATGAGTTAGCGCAATTAAGCACAATAACTAATATTTAAGGCAAATCATACTTACATACTGTATTAACCTTTATCTTAATAATAAGCAATAATATTTATCTAAAAGTTATTATCAAAAGAATTGTCTTCGTTGAATTAGCTTCGTACGTTCTAAAACACAGCACTGCCACCGCATCCCTAATCCGCAGCTGCAGTCCACGATGTACAGTCCCTCAAATTTAGAGTTGCGTTTTTAAATACTTTTGCTGGTCAGTAGTTGGCGTCTTCTGGGCTTTTCTGTTGGTCCAAGAGATTTATAATACCATAACAAAAGGAGATTCGCGGGGCAATCTTAATGCATGTCTAATTCAGTGTAATCTTCTAACTCTTCTTATTTGGATTTGTTCACTACAAATCATCATTCCCTGTTTTGTCAGGCCATTTAATACCAAGTAGCTTTCTGTAGAGACATTTCTGTTTCCCTATCATGTAATGATCCTCAACACAACATGTTTTACTTCAAAACTGTAGCTATCATAGTTTAAGATTTGTAGTCTCATCTATTACAAGCTTGGTTTAATTTAAAGCAAGGGGCTTATACTTCAGATTGTGAGCTCTACCTTAAACAATGCCCTTCTAACTCTTCAACATTGTGTTCAAAACTACGTTCAAACTATGTTCATATTCAAAAATATTAAACTACAGGTCTTAATTTTATCTGAAAACTGGTTGTAGTTAAAAAATGGGCTTGCAAACACGAAACAAAAAGGCTTAATGTCAAAATAACATTGTTCGAATTAAAGTAGAAGTTTCACTGTGAAATTATGGAGTTTGTTTCAAAATAAAGAATCATCGCTCCGAAAAAAATAGGTTTTGCGTAAAATTTGTTTCCGTTTAATTATTCTGTGGCATTCGCCCATACGTTAAACTATAGATCGATTCCTTCCAAACCATGAGCTTTTTTTATAAATTTTCTGATCATTGACTTGTGTCTCCATGAACCCACTTTGATCTATTCCGTTATTATTTATTAAGGAACTTTCCTTCTTCTGGTTACAGGTGTCTGACAAAGCAGAAGCAAAGAGAGCCTACGACCTGGGAAAGGTTCATCTGGAAAACTGTAGAATGGAATTGGCACTAGAAAGCTTTACGTTTGCTGTGGAGTTTGACAAATCAGTTCCACAATACTGGATTGACCGAGCTGCGCTGTGTCACAAGTCAGTCAATGAACTTTATTTATTTAATTCCAAGAATGGGGCCTTGGTGTATGAAATTAGAATGTTGATTTTAATAGTGCTATAAATTTGAATTAAAAGGTCAATAAAAATATGAATTCAAGACATCGCCACACTTTTCATCTTTGCCGTGCTTGTAAAATTTCCAGTACCTTCAGTCATCACAATTGTTTGTATTAGCATTAAATCGTACTCTTAGATCATTATATAAGTAATTACAGCAAGAGCAAGCACTGTGCACTTTTTAACGTTCACACGCACAGGCACGCACACCGCCACCTACTCATTGTATCCATTTATAGAATACGTAAATCTTATTATTGTCCATATATAGGATGAACAAACATAAAGAAGCTTGGAAGGACATCTTGAGTATTGAAGACGAAGACAAGACTTTAGAGGTCTACAAGATTGGTGGTAAGTTGCTCTGAACTGAATTTTTGTACCCTTAGTTTACTATTGATGTTTTTAATTAGTTGCATATCAAAGTTTAGTTCTTCAAATTATATTCTAGCATATTCTATTATAGCAATTATATTCTATTATATAAGCGAGCTGGATGAAAATCTTGCTAAGTACGAAATGGAGACAAGAAACGGAATCTCAGTCGTAGCCAACTTACAGGTATTTTCCAGCTGGAGATATTTTCAGGCAAAATCCTTTGTAAGAATAAAGGTGTGGAAATTTCCCGTAATGAGAGTTTAATACCAGTTTGCTAATCTCAAAATACAAACAAAACAACACGCAGAACAAAATACAGCAAATACTGCAAATACAATTGCATGTAAACAAATTTGTCACAGATCAATAGCAGAGAGTGGCAACATAACATGCAGCTAGCTTTTAAGCAGTAGGATTAGTTGAAGTGACAATGTGGACAGTGACAATGTGGTAGCATCTAAACACTGGAAGATTTAATTTTTGATTGCCCGCTAGTACTAGATGAACTCAGGACAGCTTTGAAAAATGCAACTGGTAAGAGAGGTATATACAGTGTATACAGACAACGCGAAGAAACTGTATTTGAGAATTATACATAACTTGGTCACTAACTAATTAATATAACTAATTAATATAACATACTAACTAATAAATAATTAAAATAGGTAACAGTTGTAAAATAGACTGTATAATTAGTTAGTAACACTACTAACAATGTCAATTAGATCTTTTGTCTGTGAGCTGTTGTATATAAATTTAAATTTTGTATATAGAACTACTTACGTGTTTATAATTGCAAATGTAATTACGTATTGCATGTATTATTGAACTATTTATATATTATAAATTGCACAATTGCCTTGCAATTAGAGGGCACAATTTGGAATGTACTTTATGTATTTTCTGAATAAAAGATTTACAGCATAATAATAATAACTTTCAAAAACATAAACGTACGCTAAAGCACATTTTGACACAAACGCGGGGTGTTGGAAAGGAGAAACCATTCCATGTTGTGGGAAGCTACTAAGAGAAGCCAACCCAAAGAAGAATAACAAACGTATCTGGCATCATGCAGTTCTTGCCGTCTTTGCCGTCAGTATATGCGACCCAAATGCCTGCCAAAAACAAGTTTGGATAAATAGATTGCCAACCTGTTCCAGGTTAGAGAATTTAGAGAAACAGAACAAGAAATAAACATAGCGCAAGTTTGCAAAAAACAAACATCTGTTTACACTAAAATTTAGGTGACAGTGTGTGTCTGGCAGCAATGTGTGGTAATGGGAAAACTTCCAACTGTTTATGAATTATTTTTTGTTTACACTGTAGCTATACTGCTTCATAGTCTATCTGTGACTATGACAACGTTCTGGCCAAAATGATGATTCTTTACACAGATTAGATAGTACAAAGGTTTGTCCACACTTGCCCGTTATGGAAATAGTGAACTTAGATGTTTCAATAAGGTGTTCATAAGGCGAATAACAGTTCCTTGATTGTTCTTTGGAATATATGAAGTCATATCAAGACTTGTTGTGGTTTAAAGTCGGTAAGTTATGCCATCTTTTGACTTGCTACTTAAATACGGTTAGAGTGCAGTGTGTGCATTTAGCGACTAAAGTTAAGGAATCCTGAGCCTAATCATTAAATGGATGAGTGACCAGAATGAAAACTGCTTTCATTCATGTGACGTATTGTTTCTGGTTATCTGCCACGCGAGGGTTCCAAGCTCGCTGCAATACCTACATCAAGTAGGCCTGGCCATTGAAGGTTGTTACTTACATGTGCAAACTTTAAGGTCATCCAGAAACATATTGTCATTGACAGAAGAATAGAATGTGGATGCCATGGGGCCACGGCTCCAGGTGCTCTCTTTCCACAGACTTTAGGTGCCAAGAGCAGGTATCCTGATGTAGTTGCAACAATTTAGCTACCACCGAGCTCAAAAACACATTAAGTACTTTGAAATAAAGACCAGTTTAACGGAACAGCAAACGAATACCGATCTGCCCGAGTTAAACGATTTTAACTGAACGTTTAATATAAGTATTTGGAGGTTACATACAAGAACAGATACTTAATGCCTGCATTTTTCTCTCTAAACATTTCAAGTTTTAGGGCAGTCTCGCACTACAGCTAAAGTCTAAGATTGCCACCACACGTACAACAACTTGCTACAACCAGAATCAGATAAAATATACTTGTAACTGTAGATGAAGCTCTTAATGCCAGTGGAAATCTTGAAGCGCACAAAAACTACGAGAAACATAAACCATTTCGAAAAATTTATAGATCGCATCACTGACTGCTCTAGTTGCTAAAGAGCCAACTAGAAGTGTTGACGTTCAAAAAAGTAGGAGACGAGATCTTCATGCTAAAACACGCATGGTTTAGCCATCTAAATATGAGAATTCTGACAATTTACTAAAGAAAAAAATTTCGCGACACTGTTGCACTAAAAATGTCAAGAGTAGGTCGGATTTATTAACACAAGTGCAAACAACTCAATTTGTCTAAATCTACTATTATCTAGCAAACTTAGAGCTCACCAAATCCTGACCATTTTGCAAAACAAATCTGGGATTTTAATACAAATCTCATAATAAAAATAAACTTAAAAATAACATTAGACGATAGTCTGCGACTCAAATAAGAAGTACCTAGCATGCATTTGAAATCGTTCTGACTTTTGTCTATATATATATATATATAACCATTCATTTTATGAACGATTCGGATGAAGAAAGTAAAACCTTAGTGCCAAAATAAGCCAATAATTAAGTACTAGATGTTGACCTAAGGCGGCTAAATGAAGTAAGGTTTGAGTTCACTTAGGGGAAAAACATTTGGTTGAACCAGATGGGACACATCAGCACAAAGTTAAATGGTACCATGTTAATCATCAATGTTTGTGTGCAAAGCTGTTCTGTAAATAATTGAAATGTTGTTTTGAGTACACACAATGTTTTTACCTTGACCGTAGTTGAATACTGGTGGACTGAAATTTGCATGGATACCATTACACACTACAGCATCTTGTTTCAAAATTGGATTTTTTTCCAAATTGAAACAACTTTTCATGGTTATAACTGTCTTCAGACTAAAAAGTGAACATATAAAAAAGTGCAGCTATAATTTCGAAATGATAATGTATAATATATAATTTCTAATAACTTAGAGATTATATAATTTTATATTATGGCATTCGCATGGTAAGGCTTCACTGCATTTGTGTGGACATAATGTTTGTTCATCGGAGTTGTGTCAACTTGTGTATGAAGTATGGATTATTTTTTCAAGGCAAGATCCTTACTTCACTTGGACAGTATGTGATGGCTGAGAAATGGTTGAGAGAAGCATTGAAAAAGAGTGATTATAATGATGAAGAGGCACTGCTTCTGTTTCAAGTCGCAAGAACCAAAAGACTGTACCAATCTGTCAACGTCTCTCAGTGGCCTCTTCAGGTGAGATTTACTTCAAGAAACACACTAGAAGAAAACTCGCGAGGTCAAGTAAAAACTGGGTTTAGTCGCAAAGTTAAGCAATGACCAATTTCGATCACCTGTTGCCAAATCATTTTTCTACTTGCATAATGACAGGCTGGAAGGGGACAAACTTAGACAAAAAAAATCTGGTAGGCCCAGTTCATTGCAGACAAATAAGAAGGCAGACAATAGCCTACAAATAAACGACAATAGGCAATTGAATGCTGCAAAAATGGGGGTCATTAGCATTTGGCAGTGATTGAAAAAAGATGAGAAGATAAGTCTTTTATGTCAGCATGTCTTCAAAATGCTGTTCATTATTTCTTGGACTTATCTCTCATCTTTTTCAGTCACCAAAAGGAGACTCTCCCAATACGGACGAGGAGGTAAGGAAGAATTACGATGCAGATTCCGATACGGAAGAAGAAAGGGCACGTGGGCGACGCCTGACAAAGAAAAAGAGGAAAAGAAAGAGGTGGTCATCGTCAAATCGAACTTTACAGAGATGCTTAAAGCCAGTGAAGGGTGGCTATGGAATTAGGGTGAGAAGTGCCTATATACACATCCAGCAGGTTACACCAAGAAAAACTTATAAAGTTTACATTATTTTAACGTTCCAAAAATCGTTATATATGTGCATTTTTTGCAGATAGTATCATTTTTTGTGTAACAGGTAAAATTCACGACAGAGAGTGGAAAAGGAGTTTATGCAGAAAGGAAAATTCAGCCAGGAGAGATAGTCTTCCGTGACACTCCCGTGGTGAGTGCACAAACAATTGACTCTGCCAAAAAATCTCCAGCATGTGCGCAGTGCTCCAGGTAGGATCAAAGTTTTGCAACTTTCCTGTAAAGAACACTATCCTTATAGCTACATAATACATTTAACCATGTAACACTGTAATAAGATAGTTATTGGCACAAACAGCACAAACACTGAGTACCTTTTATTGATTACAGGTCTTTATTTCGGCCACAAGACTGGTTTGGAGACAAGTATGAGCAACTCTCTGAGCGTCAGAAAGATATTGTGGCAAAACACTGGCCAGTAGTGAAAATAGTACCATGTCTGCACTGCAACAGGTATAAACCTAATTTCAAAAATAAACTGAAAGTTTTTGTTTATGACGAGAGATTAGTTTTAAGAAATTAGTGTATAATAAAATCATGAAACTGTCCACATGGTTGGCACAATCAAATGCGGCAGTGATAACTTGACTAATATACCGAAAACAGACTACTGCAGAAAGTCAGCTTGATTAGTATATTTTAGAAAAAATTAATTGTTTTCTATCACCAATGACTACAGTGCTGGACGACTTCAACGGTCAAGAAGCTTTCACATTAAAAATGTCTACTGAATATGTATCTTAGCTTCAACATAATCATAATAGTTTGCAATCCATCGTGTTACAGGGAGAAATACTGTAGCAGAGAATGCCTTGAAAATGCATGGAAAATGCACCATCAATTCCTCTGTCCGGAAAAAAATCCAGAAGCAGCGGAGCTATTCGATTTCTGTGAACGTGGAGAAAACATTATCAAGCACACTTGGAATTCTGTTTTCAGTCCCATGATGCTGGCACGGCTTTGGGCATCAATTGCATCCGTTACAAAATTCAGCATGGTGGATGATATGGCAGAGACACCGACGCAGTTCCACTTCGATGTTGCAGAAATACCATTTCGCAGGTTTGTGTCCAGCGGTACAAGTGGCTACGCTAAGTCCATCCCGAATATGGTGCAGATGATGGCACAGATATTCAAAAACTGTGACAGCACCATTGCTTTAGATATTACAGAGGAAGAGTTTGAGAAAAGGTATTACCAAGTTGCTTGCAATGCCCAGAGCTTTAGTTCTACGCTGTACTCTACTCTAATACATGGAACATTCATGGCTCGACTGACGTCAGAGGAAAGTGACTTTTACCTTCTCCAGAAAGAAATCGAGGGACTTCAGCCACCAGATGACCAAGTGTTCGGAGGTCTGTTCCAGCTTCAGTCATGTCTAAATCATTCTTGCGACAAGAATGTTGACGTGATGGATGCACAGTATACTTCCACACAAGCAGGTATTGAAGCTAAAGCCATACGTCTTATAGAACCTGGTGAAGAAGTTTGCACCGTCTATGTAGACACGACTCTGTCACGACGACTACGTCGAGCCTGGCTTCTTCGAGCTTACAATTTCATGTGTGAATGTCAGAGGTGCCGATTTGAGGGAGACAATGGGCGAACATGCTGCCAGTGTGGTGCCACACCAGTTCCACCGATGAAAAACTTCAAAGCATGTGGAAAATGCCTACAAGCTTGGTACTGTTCTCCACAATGCCAGAAGATACACTGGAAAGCAGGCCACAAGAAGATCTGTCATGAACCTCCAAAGAAGGGACCTGCATCTTTCCAGGAAACAGGACTACAAGAAAGGATCAAAGACCATGGACTTGTAGGCCAGACAGCAACAATCAATGCTGACCTAGCTCCAGTAAAAGCATAAGTAGCTCACAACATAGCCAAATATAGTTTTAAGCTGCTAATGATTGAAATCAGTTCCCTTTTATTTATAATTCACTGTTTATGAAGAAAAGACCCAAGTTTCAGGGGATTAAATTTGTTTTTAGAGTTTTGATAATTTGATAAGGGGAATTTCGATTTGATAAACTAATTATTAAGTTTAAATCACAGTAACAAAATTTGTGTGAAGGAGAGTTCAACACTTAGATAAGATTTGTAGTTTATAACTTCCTATAGTGGATGTTTTCTTAAACATGGCTATATTTGTACATTTATTACTTGAAACAAATGATTGTTTACTGCAGTATATTAAAAGTTTGTTTTGCCAAAATTAATTTAGGCTAAACTAGTAAAACCAAAATACACAGTGCTCAGCTTTGTTAGAATTTTTCAATGTTACATAAAAAATGTATAGTAGTAAATAAATACCACAGCTTTTTAAAACAAGCATTTATTTTTTTATATTGATATTCTGTACTGCAGCTGTACTAGTAGGCAAATTAATTTACTTGTTTTGATCTAGTTACAAGTTGCACATGAACAGGTACGATTTACATGTACACTAAACATTGACAGGTAATATCACCCTCTATAGGTAGGATTTGCTGGTTTGGAAAATTAATTTTTTTGCCAAGTATTGCAAATCAAACTAGTGCTTGTTAGTAACTTTTTATACACTTTGTTACCAGCTAGCACAAACTATCCTCACATTTACAAATTGTAAGTTTGTAAGCTCCAACCATACAACAATATTTAAAGCTTGAAATTTATGATATTTTTACTCTGAATTAAAATACTGCTTACAATTATTGTTATAACTACAATAATTATTATATATGCATTATTGTTATACATTTGAAATAGCAAAGCTGTATTAAAAATGTTTACATGTAAAAAAGAATTATAAAACTCAGAATACATTAAAGGTAGAAGTTTCAGTAACTTCACTAAAATACATTTAATCACAAAAACATAAAGTGATACAAAGTCTAAATAGCCACTATTTAGTCAAGGACTAAGAATGGCTTAAAAAGTAGTAAAGAAATATCAATGTCAAAAAGGTTAAGAAATGTTTTTGATTCATCAGAAGTAACAAATTAAGTGTGGCAACAAGCAATAAATACATATTTTAAAACTAATCAAACTTATAAAGAAGATTCAAACAAGTATGTACAAGTTTCATTATACAATTGGCTATTTATAAAATTATTAATACATTGAAAATGACTGAGTGTCATCTGATATTGTGAAGTAAAGTACTCTGCACACAGCAACAATTTAATACTTAGTAATACCTAACAATAATCAATTGTTTACTACACAATGTCAGTTTGAACCCCTTTTTCAAAATGCTTCCTCATTGTTTTTTCCGCACAATAGTTTTCGGACTCATATTGTGATACTTTTGTGTCCAACCAAAAGTTATTGGTTCAACTCTCAACATAGGTCAAGATTTTTTCAACACTTTTAAGTTTCAGAGCTAATGTTTCTTGTAACAAAAAAAATATACAGAATATACTGATACAGTTAGTAACAACACTACTATGGAGTGAAATTTAAAGTTTCGACAGATAACTGGCATCATCAGTGATTTGACAAATACATAAGGAGTGGAACAAATATGTAAGGAGTGGAATTATTATACACACCAAATTTAGCAATTTTGTAAAAGTAAACTTTTCCTTTCAGTATAATGTATGTCCAATCTGTGACATTTTTAAATTGTAGCAACTCAATTATTGTAGTACTTAATTTTTGACTAAATCTATGGCAGTGTGAGTAGTCTGACATAACAGTGCATTTTTATACACAGTAGGCTACAATACTAGAATGGTATTCCTTGTATATTTTTAGGAGGAGAAAACATTATCTTTTTAATTTTGAAGCACAACCGCATATTACAAAACTTTTATTTTAAAGTTTTTTTTGTAAAAGTAGGTCATTTTAAGTTTCATAATTAGCGCCTGTATTTTGGCACCTTCCTGTTGTCCAGTCCGGACAAATTATCATTCAACTTTGCATAATTCAGTTGATATATTTTGCTGTATACCTGTATTTCTTCTCTGTATAGCTAGAACAGTATGCATGACATTTCCTATGCATTGCTGGCTTTAATATATGAATCGTCCAATTGGACTGCCTAACTTGAAATGAATAGTGACCTTTTTTTCTATGCACGGTTTGGCAGGACACGAGTCAAGTAGTCAGTTTGGTTTTAAGTTGCGAAGCTGTTTGTTTCATATATTTGGCCTAAGATTTTGGTCATGAAGTACAATTTTTATTATTTCATTAAAACACGCTATTTAAAGTACTACTAGTATGCTGAGTTGGAACTACCTCTTTAGTCTGATGTTTTTCTAATGCCTGACGACTTTGGAAAGGCACTAGTTATATGACAAGACGGACGTTATTGGATAAGCCAAAGCACTGTCGGCTGCATCCTTATGGAATTTGGCACTACAAGTTAGCTGGTTGGCAGCAGGTTGGTTATGGTTACGGATAAGGTTACGGTGGCGGTTAAGGAGCCTAGTCTTGGTGCGAGGCGGTCTGGTCCATGGTAGTTGCGGTCTAATCCAGTGGCTGGTTACTGGAGTGGACGTGGCCAAGGGACAATGGATGTGGTGACTACGTGGTTATGGTAATGGTGGAGATGGACAATGGTTATGGTTTTCGTGAAGGCAAAGCTGCGAGTACATCGGCATATTGGTGTAGTAACATTAGTAACATATTAGTTATAAGCTTGCTGAATTTTCATTTAATATATTTATTAATATAAATTATACGAAAATAAAAAAAATTAATGGTTTGCTTGACTTTGGAATTTAGTTCTTTTACACAGTGACATTCGTATACACAAACGAAACTGCAATTACATAGCACTTTCGGGGAGCTACGCGCACCACGTCCTGGAAAGACTTAGGCTGTGAATTTAGGCCGTTACAAATGTTATCCTTGTATTTTTTATGTAAAATAACATTTAGCATTTTTAGTAATTAACAAATCATTAATAATTAATAATTAAATGAGTAATTTTCCAACAGTTACTAATAATAATATCACAGTATGCACCAATATGTAAGCAAAAATAGTAAAAGTTAGAAATGTAAAAAATTTAATTCCTCAATTTGGTTTTAAACCCAGACATTCTGCAGGGCAGGTAAAAATGGTGAAATTTTGTTTTCTTACAATCAAGTCATTTACTGTAAGCTATTGGAGACTACTTCCTTAAAACATCTGTAACACTATATTGACTTTTATACACTTGATATTGAGATTCATTAGTTAAAAGCAACCAATAGTGCTATAGGTAACACGAACAGTACAAACTGATTTTAAGGCATGCCATTTTGCTCTTTACTGCTATAACAAGCATCAGTGGTACATTTTATTTCAGCCTGTCAACAATATAAGCTTGTAGCATCATTTATTTTTATAGAAAAAAAAACTGATATAAAATGCGCAAGATGCTCACATAAAGTAAGAGTTACCAGTTACCGTCATACTTTACTGCACAACAGTAAAAAGTAAGTTACCCACTTTCAACAGTTCTTGCAACATTTTCTGCAAACTCGAATAAAGCTTTCACTGACTGATTTTCTGGATTCCGAGACAAAATGTTTTGACCAGTATCACAACTTTCAGCTAATGCCTGAAAAAGAAACAGTCTATAAAAGAACAGATTAAGAAAAATTATTAATTACTAACTACATTAATATTCATTTAAGGTTCAGCTAACTTATAAAGAATTACTGAAATGACAGAAAACTGCTATATAGAAGTTTCCTACTACAATAAAAAATGACATATTAAAGATGTAAAAACAGCAGCTTTTAGTCTTAGAAATTTAGACTGCTTTAATTCTCTGTATCCGAGACCTGAACTCACAGTTACTCAAATTATACAGATGTCATAAAGTGTGAAAAATACAACAGCAAAGTAATGCTTCAACAAAAAAATTGAAGAGAGTGAACTTTACAATTATGTGAATCTGAAACTGAATAAGAGTGGAAATTATAGAAAAATTATGTGAATCTGAAATTGAATAAGACTAGAAAATTATAGAAATCACATTGGTTGGTGCTATTTTAGAGAACATTCTAAAGATCACGTACGGAAATACTATTGTTGATTATGAAGCTCTTATTGTTCTTCTTTAATTTAGTCATTTGTAATAACCTATTTTTGAAATATCTTCAGTATTCCTCGAGATAAAGCATTGGCTGTTAATCTGAAATGTTATAAGAAAACATAGAATGGAAATAAAACAAACTTCCTCTAACTTAACTGTACAGTCACAAAATGCACATACTACTATCACATTACCCTTATTTAAACAAATTAAATTTTTCAAAGACTCTCAATCCACTAAATCCAATATTGATAAATGCTTACCATGTCTAGAGGTAATGATCCCAAGAAATTTATCTCATATTCTGAGGCAAGCTGTTCGCCTCCTTTAGTAGAGAACAATTCAGTTAGTTCCTTTAAATAATAAAAAATGTGGTTTTCAGTAGATAGTTTGAGGATGTTGAGTTTTTGCCATTCTATTTACAACATTGCATGATGATGTGAATAAACAAGGAGTGATTGCTGAGCAAAAAATACCTAGTTTAGTGTAATATTTGCCCGAAATCATTTAAGAAGATGTTGCAAATGAACAATACATTTTACATTATAGGCAAGGACTACTATACACAGGACGTGCACGCTTAGATCTCTGATTCCGCCAGCGGAGGCGATCAATACTTGTATGAACGTAATCTATAAATAGTGCGCTTTAGAGAGTAGTGATCTTAAAAATTAAAGAATGGGTGGATCGGTAGATAGTGAGTATTATTTTTCATTTAATTGGTTCTTTACATTACGGGAGAAAAGTACCAATTGTTTATTTTATGTATCAAAGGAAATTAGTGTTCATTTTTGCTTCTTAAATAGCGCACTACTTTAAGCGTAAGTGTGTTTTACCGGAAGTAGTGCTTTGTCATTGTTAATGTGTCATTGTTCAAATGAAGCGTTGTTTTCGTGTTTCTTTGTGGATTATTTTCAAAATTTCTCGTGGATTTTATACATCTGTGCTCAGCAGCATGCCTAACAAGTGTGGTGTTGTTAAATGCAAAGGTAACTATGACACGGAAAACAAGTGTCGTGTGTTCAGACTGCCAAGAGATCATGTAGAAAAACAGAAATGGCTAAGTGTTCTTCCCCCACGCGAAGGCCTTGTTGTTGATCCAACGAAATTTTTCATTTGCGAAAAGCATTGGCCATCGGATACTCAAATGGTCAAAATTCCAGGTGGTCACAACAGGCCAGTGGATCCACCCAGTATTTTCAACGTTCCAACATCATGCTTGCCCACTCCAAAGCCACCACCTCGCCCTCCAAAAACTGAGGACCAGCAGCTGAATTATTTCTTTAAAAAGGATAAAATAACTTCTCTCAATGAATTCACTCCTGAGAAAGACCTGCATAAGACGTATCAGAACCTCATTATATCTCGCACACAAGACAAATTTGTGTGCATGTTCATGGAAGAGGACCACAGTCAATGTTATATGTCAATTATTGTTCACAATAAGCCTACCTTGTGTTCCCCTCTTACTCTGTATGCTTTCAAAAACGGGATCAGTGTGCCATTAAGTAAAATCCTCAGTCCAAACAATGGGCTGTCCTCTTACTCACAATTTTTTGCGGTTGTGAATTCTGTTGTCAACCACATTCATCATGTTGATGATATTGTCAACAAAGTGACAAAGTCTCTTGAACTTGAACTAGCTCAAAATCGAGAACAATCTCCTAGTGTTAATGCTAAAGCCAAGAAGCTCAAATTTCTAACACGACAGCTTCGACTATTATGTGATAAGACTTTCACAGTGTCTGATTATTGCTTTGCAATACAGTCATTTCCCCATTGCAATTACGAACAACTGCGTGACTTTTTAGTGTTACCCAGCAAAAGAAAGCTGCAGTCAGTTATTTCATCGATAGATATTGACAAGGTGCTAGGTAAAACATTTCAGAAAGCGAAAAGCTCTGAGCAGAAACACTGTATGCTATTGGTGGATGAAGTGAAAATACGCCCAACAGTGGCTTTTTCAGGGGGTGTGCTAAATGGCATGGCAAAAAATGAGCCAGACAGTAAAGCTACATCAATGCTATGTGATGGCTAAATGTCTACATGGTGGCCCCAGCGTGATGATATCAGTGACCCCCGTTCACAAGCTGACTGCTGCATATCAATTCTCTGTCGTGAAGGAGGCTGCTACAGTGGTTGAGAATTCGGGAGGAACTGTTTTAGGGTCCATGACGGACAACCACAAGATCAACCAACAATACTGCAAATTGTTTACCAGACGAACAGACTGGGAGGCTGAACATCCCCTGGAAAATACACGAGTGTGGTTCCTGTTGTATGATACCGTCCACATTCTGAAATGTATCAGGAACAACTGGGTCACGGAGAAATGTCAGAGATTATCGTTTGACAAGAAAACTGTTGGCTCATTTGCTGAAGTAAAAAGTCTTTACAAAGCTGAGAAAGACAATGTGCTGAAGTCAACACCTTTGACATATTCTGCAGTCTTCCCATCGAAACTTCAGCTCCAGAATGTGCAACATGTCCTGAGGGTGTTCAACGATCGTGTCGTTGCATCGCTGAGACTTCGAGGAGCCCAGGATACTTTCAGCAAGTGCTACGCTGGTGGAATGTGGTAAATGTTTCTGCCAGAGGTCAAGACACGAGGATGAGAGACCCTGATCGATCTGTTCAACTCGATACATCTGATACATATCTCGATACATCTGATATATCAGATACATCTGATACTCTTCAGTCGTTGTTGACTCTGTTTAAGCAAACCGAATCAGGACACGGACCAAATAGAATTGAATGCCTGACACATGATACGCGAAAAGCTTTGATTCAGACCACGGAGGGACTCCTCGCTATCTGTAGGCACTTGTTTTCTGTTGGATTTCACTACGTATTATTGCCTGAACTTCAGAGTGACAGAATAGAGGGTGAGTTCTCAGTTTACAGGCAGTCAAGGGGGGCCAATGCATTCATGCAAGCTGGAGATGTCTGTTCAGCATTCAAGCGGAGACTGGCGCATTTTTCTGCATCATTCCTGGAGTTTGTGGACACAGACACATCATCCGAAATCCAGTTGCACACATGCAATGGGATTGATTTCGAGGATGCCAAAATTATGGAGATTTGTGTTGACGAGACTCTTTCCAAAACTGAACTGAACGCATGTGCATATGTCGCAGGTTGGTTGGAGAGTAAGTGCCAAAATGACATTTCTTTTCCCGTGGATGAGCCTCTCCTTTCTGAGGAAATGAAAATGTTCATTGAAGAAGTGTCTAGGGAAGGTCTTACAGTGCCCCACACATTCACGTTCGAATTCGTAACAACTGGCTTGTGTTTTGTGAAGAAGTCAACTCACACAGTCTGCTGCTGCAACAAGCTCATGAACATCCTCTCCATAATCAATGCCTACTTTGATTTTGGAGAATTTTCAAGAAATGCTCTGAGACGCCTGGCGAATGTACTGCTGCATGGACTACACAATTTGGAGAAGGATCACCAGCAGAACTCAGCCCTTTACCAGACCTCCATTAAGAAGGCGCGACTAGCCGACTAATTGTCGCAAACATCTCTGCAAAATGGTGAGTGCAATAATTTCATGTATTCTAATTTACACAGAGGAACCTATGAATGAGTTTATATAGTCCTGACAAAATGGTGCAGTCTGTTTATTCTCTATAGAAAGTGACAGGTAATCATCGGGACACAATGAGTTGCAGATATGGTGTGTTTTTTTTGGGAGGGGGGATATCATAGGTACCACTGTTTTTAAATTACTAGATGAATGAGGAATATGTTCTATGTGTATTGTGGCATGCTATAGGTCACCATGGGGGGTAAATATGTCCAAATTATTAGCACTAAATGTTAAAAATTGATCGCCTCCGCTAGCCGAATCAGAGATCTGAGCGTGCACGTCCTGTTGTATAGTAGTCCTTGTTATAGGCAATACTTACACCACAACATGGGCAGGCATAACAATTCATATTTTCGACTAAACCAATAACATTGAGCCTCATCTTTCTGCAAAAGTTTATCTGTTTTCGAACAGTTCCAAGGGCAACCTGTTGTGGTGTTGTGACTATTACAGCACCATCTGGTTTAGACTTTTGTAAAATCTTTATTACAGTAAGGTGCTCATCACTAGTACCAGGTGGTGTATCTGGCAAAAAAACAATAAATCCATAAGTTCTGAAACATATTACTTGCTGTTACAATATGTAGCCACAATGTAGCAATGCAAACAACAGACCAGGTGGGCTGTTTAAATCTGTGCTGAAAATGAAGTAGAGTTGCAAAAAAATCAATAGGACTTACCAAATATGAGGTAATCTAGCTTTCCCCAAAAAACATCTTTTAAAAACTGCTTGACTATGTGGGTTTTTCTTGGGCCACGAAAAACAACTGAAGTGTCATCAGTAGCTAGCAGTGATCCAACTGATATGACTTTAACAGCACCATGCGGAGAACTGAAATGCATATAATTATAATAAATATCTACTGGCAACCAAAAGTCAAATGTTCTTTGTTAATGATAATGGTTATGAATGCTAAAATAATGTGGATTCATTTTAAGGCCTGTGACACAGAATATTCAGCATCATGCATCGTACAAAATATGTTTGCCTGTGCTACTTTTGAGTGCAAAAATAGCATAAACAAAGATGAAGAGATTATATCGTTAGTTGCCAGCTAATTTGGAAAGTAGGAAATCAGTGAGCAGGAAATCTTGGGCTTGCTCTGTCATGTTGAACTGGTAGCTCGAGCACGTGAGTACTAATCCCAGGTCTTGTGCTCAAATCCTGACTAGTCCACAATTTTTCAGCACCTCATTTATTTCTCCAGCTTATTACTCGCAATGGGTAATAATAATAAAAATAAACTGCAATGGTTTATAAAAACAATCACAGTCATGATCTAACTAATTAAAGATGAAGAGATTTTGGACGTTTTAACTACCTATAGACTTCTGAAGCCAATTAAGAAGAATAAGTGCAGTTATTGGGTGAGTCCAATTAACAAACTTATATCATGCCGCAATGTGACATGCAAACTTTCTCTCGGGTAAAAGCTGATTAGGAATTCTTCTTAATTATACTTGTACGTCAAAGGAAACTTTGGATAGCTTACTGTAGAGCACTTTAGACAATGTACAGTGAAATCACATTCACTTTCTGGCGAATCATTATCGCCATGTACCAGGCTGCTGGTTATACTGAGGGAAAATCAAAATGTTGTTCATAAATTTTGCAATATTGCAGCAAATTCCATACAAACAGATGCTAGCTACAATTTTTGTGTATCCAGCATCCAGTAGAAATGAAACAAGGAGCCTCTTACATTTACTGGATGAGTTTTGCTGTAAGCTGGATGCATAATGCTCTCAAGTGTGCTTGTCATCCTTGTAGCAGTATATTTCATAACTTTTTTGCTTGATGCTGAAAGTGTTTTATGCAATCACATGTGTTGCTGCCTTAAGTGATTGGTTCACACAATACACAAGTTCAAATAACTGTGATTTCAGAAACATGCAAGCATTGCATAGAGACAGGTGACATAAAACATTATTTGCCGGTATACTAGTAAGGACAACAGCCAACTCAGAAAAAATTCTTTAATTTCAATTGCAGCTGCTACTAGAAGTGTCAGTGTTAAGAGGATGTGAATTGTTAAGTGTGAAATGTCAATGCATCAACTGTTTCACCCACTTACACAATTTGAATGACAAAACTTTAAATGCAAATATAATATATATGCCAGCGTACTTTCTAACAGGGTCATATTTGTACTATTATAACAGCTTCTGAAATTTTTTCACAATTTTAGTTTTTCATATCTTTGTCAGAGATTAATGCACTGAATTTATTGGCATTACATAAGCTAGTCAGCTATTAAACAAAGTGCATTCTTATGAGTTATGAAATGATGGTATAAATTCACGATTAATTGAATTTTGATACCAAACTTGAAAGAGAGGAAATATGAAAAAGTTGAAACTGAACAACCTGGATTCGAACCAGGACCATCTGTTTACAAAGCAGATGCCTTACACCACTAGGTCATCATACTCCTTCATGATCAAGGCAGTCCAAAGTTAATCCCTAACAGCTGGCACCCAAATTCAAAGTCTTTCAAGTTTATTAATTTTGTTAATTGTGGGGGTTTATGCCATCATTAATTAATCTTAATGATGTTCTCATCACTACTATTAAGATTAGCCTATAAAAATTAATGAACTGGAATACTGGAATTGATGGAATACTAACTAGACAAGTCTCCCTAAAATGAGTTTGTTCTGCAGAATACACTTGTGGTTTCACAATCGTCACCATTTGGCCAAATTTGTCAGAAAAGTTGAAGGGTAACTTAAACAACTTACACAAGAGGCTTCCAGCCCCATTGTGTACTAACAATTTGTTGCCCATCAACCCCCATTAGCTTCGGCTGATTTGGTCCGCAGATGTCAAGATCAACAAGGCCAACCTGTCAATAAAAGTTTGAAAAATCTGAAACCAAGGCAGTAACAATTAAAACCATGTTTGTCTGCGTGTAAGAATAAAGACAATAACTCATTATTAAGGATTTAGTAAATTGCAGTAAATTACAGTAAGTTGCAACAAAAATTTTGTTACAGTTTTTCTCTAAGTATAAGTTAAGATGGTATGAACTTGCTCATATAAACTGTTTAAAAAGGTTGTAGAATAACAGAAAGATAATGAATACAAAAACACTGGAACTGAGACTGCTGAGCCTAAATTTTTAAATTGAAGGTACATGAATTCATTAAATGTGCATTTATTTCACCTGTAATAAGTAGTATTACTTAACATGCCTTGTTTCCGCATTGTCCTAATCTGATTGCCAGTGACGAAGCTACAGTGCTCTTTCCCACTCCACCTTTGCCTGACATGACTAGAATTTTATGCCTCACGGCATTCATTCTTATGTTAATATCATCCTGGTCTGGATCTGTCCGACCTATGAAACAAAGTCATTCATTGTTGTTTAAAATCAGTGCTAACAAAATCAGTACAAACATTTCTTTGTCATTACGCACTAGTAATTGAAAGTTGTGGCCTAGAACATAGAGATATTGATGTATCTAAATTTTATCGATAATTGATTTTTAAGGCCCTATGATATTATCGTAAAGGATGGATGTATTCACTTCTATGATCTGGAACACCTCTAATGGCAGTGTTACATCTTAGGGGCATAGCCTCGACCAAAAGCCAAGATTCATGCATCAACACTACATTTACACTGAGACGAGGCCTGGTTGTCCAATGGCCAGGTCACCAGCTGCAACATGCAGAAATGTATAAAAAACGCAGTTACCTTGCAGCAAAGACTACTCATTAAATACGTCTAGACAAAGTGGACATGACATTCACTATAGTAACACCCGTACCTGTAAACGTGGTGGGCTCTGATACGTTAACATTTATATATGCTTCAATTGTCATAAAGTCACTTTCTTAACTGGAAATTTGCATACAAAAATAAAAAGCAGTAGTTTAAAGGAATCTTTCTATAAAAAATATAATTGCATACATGGCAGTGTGGTACTCATCATAATATTTGTTCAGTCATTGAAGGACATCACACTGTCAACCAACGCATCCGTCCTTAGCTACTCTCAAAGATGCGTATCTCCTTGGAAATTAGAGACGTTCCATTGAGATCGTTTTGCATGAAGTTCTTCCATGTAAGCAAACTGTCACACCTTGGTTCATTTGATGGTTAAATACATTCAAGCAAAGCGTTAATAAGTGGACTATCTTTTGGCAACCTCCACAGAACATGACTCACCCAATTAACTTTTCAGTGTGTTTAATCTTTCTGGTGCATTTAATGAGGTACAGTGATATTTTTAGGCTTAAACAACTCTCAGATTTTCCTTTTTTGGCCTATTGTAATTAATTCATCAATAAAAACAAATATAGCTTGCAAATTTAGCTGTTAAACCAGACCAAGTCAGCCGCAGTAATAGTATTAAGAAAACTAAAAACACATTGCCACAAACCTTGTATTTTGCACAATGCTTGTCCTGGGCATTCATTGCATACTTCTGCTCTACCAGCTTGACTCTGTATAATTATAATCAAGAAAGTAATCGTATATATTAATTTCCATGGTATGGGCTTAATATATATATATTAAGTTGTTTTACCAAAGAGGCTACAGTGCCAACGACGGCACCATTTGCGGCGATCTATATATCAAACGAAAGACCTTGATCTAGTGTGGTTTCATTGGGGGTTTATTTTTTGAATCGGGTCCACCCAGAAGAATGGGGGTCGAAAAACCTCCAAAAATGGCCTTTTTACCGCAGTTTTTTGCAAAACTTATACCTCTTATTTCTGGGGAACGTTGCCAGCTACAGATAGACAGCCCGTTCAACGGTGGGAGTAGTAGATATGTCTAGATTTCGCAGGAGGCCATGGCGTCCCATAATGGGCATTTTCCCAGACCCAACTCCCAATTTTTTCGAAATTTCGATCAAACAGCTTGCAGAAAAAACATCCTAGCGGCGCCTGGTGGGACTCTTAAAAGATGATACATGGCTTTTTAGAAGAGGAAGAACAGCGCCACATGATGACGTCAGCTATATTTTAGGGCACATCCACCATGAGGAGCTGTGGCGAGTAAATTGGATGTTCCATTTCGGGTGATTTTCGTTTGGAAAACTGCTGATGCAAAGCCATTGTTGTGACGTCATCCATTATACTCCACCCATAATTTTGCTTCAGTAAAAGCTGCTACTGTCTGTTATAATGTAAGCATTATAGTATTAGTCTATTACAATCAAATTACGTAGAATGTTTATGCATTATTGATCATTGGTGGATAGGTCTAATAGCATTTATCACAACATGCAATTTCAACGTTGTGCAAAATGTTTTGCGTGGTTTCGCTATGGTGCTGTGTATTGGTATTGATGTTATAGGTGTTGTCATCGTCGTTGCCATCATCATTATCGTCATCATTATGATCACCATGTACTGTGGCGGGTTTGGGGTGGTGGGTAGTGTGGTATGGTGTGGTGTGTGGGTGTTGTGGCATGATGTGGGTGGTCTGGTGGATGCGATGTGGTGTGGGTGGTGTGGAGCGGGTAGTGTGGTGGGCTGGTATGGTGTGGGTGGTGTGATGTGGGTTGTGTGTTCATTTATGCACAAAATTCTTTTTGCTGGGTCTTTGCTAGTCTATATATTAATTTCGCTGGTATATATATATACATATATATATATATATATATATATATATATATAAGTATATATAAGATTTGAGAGGGTCACGGCGCCCCACAACGGGCATTTTCCCGGACCCAACTCCCGATGTTTTCGAAATTTTAGTAAAACAACCTGCAGAAAAAAAGTTCTAGTGGCGCCTGGTGGGACTCTCGAAAGGAGATATATAGCTCTTTAGAAAGAGGAGGAACAGGGCTATACGATGATGTGGACTATACTTTAGTACGCATCCACCGAGAGAAGTGCCGACGAGTTAATTAGATGTTCTATATTTGGCAATTTTCGCTTGGAAAACTGCTGACGCAAAGCCATTGTTCTGACATCATCCATTATACTCTGACTATAAATTTATAACTTTAATTCAGTAAAAGCTGCTGCTGCTGGCTTGGCGTTAGGTAAACAAACGAACACTAGGTAGGATGTTCGCGCATTGTTGATTATAAGTTGCTAGTGATTAATTAATTTAGAACTGGTTATTTCAGTTACTCACAGAAAATGTATGTCGTTAAAACATGAATATATATATATATATATATATATATAATATGGACTGAACAACACACTGTAAAACAACAACAAAGCATATCTAGGAACAATTATTTTAAATCATATTAAAATTATAAGCAATCAGGTGTAAAACTGTGTATTATGCTATTTTGTACCAGCATATAGACTGGTTAATGTTCTTTTCTAAATGAATATGTCTTAGTGACTCTTGTGCTGACTTCAAAAGGCATTGGCTGTTTTGTACTATGACAATTTGAGTTATCCATTCAAAAAAAGCACATGACTAAGTGTTTGAAGAGCCTACATAAAAGTAGCGTAATGAATAATTCTGCAAAATAACTTTTGAGCAATTTTATTCAGAAAAAGTGTTTGCATCTTTCATGCTGACTTTTTGCAAGAACTACAAGTGGGACTTAGAACTAAAGTCTTAGCTGGATATTTATGTACCAGTGATCTACATTCTCTGACGCAGACAGATGAAAATGACTATTGACACAGCAGTAGGACCTCGATTATCCAGACCCTAATTATCCATAATGTCAGGTTGCCTGGGCCAACCTATCCAGACTGCTTCTTCTCCACGAGAATGCATTAACTTCATCAAATTGAAGGCTCTAACACATGGCTGTGCTTGCAGTTTGTGATTATTGTGCTGGTGTGAAACTTCATCCAGTGCAAATAAAAATAGTTTACAGTGGTGCATAATAGAAGTGGTAGAAATATCCCCAAGCTCCTCAAGGTAGGGGCGCCACAACCTACACCGCATTCAACATGCAGCGAAGTTAGGGTTGCCACCCCATTATAAACCAGTCAGAAGTCAAGAACTAGTAGGGAGTTTGTAAGCTCTACCAGGACCCAGAATGTAACCCCTGAAACCAATCATTTTCTGCATTTTAGATGTTTTATTAGGTCTTTTTAGGGATCAAATTATTAAGCACTTTATGCTATGTGAATTAAAGCTAAAGTGGAAGAAAACTTGCTCTGCAGCATTTGCCACTGCAGCTAAGATTGGCAAAAAATGTAGGTGGGGTGAAATGATGAAGCCACACAAGTGATTAAACATAATTTGTGGGCTTGCATACCAAAGTCGGTTTAGTTAAAACTACGTTATGATGCTTCAAAGAAGAATGACCCAAAAATTTGGTCAAATGTCAATTTTTCTCATTTTGTAAAAACCAACACTAATATATTGGGCTTTCAGATTCTAGTGTCAAATTATCAAGAAACTGCTCAAAAAACACGCTAAAATTTATGACTCCTTACCCATTTTTCTGTCTAAAAACTAGTACTGCAATTGTAAAAAACTCCTATTTTCAAACTCAGATAGTAGCTCCTGGAAGCCGTCATTTTGCTTCCGGTTTCTTCTGTTGCCAAGCCCAAGTTTTCATTAGGAAGAGCCATCTACTGGTTTTAAATGTAACTTCAGTGTGCTCCTGCAAAGTCTGTAGCAACCAACGTTTGTGCGGTTGCAAAGTGTTTTAAAGAAACGCGACAAAAAACAATGGCTAACTTTAACAGCGATTTTCTCAATGCATGTTCTGTTGTATCTTCTTGAATCCTGCACTTAGGGTATAGCAAATTTTCCCATTTGTTTCCCTTGTAATTGCATTTCAATTCTTTCATGTTTAGTTTAATTTCCAGTACATTTACTATGTCTGCAAGACCACATTCACTGACATATCGTTGTTTCTCATATTTCTCACCATCAACAAATCTTAATTTTGTCATTCTCTGTACTTTATCTTTGTTCCTGTAATATTTTTTGATTTATAGCTTTTTTATTTCTTTTCTTCCATGTTGATTTTTTTAATTTCTCCATTTTTTATTTGCTTGATCTTGTCCTTCTTTCCAAATCTATCTATGAATACCAACAATCTTTATAATAATTATGCCTTTTTTCTTGCTCTACTTGGTTTGCTAATCTGTTTACATCTGAGTTTATCAACGAATAATAAAACATAGCCTTTTTATAGCCAACCCGTTTTTGCATAGGCCACGAACCTGTTTCTGCTAACATACCCAGTACGGAGTGCTAAGCTAAAAACTAGGTTTCATTATCTGGACCTTTCCGACCTCTTAAAAAGCCTACTGCAAGAGAAGCCGATGTGAAACCGCTGAAACCTCTTAGAGTCGGACTGTCCGGATAAATTGTAGGTCCTACTGTATTACTGACAAGATAACAATGTTATAGTGACACTGAGTCAAAAAAGTAATAGTAATATAGCAATCGTACTAACAGTTTCAGGACATCCAGTAAACGTCTGTTTAGTTTTTTCCATTCAGTTGCCACTATATAGCATGTACTTTTTACATAACGTCTCCTTTTTGTGCCGAAATGTTATAACGGATAAATACAATGATCATAATTTTCAATAGTTTTTTTGTAATAAATGCGCCGCCATGATCACAGTGATTGATGCGACACCTGATGGACATTTCGTCGATTAGTTTAGTAAGTTTATTATCCAACATGGAAGCTGCCACAACAGAAAGGTATTATTTTGGATTTCCTGAAATTTTATTCGTTTTTTTCTTATTCTCGTATGAGTTTAGTAGTAAAAAAACTTCATTTTCCTGAGTATCACTTTAAATACCATTGGTCGGGTAAAGCTATTAAACCTAGATGCAGAAACATTCAAATAGGAATAGATTTATGTTCAGGACTATCAGTGATTGAAATTCATTCAAATTAATACTAAGGTATTATTAATACTAAGGTGTGCCACTGATGCTTCACACTTTAAGTCATAATTAAATCAGTATTAGAAAAACCATTCTGAAATGTATTATGACCCATTCCAGCCTGAATGGTATTTATTACTAGCATAGAATAAAGACCTTCATTTAACTATACACCACGATGGCATTTTGTTAACAGTGACTGCATTTAACCGGATCTACAACATCAAGATTACAGTTAAGTAGCAACCATGGGCAAAAAGCTATTAACTTTGCCCCAATCATCGAAGGTAAACAATGATTTTAGATTAGCAATTTCGTTTTTTCCACGATGTCCCCACTATGCAAGGTAGAAAGCAGTTCGTATATTATTCGCAGCGACATACAAGTGTACAATGTACAATGTACATGTAACCAGGCACTAGTTACTGAATCATTAGTGAACACACTATACATAGAGTTTATAACGATACGTATATTTTGGCGTGCTTGACTTTAAATTATTCTCATCGCTGTTTGAACTCTAATAATCCAAAAACACGACAAACACCAAGTAAGTTAACAATAAATAATGTGGACTATACAGATACATATGATATTGCCAGTAAACTAAATGAGTTTTTTGTAAATATAGGCCCTGACATGGCTGCCAAAATACCTAAACCTAACGTTAATTTTACTGACTTTTTAAAAAACCCTAACCCAAATTCTTTTTTCATTAATCCTATTACTGAAAATGAAACATGCACACTTTTAAACACACTTAATTCAAACAAATCACCAGGACCACAAAATATACCAATATCTTTTTTTAAATCTGCAAGTCAAATTATTTCACCAATACTCACATTACTGTTTAATAAATCGGTTAATGCTGGAACTTTTCCAAATATATTAAAAATAGCAAAAGTTATTCCTTTATATAAAACTGGCTCTCCACATGAACCTGGCAATTACAGACCAATATCTCTCTTATCACCAGTATCAAAAGTTTTTGAGAGGCTAATTTACAAGAGATTATACCAGTTTGTTGTGAAAAGTAATATCCTAAGTAAATACCAGTTTGGTTTCAGAAAAAATTATTCAACTGCCCTTGCTGTATCCGAATTAATAGACACGATCTCTCTAGACACTGACAAAAAATTACTGAATTGCGGAATATTTTTAGACTTATCAAAAGCTTTTGATACCGTACAGCATAGTATACTAATAGCCAAATTAAACCATTATGGCATCAGAGGTCTACCTTTGCAACTAATTCAGTCATATCTAACTAACAGAAAACAATTCATATCTATTAACAATGTATCATCAGACTATAAACACATATCGTGTGGAGTGCCACAAGGCTCTAATTTAGGACCTCTTCTATTCTTAATTTATATTAACGATCTTCCCACATGCAGCAACTTTCGAACCCGAATATTTGCCGATGACACTAATTTGTTCATGTCTGACTCCAATATAAATAATCTGCAAAAATCTGTTAATGACGAAATGAAAAAAATAGACCTGTGGATGAGGGCAAACCAGCTATCAATTAACTACAAAAAAACCAAATTTATGATAATCAACAATAAGCAAATTAACAATGCTAATAATCCAAAATTTCATATTATAATAAACAAACACAAAATTGAAGAAACAGACAACATCAAATACTTGGGCCTACTCATTGATAATAAATTAACATGGGAACCACATATAAAACACATAACATACAAATTAAGTCGAATTACTGGAATAATTTTAAAAGTAAGGCACCACGTTGACCAATATATTCTGAAACTTCTATATAATTCGTTAGTTTTCCCTTATTTACAATATTCCATCTTAACATGGGGTACAGCTTTTGCATCAACTCAAAAATTAATACAGACACAACAAAACAAAATAGTAAAATTAATAACTTTTGCTCGCAAATATGATCATGCTACACCATCGTTCGTAAAATTAGAAATTTTAAAAGTAAGAGATATTTACAATCTTGAGTTGTTCAAATTTATGTATAAATTCAATGCTGGTTTATTACCCGAACTTTTTAGTGAATATTTCACTAATGTTTCTGATATACATTCCTACTCCACAAGAGCTGCTTCTAATGAACAGTATTTTGTGGAGAGATTTTTTACCCGACATGGTTTCAATAGCTTAAAATCACGAGGAGTTAAATTATGGAACTCGTTGCCAAAAGATACCTTTGGCAGTAGCTTATTTTCTGCTTCCAAAAAATACACAAAATTCTTACTAAATGAATATACCTGTAATACATAACTTGTAAGACTAATAAGCAAGCTATCAAGTGTGTGTTTTTTTCTTCTCATCTCCTAAGTAATTGTTGCTCTTTCTTATACTTACTTTTTCTCTTAAATTTTCTCTATTACACTTTTTTTTTGATACTTATTATCTCTCCATACAGTCAAAATCCCCTGTCAATAAGGCCCCTATTTGAAAATATATATAATAATCATAATTACTTGTATTGTTTTGTTTAGATTTTGGTGTCATCTAACTTTATTATTTTTTTGTTTTCACTTATACTGTTTTCATTTATACTTTGTTTTCATTTATACTGTTTATTATTATTATTTTTTTCCTATTTGATTTTGTTATCCGCAGTCTCACCATTTACTTTTAATATACTAATTTAATTATTAGACAGGGCAGGAGACTAGATGACCCTATGGTCCTTCCCTGCCCTGCTCCACTACTATAATTAAGTAATATTTAAAAAAACTTGTCATGTCAAACAAATGGAGAAAATAAATGTTCTATGTCTATGTCTATATAATAATATTAATAAGTAGTATGTGCTGTATTCTAATGCAATCAAAATGGATTTTATTGTCATTAAATTAATAATGCTGTTGTATATCATTAAATTATTAAGAGGTTATATGACTAATGGTATTATATCTTCATAATAATTTCATAATACAGTATTATTGATCTAGTGTTGTTTGTTCTAGGTCCATTTTAAAAAAATAAGTCTGATGCCCTAACTATAATCCCTGATGTAAGTGTCTGGGTTGAGAGCGAACAAGAGAGAATGAGAGATTGTTTTACTACTTCACTAGTTCATGATTTTGTAGTTGTTCATATACATGTATGGTTTATGCAGTTTTGTAAAATTCACAATTAGGATGCAGCCTTGGATAGTTTATCAGTAGAAACATGATTAGATCTCCATTCCAGACTTTCCAGTCCATTGTCCTATTTGTATACCTTGTGCAAGTTAACTGTTTTTCTTTGTTGAAGTAAACATATAATATGAATGCTTGTCTCCTGTATAACATAGCCACAGGCACCTACTTAGATCTTTTTTTGAACCCCTTGATGTCAGAATTTAATGTCAATGACTGTACTACACTAGAAATATCCATTAACGGTTGGCTTACCTTTAACACTTTTAATTATCACTTTCATGTAGGTGGCTGGTCATTGTATTGTTAAACATCTGTTTATCTTTACGGGCATTGGCACTTGAAAATGGCCTGGCCAGGACACCGCCTATGGGTTGGCTAGCATGGGAGCGTTTTCGCTGTGGAACGGATTGTGATACTGATCCTTACAACTGTATAAGGTAATTTTAAAATTAATATCCAGTTATTCATTCCAGTTTTCATGAATTTATTCCATTTCGGTTTTGACTAGAAACTTTTTATTTGGAGCATGAAAGTACATACAGCCATTTAATTAGCACTGTTAGAAACGTATAACTAGCTTTTGAACTCTCTTTTTACAAGTTGAAAATTTGTGCTAAATCATACCATAATCTTTTGTCTAAATGCTGAAAAAAGCAAGTTTTTAGAAGACACACAAGTTTGACTTAGTGGCTCACATTTTTTTGCATAACTTAAAGGAAAACCGGATGATTGTGTAAACACGAGTCCAGAATAAAGAATGCTCTAAAATATTGAAAACTACAATAGCTTATTTTAAATCAAAGCTTAGATTAAATAATAATTACCTCGGATCCTCAAATTTCGTTAAACTTTCAAAGCTTTGCGCGGCTCAGTGAAGCTACCAAGATTGGCAGCGGCGCCTTTTTGTCACGTGCGCATGGCCCACAAATAGAAGGCGGTACCGTGATAACCATGATCATGAACTGCTGTGTTAGTTTCATGATGTCATATGATGTAAAGCACATTTTTCGTGACATCATGCATTTAAGCAGTACTGTAACACCTATGCAAATGTGCTTGGCACGCAAGGGAAGACGCCTGCCATTGCACAAACTGTGGTTAGTTTCTGACATAAGCAATAGCTGTGTTCGGTTGCCGTTAATTAACTTTCTAAGCTAATTATTCAAATATAAGGAACAATTGTTAACTTTTATAGGCAGGAAAATGTATATTTTGGACAGTAAATTAAAATGAGATTGAGTCCAGTCTTCCTTTAAACAAAAGAAATAGATTATTATTTATATGAGATTTATTATTAATTTGAATTTCCTTCCTGTCACTAGCTAAATGCAGCTACTGCTGTTTGCTAGTTGTGCAGTTTCTGCAATTTTACTGCCATAAACAGTTAAGCATTTACATTTGATTCCATGTTACAGGTTGTATATTTGCACAATTTTTGTGAATTCTCTGTCATACTCCCTATTTTACTTTTTGCTGAAACAGTTCAATTGGACACAGTTGCCTGAGCACTGCAATATGTGGAGAATGTACCATGATATAGATGATAGTTGGAAGAGTAGTTATCACATTATTGAATTTTATGGAGACAACCAAGAATTACTTGCCAAGATGGCAGGTCCAGGTCATTGGAATGTCCTTCCTGTCACTAGCTAAATGCAGCTACTGCTGTTTGCTAGTTGTGCAGTTTCCGCAATTTTACTGCCATAAACAGTTAAGCATTTACATTTGATTCCAGTGAGAGTTTGTTTATGGATATGGCTGACCGACTTGCCGAAGATGGTTATAAGGATGCTGGCTACATTTACGTCAATGTAGATGATTGCTATATGGAGAAGAGCCGGAACCGTGGTGGAAACTTGGTGCCTGACGGGAAGAGATTCCCAAATGGCATGAAAGCTTTGGGGGATTACGTACGTAAATAAAATTATTTTTGTTAATTTTATATGAATTTACAATGATAATTGCATAATTACTTGTAAAGCATAATTTCAGATTTTTTATTAAACCAAGTAGCTAATCACATGCTGTTATCATTAAGACATTCCCCTTGCAAAAACAGGCTAGCAGCCCTGATTTCAAATGTTTCATAGCTGAAAGTGTCTGTTTATTTTCTAAGGTGAACTAACCATATTTAAGCAAACATTCTGTTGAATTGGATGAGACAAATAAATATGAATTGAATTGAATTGAATTTCCGATTTCTAAAACTGTTTTCTTGTTGCAGTAATCTAGCAATTATGCCATGTGATGTAGCAGAGAATTATAATGCATAATTGTACATGTCATGCTATAAACTTCAGGACTGAAAGTTTACAGACTTTATCGTTTGCATATGCAGTCCTGCTGATTACAGGGCTGCAGACATTTATGCAGTCTATTGTAAAAAATTGGCTCTAGAAGAGCACCAGTTCTAACTTTAAGAGCCTACTTAGATCTGTCTGTTTTGCAGTGAGGCACTTTTGTCTGCATCATCACAAAGGTGCTTTATCTGTAGCTATTTGAAAACAAAACTTGGCCTGACACAAATTTGGACTCTATAATATATCCTTATTATAACATTCATGTACCAACACTGCATTCATGTTTTTGGACAGATTCATTCCAAAGGTCTTTTGTATGGAATGTATGAAGCTGTTGGGGATAAAACATGTATGGGATATCCAGGAAGTTGGAACTACATCCAGAAAGATGCAGCTGCTTTTGCAAGTTGGGGAGTAGACATGTTCAAGTATGATGGCTGCTTTACGGAGCATTGGAAACTAGATAAAGGTATTTGGTTTAAAGGACAAAAGAACTTTTACAAGAAGCTAAAAAATTTGCATTGAAATTTTGTATCACATATATGCTGTCTTATTGTATATGGAACTTGTCTTAGCAGTAAGGTAGCTATTTCAATGGTTAGTCATTGGAAACAAGTTCAGATAGCATTGCTTATTTCAAAAAAGAATTAGAGCATTTGTAGCATTTGTTTCGTTGATTAAGCAAAAATATAAATTTTTTCACTTGAGCATCAGTAAGATTAATAATATGTTTTCTGATAAACCAGTATTGCACACTGGGATAGTGAACCAGTGATGTTTTAACAGATGGCATAAGCTTTTTAATTTTCGAAGAATTTTCTTTTCCAGTTATATATTTATATAAGTCTTTCAAACAGGTAAGCATAATGCTAAGTAATATAACTTTGTATAGAACTTTTTGGTACTTAAAAATTTCTTTTTCTTCTTTTATTTCAAATCAAAAATGTTGTTTCTTATTTTTTCATTTGTAATGAGATATATAATCCACGTTTTATTATAGCATATCCTGAAATGGGAAAAGCATTAAACAAAACTGGTCGTCCCATGGTTTACTCCTGCAGCTGGCCTTATTACTTTTTTGCTGCTGGAAAACCTGTAAGTACATTGAACTTAATTTTTCAACTGCGTGTGATTTCTTCATCTTCTTAATGGAAAAACAATCCTCGAAACTATATTTACTGCATTTTAATATACAATTAAAATATTGAAATCACCACGTAATATATGCACATAAAATGCCTTGCTTAAAAAAGGAAAAGAAATATAAATATTTCTTAATTCCTGCCAAACGAATATCGCTACCAGCATATTTGAAAAAAATGACGTAAGCTGCTGCCTGCTAGGCAGTGTGAATGCTGCAAAGACAAGCTGTGGTGAAGGTATGCCTTGCAAAATTTCTACACCCAGAAGTTCCATTATTCTAGCAGTGTATTTAACTTTGTTTATGTAAAACTTAGTCACTGGATCAATTATGACCAAATTTAAAGTTGTTACGTAGTTTTAATCCCCAGAATTATACTTTAAAATGAGTAAGTAGTGTATATTAATTGTGTAAATAATTACTTAACAGATTTTTGTTGACTTTCAGATGCGCATGCAAACTTGCAAGTATATAGTAGGTGTAGAGTGAGTTACATAGTTTATAGAGATTGCTCTGTAAGTCAAGAAAAGATTGCTGAAACACCTGGCAGAATAAGTATTTATATTGTATGGTAACTGAATGGTGCCGTGTTTTGTTCAAAATGAGCATGATCGCGACTTTAAATTTGTTTTACTAGTTACATGAGACACTTGTCATTTCTGAAACTATCTAACATTTTTCTCAGATATCAAAATGAGATCAACTTCCCGAGAGACTTGGCCATTGCTTTAATTAAAGCTAACCTATTCATTCTTTTAAGAAAATTTGATCTTGCAGACGTATTGGTACTATAAAATGATATTATAATTAATTTGGAAATCATTACTTAATGACCAACATGGCACATAACTAGTTATAAATGGTATAGTTGTGAAAGGCGAGATTATTGATTTTTGCTTTTATGTTGAAGTCGGCAGTTATTACCATGTACTTAGGAAATTGTTATTAGTATTTAGTGAACAGGTTGTATATTTGCACAATTTTTGTGAATTCTCTGTCATACACCCTATTTTACTTTTTGCTGAAACAGTTCAATTGGACACAGTTGCCTGAGCACTGCAATATGTGGAGAATGTACCATGATATAGATGATAGTTGGAAGAGTATTTATCACATTATTGAATTTTATGGAGACAACCAAGAATTACTTGCCAAGATAGCAGGTCCAGGTCATTGGAATGATCCAGATATGGTGAGCTTGTTCAGATTTAGAAATCCAACACACCAAGAGGTGGAACCTGGATCATTACTTTTGTTACTAAAGATAAGTTGTTAACATGACAGAACTGTTTTGTTAATTGTGCTACCTAATCATATATGTAGGAATGAACATAGCTTTGTCAATATTTTTGCTGGAGCCCCCAGGAAATGTAGGAAAACCTGACTGCTGCATGTAATATTTGTTGATGAAATATAAACTTATTTTTGGCTCGTTTCTCAGTTAACCTCACTGTTTCGGATTCTTTGCTCAACTGGTGATATTTGTCATACTAACATGCTTCAGAAACATCAGGCATTTTAATTTTAATCTTGGTTTTCGATTTCAGTTGCTATTAGGAAACTTTGGATTAAGCCACGAACAGTGTAAAACTCAGTTTGCCATGTGGGCCATCTTTGCTGCACCACTGTTCATGTCGAATGATCTTAGGCAAATTAGCGAGGAAGATAAAAGGATTTTGCTCAACAAAAAAGTTATAGCAGTCAATCAGGATCCACTAGGGGTCCAGGGAAGACGAGTTTTCAGTGTAAGTATTACCGTGTTTAGAGTAGTTGTCATTTCTTTGGAAAATCATATTTTCCCTGAGCACATTTTTTCAAAATTGGTGCCTTTTTAACTTGCCTTATTACTTTATTTGACAATTTTGTCTTCCATGTTTTTGAAATTAGCATGCATTTATGGAACTTATTTGTCAAGATTGACTGATTGGACCAAGATCAAATTGCCCTAAATCTAACTACATTTTTGTCACACACTGATACTGTCTATTGTGGCATAGACAAACATATAGTTGCTTCATGTGTCATGGTGCCTTTTTTATGTGCTTGCTCCTCCTAACCTTAGAACCTGGCTATGCCGTGACTATCTATTACTTTATTCCACTTTGCTAAAAATATTTGCAAACTCTTTGATAGAAGGTAAAATGTGTAAACTTGAATAACTCTAAAACTATGAAGCTAGAGTTGCAAAACATGCATAGTGAACACTTGGACAGGGGATTAGACAATTGTCTGAATAGAAAGCTGAGATTGCTTAAATGAATGAGAGGAGCCAAAATGTGAAACTGCCCAGTCATGCCTGAATAATCTGCAGTGGACCAGGCATAGTCAAGTGATAAACATGCTTGAAATGTCTGTTGTGTCCATGTCATTTTAATGATAATCTTGTTTATCGATGTCAGTTAATAGTTATCGTTTTGTTGTTATACTTTTTTAGAGACAAGGAGTCCAGGTCTGGGTTCGACCGATCGTTCCACGTGGCAGTTTCGCAGTGGTCTTTCTAAATCTACGTGATGATGGAACTCCAATCAAATTTACAGCTAGCCTGCGAGATATTGGGTTGAGAAATCCTCGTGGTTACCATGTGGAAGAGATATTTCATCAACACGACTATGGTTACATGCATCCAGGTGATATGTTTAAGTGCCGAGTAAATCCTACAGGAGTTGTGATGATTGTAGCTACAATACTACCGCTAGATCATAATGTACTGTGAACATAATTTTGGCTATTTGAGATGATGATGTATCATGATGACACTTTGCACTTGTGAGTCTTTATTAAACCCGTCAGTAATGAATCCATTGGAGGTCTAATTTGGTCAATTTTTTGCCTTTTAGGCATACTCTTCTTGCTTGTCAAATGATGTCTGTCAAGTTTTTGTTGTATGTGTATCTAAGTAAACAACAGCTGTTGTTTTTTGTCAACCAAGCCACTCCCTAAAAACTATTTTTTAAGACAGCATTATTATTTGTATGACTTTGTTTTAACTGACCAGTCAGTCGATTTTTAATTTTTACTTAATAAATTAATATGCAGTTTTCCAGTTGCTATGCCAATACTAACTTAACTATTTTGTATAGCTTGAAGTTGAAAGCTTGAGTTTTCACTGTTGTGGTAGAATGTATAGGTCTTCTATTGAGTTTTATAAAATGATCTAAACTTTTTACAAATATTTTCTACAGTATTTTCATTGCTGAAACATGCCAACTGTGAGTTTGCTAATTGCTTGATAGTTACAACGTTTTCGTTGAGTAGAAAACTTAATTCAAAAAGCTGTGTCGCATCGCTTCCTTGTGATTTTCTTGTCTGTTTTATGATCTTGTGTGATCTGTGTTAAGAAACATAAGAAATGTCGAATTAAGTTTTGCCATATTATGTTTTAGAAGAGCAAACTAGTCCACAATACTCTTTTGATTCACTCACTCTGTCATTGTATCCAATATGGCTGTAGGTCTATGGCTTGTATAGACATTTGCCCAGATAAAAGAACAATTAAAATGATTATGTAAACACACTTTTAATTTTATGTATCTGTAAGATTTTGAGTTTCTCTGTATTGAAAACAGCAGTCAGCAATGCAAGTAATTTTAAGCAAACTGTTGGCTAGTTGTGAAGATGTGTTGTGTACCCATGGGCTGTATTATATTTTCTGGTTCTGTATATATTGGAGGATAAGACTGTATTTATTTATTGTATGTTTGTAAGATTAAAATTCCACATTCTTTGTTTTTAAAGTAAATTACTATGGATATTGTTAATTTGCTTCTAACAATTAAATATTGTTGCATATTTTGTTTTCAATATTGTAAAAAAAATGGATATTTTTTGAAGGGCCTGTATACAATTGCAATTGTTTATATATACGTAAACTAATATAAAATATTATTTTTAATAATTGTTATTATTTTTAATTCCTGCTTTAATATAATGCAGATTTAAGTGTAGTCTCATACTTAACTGTGTTGCTCGAATTTTGATGTCTTCTTTCATTATTGCTTCTTGTAATAGTACTGGCATCTCACTTTTCTCACCTTAAGGCACTTTAAGAATGTAAAAACTGGTTAAATCTGATGGTATAAAAAGCCTGTTAAGTATAATTTTCAAGTCACTCTCTCAGTAAATTCATTTTTTTTTTGCTTTGAAAACTGTGTAGTTAGATAATAAATAATATTGTTCTTTATCAGTTTTGGAAGGTATCAATTTGCCACTAGAAATGGTGATTGTCTTTTCAGAACAAGAGCTCGAGTGGTTTATCATCTTCAAGTTACCTGTTTCATGCCATAACTTTTTCGTAAAGTATTAGGTGATGAATTTTTTAAATGTATCAATCATACTACTAAAATTAACTAATGAAAAGAAATACAATGACAGTAATAAAAAGTACAGACATGTTGTGGTCAATAAATCATTAAATAGCTGATAAACTTATTAATGTAATTACTGGGATATGTGGTTGTGTGACACAAAATTTTAGTGTCAATTGCTTCTTCCATCCAAAGTTTTTTAACATAGAAACTTTGTTATCTGATTATTTTTGGTTGGAAGAAGCAATTGACAATAAAAGTGATTAAAGTTAGCAAATCTTAGAGCTTCGTGTGCTGCCTACAGTTATTACTTATAAAAACAATGAAACAGCACTATCAACATGAATCAGAAATTTAGTATCATTATTACACCTGTCGTAATGGTATTTACAAAGCAACTGGCCGATGTTACTTGACTAAAAAAGCACGAAATATCTTATAAAGAAAGCATACTGTGTAACAACATATTAGGCACTGCAAGTGATTTTACACAGGGTATAAGTAAAGTTTTGCTAACAAACATATTACGAACATATAGATACAATCATTGATATCATTTTTGAACAAAATTAATAATAATATATCATTAACATAGATGTTTGTTAGCGTACAAAAGAAATCTGCACAAAGACGCGTAAGAAAGAAATCAGTACTTGGCGACGCTGAGCTGCTATCAAATTGCATTGTGTTTTACACTAAATTTTGTAACGCACTCTAATTATTAGTAACAACACTTTTTGTAGCAATGCAAATATAACAGGCAAAGGCTAAATATTTAACTATAACACAACACATTAATTATAAGTTTAATTGCATCTGTGTTTGTGTGATGGTGTCATGCAAGGATGACTTGATCACTGTGTTTTTATTGTTATATAACAACAGCAACAACGCTGTTCTGTAACTCACTTTCTCTATTCAACAACATTAATCTAAACGTCATCGTTACTAATGCATGACTTTTTAAGAAAAAAATTGGTTTAAACTGTAGCACGTAATACGTACATAATTAGTTTAAAAACAAAAATAAATGTTCCGAGTAACAGTAATGATGAAACCAAAAATACTGAAACTGTGTTTGGTACTCAAGTAGTTCATTTTTTGTACTGAGCACTATGAGTACTGTTTTTCAACTGCATGTAGTTAAACTTCGCATTTTTGTGCATTTTTTCCAGTATTCAAAATACTTCTTTAAATCTCAAACATTATCGTTATTTTGTTACTTAATGACATTGCTAGTTTTTTTTGAACGTTTAGTTTATTGCTACAACTTTTTGTCAGGTTATATTTTGCTGTATAAAATAATTATAACTTGTTGGTAGGCCTAAATGCTAACTTTTCGTTTTTATAACTGTTCAATATGCTGATTGTAATAAACTAAATTAAACTAAACATACAAACTTAACTTACATTAATACTACGTGTACATGTATGATGTTTTCTTGAAGATTGCTTGTGAAATAAACCAACGTTTGTGGTAAGCATTCACTGCGCCTTGTACACTGTACCTATATAGCTGAAGCAACAACGTTGATATTATAGTTGACGACACTTCACAATCAACGTAACAGTTATTATAGCATGTATGGTTCCGCATTGCAACAGTAAATGTTCTGCTGCCGGTCTTGCGCACCGGGCATACATCACAGAGTGTTCCATTTCAGAGGAATAATACAGTACATACACACCCAGCGCAGAGTATAAATGATTTGTAACTCAAGGAATTGTATTTCCTGGAGAGGTATAATCCATTCGCTGTTTTTAGATTTTCAGCTTTTCGAGTTCATAGGAGTTATCCTGTCTCCATAAAAAAGTTACTGTACAGAATTCTACGACCTTATCACTGACTATAAAGTCCTAATTTTCACCACCGCCACCCGCCCAGTCCGACCGCTGTACCATCTGAAGGTTTACAGTCCAATAAATTGCATTGAAAATAAGGAAAGCAATGGGGAAGATGAAACGAGAATACTTGTCGATGTCGCTAGGTCCAAGCTGGTGACACTTTCGCGTGCCACCAGACTCGATATCACGTGGCGGGGAGTGGCCGTGGGCGGTGGCTTGGTAGCTAGCTCGCGACGGTCGCCTCGAAGCCGGTGAAGGGGGTACCAAGTGCGTTTGGACGGATTGATTCTGAAAGAGACAAGAAAAATGTTAGAATACTTGTGGGAGTTTAATAATTTATTTTAAAAAATAGTTGTTTGACTAAGGTGTTAACCAGGTTATGTGTAAAACATACCTAGTGCTTGTCGAGCATGGGTATAGTAGCATTAAAATGAAAATTTTCCTATGGTTTTTGTATTCATTTATAGCGTCAATACAACAAAAGTGCACGTATAAGATAATAACAGGTTTTGGAAAATAAGTGCTTTCATTTCAGAACTAATGTAGCATTGTTACTGGCGTGTAGAAATACACACTATTAGGCCTATGGTAATACAATTTATAGTAATATTTTACTTTTATGCTGCGGACCTCTCAAGTTCTCCTGAATTACTTTCCATCAACGTCTTTAGAAATCGTTTAAATTTACTGTAATTTTTATATTAGATTTTTGGAAGCAATTACCAAATCTTAACCATTTGTGGCTTCTTGATTGTGTATTCTGATCTCCTAATGGATGAAATGAGACTCAATGAAATAATCAGTAGAATTAGTTAACTGTTTTTAGTAGTGCATAAAATAATTAACAGGAGGTGCGCTAAAATTATCTAGTCCATTGTAACACATTTTTGTGGAAATGTGGATTCGTAATCTGTTAAAAGTAATTTAATTTGTTAGTTCGAGTTGGTATAGTTGATTCAGCTAAATGTAAAAGCTTTTTGCTTTACCATTCTCGGCCCAAGTCTCCCGTCACGTATCACGTAGGCTAGTTTCTCGGTGTGACACCATACTCCATACATTCGCAACTGGTTATTACTGCACACTGTCAATGGTATTATAACTGCTATTGTTAACTCACATAGACTTGTCACTTGCCGTTAGCTCTTGCTTTTTGTGAAATGGAACGAATTATTTTATAACTAGCTTCTAAAATTTATTCGGTTCTTCATTTACTAACCATGTATTTATATTTAATCTTGTAATTTTTTATAACATTGTATTTTATTTCATTTTAGCGTTTGTGTTTGTTGTGTTTGCATTTTATATTGTCTTGGTTGCCGGAATAAAAATTTGAATTGAACTGAATTCACTCCGTTTAATCATGGCTGTTACACTCAAATCACGAATTTTTAATGATATGAAAGCAAAGATTAATTATATCAGAATTCATAATCTGATTAAGAATCTATTTACGCTACTGTCATCGTCTTTTTCAGTGAATGTTTCTTTTTGTAAAGCCGGATGCTACATAATTAGCATATAAATGATAACGAAAATATCTAGCAAAAACATAATCAAATATCCTGCAGCCACAACAAGGACAAAAGACAGCACAGTCTTAGTAAAATAGCTGCTGTTTTGTGCATGAAAGATAATGAATTCAATACTGACTTGAAAACGAGTTCTAATTAAATTTCTGAAAAGTCTGCGCCTATAATTTGCGCAAATGACAATCACCGAGTCGGCTTTTCCTCATAAAAATCCGAATAAATTAAGTTGGCTTTTGGGTGTTTGGAAGCGATTTTAATTAGGTTATTCTTATGATGATGATGATGACGGTGATGATGATACTGATGATGCTGCTGCTGCTGATGATGATGACGACAATGAAGATGGTGAGAACGATGATGAGTGAGGATGACGACGACGACGATGATGATGATGATGATGTGATTACATTTAGTGGACTGGCATTTCACGTATTCATTGTTGTTTTGCAAACACTCATTCATAGGCAATTAAATATTTATGTTATCTTGTAAGCAAGAGGAGTTCCGGTGGCCCTACCGATGTAGCCAGGCAGCGTTTGCAAAAACTGATATCGCAAAATTGATATTGTATCCTTATTTCTGAATACATTGTATTTAACTCCCCCAATTTGAGAACAATTTCTGACATTTTTATTCATTCATCGTCACTTTTAGTGCCAACAATACCAGTTAGCGAGTCCTTGCATTTGCATTTGCTGGTCTAGGGTTCAAATGTGCAAGACTGAGGATTCCTGCAATCGAGACCACACAACCACCCAACGCAGGACAATCAGTAATTATAATGTACTCGAACAAGTCATTGTAAAAATAATAAAAAACTGAACAAACTCGGTTGGGGCCAAAATGCATTGTTTAATTAATATGGGATGACCGGCTCTTTCTCCTCGGCCAATGTCGTTTATTGCAATGTCAAAGGAACGACAATGGCTGCGGAAGAAACAAAATAATTTGATTAATTTTTTCAAATGTCATCCTCAAAAATCAATTCCCAATCATGCACATTTTTTGCTGAATCTCACACACTAATTCAGGCTCAGAAAATGGGTATCCAAACGGTACATTATTAAATTTGCATTAATTTTGCATTATTAAATTCGCAATGGTGCAATTCAATTAATTTCTTCAGGAGCGTTTCCCTATTAATATGGTCTTTTAATATTATTTCTAATCTCATTTTAGTACGTGAATGCAAAAAATAGCACAGCAGAAGCAGAGTCACAATACTATTGAAAGAGTTATTACTTTATGTTATTGTAAAGAATAATCAGTGAAAAAATAACAACATCAGTGAGAGATAAATATGGTGCTTTTTAAATTCTAATAAATTGTTTCGAACCAAACCGAGTTTTAACTGGAAGGTATGCATCCAAATATGTACAGTCTTTCTCCATTAAATTGGTCCTAGATTAGACCTAGATGCTTATTATGTAAAATGTATCCTCTTCTGGAGTAGGTGCAGCGCAAACGCTGAAAACAACAATGCAAGGACGTAGATGACAACGGCTCTAGCATAAGTTTGTAAAAAACTTTGAATTCGCCTTAACAGGCAACGCAGCAACTTGATCAGCAATCCAAATCAAATTTGCCCAAGCCTTTCTTGTTACGCATAAAGCCCGCTTTTTCGTTCATTTTTTTTCTCAAGTTTCGCCGTGCCATTATAATGCTATTATTGTGCGCTACTAATTAAATAGAATTGAGGCTGATGCATGCTGAAGCCAATCAATTTCATCTGATTGCGTTACGATACCAAAAAGACAAAGATTTTCCAATGAATTTAGATTAGAAGCAAGTTGCTCAGACGAGGGGAAAAGCAATAAAATGATACAAACGCGGTTTTTCATCATAAGCTTGTACAAGATGACTTGCGATAATGTGTTCTTTCACTTTTCAGTGCTTCAAAAATTAAGTTTTTTAGTTTGCAAACTATATGGTTAAGTGGGTAATGAATAATTCAATATAATGAATACAATATAACGTATTCTTGTATGACTGTCCCTGCTCAGTATTGATGAATGGGCAGGTGAATGATTGACTGACTGACTGAATGAATCAGTGAATGAACCAGTGCATGAATGAATGAGATGAATGAACGGACGAACGGGTGACTGATTGATTGAATGAATGAATGAATGACTGAATAAATGTTTGAACGAATGAGTGACTGAGCAAACGAACGAACAAACGGACGAACGAACGAATAATGAATGAATGAATGAACGAGCTAATGAACAGATGAGCGAATCAATGAATGAGTAAATGAATAAGACGAAAGAACCAACGAATGAACTTATGAATGAATGAATGAATGAATGAATGAATGAATAAATTAATAATCGGATAAGTTGACTAATAATTTCGTTAATGTCTGTTCAAATGCCCACCTGTAAGCCATATTCTGCGCTAAGAAACGGTTGCCTCCCTGGGGGCGTGCTATTGCAGGATAACTGTGTGGGTGGCGGCTCTTCCGATTTAATGAGGTTTTCGCGGTTTTTTGCCTGCTCTTTTTCCTTCTTCCGTTGTCTCATTATGTGCTTGGCCACATAACCAACAGCGGCGTATTCTAGCAATGACGCGAATACCATCAGGTAGCAGACGCCCAGATAAATATCTATACTTTTGATGTATGACACCTGAGCAAAGTGATGAAACATTATTATTATAATTACGTGATCTGTTAGTAAAATGATCTCAAATATGAGCTTAAAAATGAGCTTAAAAATATTCATCATTTTGTGGTACTACAATAATTTACTGAATTTACAGTAATAATTGGTTTCTTACTTTAGCCAGTTAAGAAAATTGTAGATGAAAACTAAACGGATTACGCTGACAAAAAAGGGAAACTTGTGCTCTGCAAGTTGTATACGCAACGTTAATTAAAAACTTGACAGCACGCTGCTGCTACGTGCAAATGCTTTTCATGTACGCATACACAAGACAAAACGTCAGTATGTAACTTGCGATTAAACATCAGCTAACATGCAAGCAAATGAACAACATATACAATAACTTTGCAAAACTATGACGCTCATTGCAATACATATACAAGAAAAAACGCTTGGCAATAAACCAGAAATAATAAGTTTGTTAGCAGCACAACAAAAAGCACTTCTAGAGCAGGACCGGGGGACTGTGGCCAGGCAACCAACAATCACACGAATGCACACGATGTTAGTACACGCATGATACTTACCTATATTCTGCTAGAAAAATGATAATTAGTAACGCAGTCACTGTTAAAAACCAAATGCTATCTGTGCCCAAAAATTGCTCATTGAAAAATGAAATGCCACATTTTAATGAAGGTCACAATAATTTTGTTTGTGTTTTGTTTCAAGGTTCCCCACAAGATGGCGCAGAATTTCTCGTACTGAGTGTTTCATTTTGATGGAGAAAAGAATCCAGCTTCATTCTTTACAAGAAGCAAAGACAGGAAGTCTACCTACTTCAGTGTTCTTTTGTCAATGCACTGCGTTACAAATTTTGAAATTCTTCGTTTGCCAATGTACTAAAATCATCGTGTTGTGAAATTTGGAACTTTGCCAGGAACGTTCCAATTTTCGTTTGCTGAACACAACACTGCACACACAACACGTACACCGCTTGCTCTTGACAAACAACTTTTATCAAAATGGCGAATTTGCAAGTGAGATTTGAGCGTACTTTAGCCAACAACGTTCGTAAATGAGCTGACATAGCTATTAAATTAGGTATAGTTCTTCTTTTCTCTCGGTTACCTCATGTTTGCAGTAGTAAAAGCCAGTCCGGTATTAAATTTTAATAAATCAGTTCATATTAAAGGTTTCATATTATGTGAAAGTGCAGACTGGCCTAACAATTTCGCACCATTTCAACAACAATATTCTTCTTAGGAGAACGGATGGGTTTACTTAGCTGCAAACCCACGAGCAAAAAAAGTACTGATTATAAAAATGCCAACGAAGATGATTATCTACCCCGAGAGAAGAGAGAAAGGAAGGCAAGCAAGACCTCAGTTTAGAATGACAGAAATTTCTGGTTTATTTAACCTTAGGAAACATTTACTGAAAGACATGGCGAAGATCAGACAAACTGCAGTAATCTGTTGAAATATTATGGTGGTAGCGATGACAGCTATGTGAAAAAATCATAAAACAGTGTCATACCACCATCAAACACAATATCACAGCCATTGCAGTGGGGTGATCTTCGTGCACTATTGAGACAAGACCAAGCAATAGACGACTTGTGGTGCAGCGGTTCTTACCTTTGGTAATTGTGAATTAGTGTTGGACATCAGCGTCGTCATGGTCAATACTGTGGTTACGCCCAATGCTACCCTGGCAGGGGCCGACTCTCTCGCTAGCCAAAACGATACCCACGATATAACCGTAATCAGTATGGCCGGTAGATAGATTTGAATCAGGTAGTAGCCTATACGCCGTCTAAATTCTAGCCAGACGTACAGGCGTATGTACTGTCCTGCAATTAAATCAAATGCGATCCGTGAGTGGTGCATTTGTGTTTAGTGAGCAGTATTTTACCTTTGGAAGCTGAGCATTGGTGTTCGACATGAGCGTCGTCATCGTCAGCACCGTGGTGATACCTAAAGCGACCCTGGCGGGCGTCGACTCTCTGTTCAACCAAAAGGACACCCAAGAGACAATGGTTATGATAAATGCAGGCAGGTATATCTGAATCAGGTAGTAGTTTAAGCGCCGTCTAAGTTCAAGCCACACATAAAGCCGAACGTACTGTCCTGGAAGAGAGAGCAAAAGCGGGCCGGTTAGTAACACAAGAGCCACGTACATTCGCAGGTCAACGTTAGGTGTTCCTTCCTACCTTAGGCAGCTGTGAATTTACGGTGGACATCAGAGTCGTCATTGTCAGTACGGTCAACACACTCAAACAGACACGGGCTGGCGCAGACGTGTTAGCAATCCAGAAAGACACCCAGGAACACACAGATATCAGGACAGCGGGTAAAAATATTTGGACAATATAGTACTTGAGTCGACGTCTCAGTTCTAGCCACACGTATAGTCTCACGTATTGGCCTGTAAAAGAGACTCAGATAGTGCTTGATGCAAATCAAGCAAATATTAGTACAAAAAACATAAATGTTATCTAAGCGGAGACAATTAATGTGTAAAAGTAATGAAATGATCATTGAATGAACTTCAAAATAGATTAGCAAAACAGAGCAAAACCTTCGCCTGATGTTAGCAATAAATTAAACACATTTTGGGTAAACTGCGCTTGAGCACATATCACACTTTATCTATATATTCATCAATAGGCTTTCTGTTCGTTCCAATTTCGTTTTTGACAACCTTAGAAGCTAAACAAAAAATTCACCTTGAATTAGATGTCCGAAAAAACAAAGCATATAGGTTAGGAAAAAAAATTAATCTAAAAACTACTCAAAATTTATAAAGACTGATATAAAATGTATGTGATGCAATTTGAATAAAAAATTGTCTTTACGATGCAAATGCACAATGAAATAGCTGCACCTGACACGCATTCATGTAATAGTATTATAACCTATAATTATTACTACAATGTCTTGATCATGGAAGTGTGTGTGTGTGTGTGTGTGTGTGTGTGTGTGTGTGTGTGTGTGTGTGTGTGTGTGTGTGTGTGTGTGTGTGTGTGTGTGTGTGTGTGTGTGTGTGTGTGTGTGTGTGTGTGTGAATAAAACGTTTGTGTAGTTTCCAAGGCCATCGTGTTAAAGAGACTGGAACAAACTTAAAACAGGTTTTGATAATTAACAAACGGTATAATATATGTACGTTATTATGCACATTATGCATTTAGTTCACAATATTATGAACCCAATATCGATCGTGAGGCGGGATCACAATATTGTTAACACTGCTGAACAATCAACAAGTTAGGAATAAATAGGTGTTTAGCTAATTAATAAAACGAACGATTTATTGCCAGCCCGTAACCTAAGATAAAGCTCAGATAAGAAGAAAACTTCAGAATTAACTATTTTAACGCAAGTTGATCTCCATGTTTAGTTTTTCCTAGATGGAGCTATTTAATCAGTCTATCATGTGCGTTAAAATGAAGTTAATTAGAGTCTTCTTCAAAAATATACACACAAAAACATAAAAGCGAAGTCGTTGCAGGAAAGCAAACATCCCAATATTTTTTGTCTGTCGAAGTTTCGGCAAGTAAAGGCTTAACACTTAGAAAAATTCAAAGACTTGCTTGTTTTACCGACGCACAGACCATATATAAAATCCAAACTCCAAAGCGTCTTAACTAGAGTAATGGATGGTGAACCAACTGGTGGTGATGTTTATCTATTTTTCTATTTTTTTCGATCTATTCATGATAATCACATCGATTTTTAAGGTTATTTTCCAGGTTCTTTTTTTAAATTCAGCTTTTGATTCAAATGCTAACAGTAAAACCGTACTTATTTGCAGATTTTTCCGCTCATTTGCCACAGGCAGAGCTCAGAATATAAGTCAAAAACTTAAAACAGAATTTGTGAATGACTTCAATGATTTGGTCAAATCTCTCGGTTTTAAGCGATAATAGCTTCATCGATATGGGTTCAGATAAAACGTTTATCGATCCGAAACAATTCTATATAGTCTGGCTGCACTGTTTTTGTGGAAAGTCTTGTCACAAATTGACAATGGGATGAATGAGTGTCAGAAATAAAATTGCAGAAAATTTCGATGAATGTCCGATTTTGTCATACGTAACTCTTGGCACTGTGGTAATGGAATACCATTAGAACATTTTAAAGGGAGAAGAAATAATATGATATTTTTGCTTAAAGCCTCTAATCACTCGTTCCTTGATTTATTGCCAGATCGAAAAACTATTTATGTCTGTAAAAAATAAACACAATGTCAGCAGAACCAAATAAATAGGTAAAACACGTTGCAGCACCACAAATAAATTAAGTGAAAAGAACAAAAGTTCACTGCAACTAAAGTAAAATAAAAATGGCTATAGAAAAACTATGAATAACTTAAATAAAAACAATAATGCCTACTGAAAGAATGTAAAACAAAGTGGCATAAGAAAAACCATAAATAAATTAAATGAAAAAAACAACATACACTAAAACAAAGGTAAAAGACAAAATAAATATAAAAGGTAAAATAAACTGAATGCAAAGAACAAAATGCACTGGAAGAAAGTAAAAAACACTTTTAGAAAAACTGCAAATAAATTAAGTCAAAATAATAACTCTGACGACATCGAATAAAAAATATTACAGAAATAAAAAGAAAATAGCAATAATATAAACATATTAAGCAGATATAGACGTCAACAAAAATAAAAGCATTTATTGCATTGCGTTTATATTCATAGACGAAGACAAAGTGTCAAATGCCACCTGAAATTTACCATAATGTTAAATTCCTTAATATTATGTTAAGCAATAACTTATAGAAGTTATGCATGTGACGTCACATAGAAATTAGCAGGAATCTGTGCCATGATGGACGGTAAGGACAACGCCCACTTGCCCGCAACGGCAAGATAAGTACAGTATAGATTTTTTTCATAATCTGGCGATCTCGGCGTCCTTTAGGCTTACATCAGTAATAATATGTTTTTACATTTATTACCTTACCCTACTGTAGTTCTTAACTGTACTCCACTTACTTGGTGTGAAAAAGTGAGACATCTTGGCCAGAATTTACTGATGAAGATGAGTGTAAATAAAGGTGTAGACGTTACTTATCAAAGTAGCATCATAACTTCACTAAATCGGATCATTAAATCAGATCTAGCTTAAATTTAATCTGTTTAAAATTTATTGTCGCTGTTTTTATAGTTCTCAAATATGGTGACTGGATAATCCTTTCACATTTTATGGGGCACAGATATTTGCAAATTGCATAATCTCCTTATAAACGTTCATACGCGGTTTCTGCCATATTGCCAACACTAACAGAAGTTCAAGTCAGTTTTGCACAAGATTTATTATATTTTATGTATTCACGTTTTTAAATATCTAAAATAATGTGTTTAGTTTCTTTACTCGTCATGCTGCCTCAAATGTTGCATCGATTATTGGCTTTAATACTGCATACATTTGTAATAAATATAATATTACTGTTGATGATTTATTAAGAAACGCGAAGCCACTATTATAATTATTTTGAGCAAGTCAATATTATATGAAAACAATAATCTAATTAAAGAATTGCAATGGAGATATTAAAATGCATGGATGACAGAGAGTTTGCTTTCTGAGCAATAATGAATTGAATACTGTGCTTGGCACATCGTCTCGCTATAGCTTTTTGTTAATGTTGTGTCGTAAATATTTCTCTTTATAAATCGTTTTATTACTAACTTGTAATCGCTTATTTACTTTTTCATCTGTTGATATACTAATCTTTTTATATAGCGATCGTATTGATCGAATTTAATGATAATAATAATAATAATTACTGACGCTCGGCACCGTCCAGCCTGGAGTTATTACACTGGTGACTTAAACATGTCATAACATCTATATTATTATAAACAGGGAAAAACAATTTAGTAAATGAAAAAAACACACGTCTGAATTAGTTCGAGCAATTAGTGACAACAAAAGGTTTATAAACACATAAAATATCGGCTAGAGGCGAAGATACTTTTAACAGTATCTTTACATTTTTTCTGAAAATATCCATGCACTTTAGAAACAGAGACCAAGCAAGTCATTCCCCGAGATAAGCTGTACAGAGAGATGCTGGCAACTGAAATAGACCTCTCGTGCCTGAAGCTTTAAACGAATATAGAAGAGAGAGAGAGAGAGAGAGAGAGAGAGAGAGAGAGAGAGAGAGAGAGAGAGAGAGAGAGAGAGAGAGAGAGAGAGAGAGAGAGAGAGAGAGAGAGAGCGCACAGCAAGGAGTATGTACAACAGAGTCCATTTACATAAAATTTAGACTGCAGCACGTAGTACAATCCACGACAAACCCATAATTAAATAGGGGAAGAATATGCGGTGACTGACGTCTAATAATTTGAAAAGGAAAATATATTCGAAATAACAGATCGTACGATAACAGAATTTAGAAAATTGTTAGTAGAGAACTAGATCATTATTAGTACTAGATCAGTGTTAAATACAATATTCTCCGCTGTCAAATCGTCACAACAAAGCAATCATTCCGAAACTCAGGATTGCTAGGCCTATCGGCACAGGTTAAAGCCTGGACAATCACCAAGGACAATGGTGTACACAATGCCATTGTTATAATACAGGAGCATGATTCGTGCGTCACCTCCCATACCTGTACTCGTGCCCTCTGTTTTGATTTCCTTGTTAACACTAATGATTGAAAACTGGGCGATATCTTTTGCATCGTCGGCAAAGGCCACCGAGCTTTTATTGGCGTCTTCGTACCACTTGTACGTAATGTCAGCTGTATCGTAGCCATCTGAAATCACGCAAAATCATTGGTTAGTATGAACTGTGCTAGCAAAAACCCACCTGTGGATGTGGTCGCGGTTTGTATTTCCTTTTTTATACCCAAAATGGAGAACTGGGCAATGTCTTTGACGTCGTCTGGAAGGGCTACCGCACTTTTATTCGGTGTCAGGTCCCACATGTAAGTGATGTCGCTCGTATCGTACCCATCTGCAAGTACAGATATGATAATATTTTACAGTAATAATGTTAGGACAGAAAACGTTGTGTGCCAAACGGTTACCGTAAAATTATATTTTAACATTGTGGTCTATGGACCAGCGGAACTCACTTAAACTGCTAAGGGCTTTGAAACCACTTACCTTGTTGGGGAAAGCTTTAGTCTTCTTTCGTCAGTGCCCGTTTTATGGAAATCTAATGAACGTATGCAATGTCATCAATACATTGTAGTTAGAATTGAATCGAGCTTTGTTGTCCTGTATCTAGCGAGGCTCCAAAATATGGTTACAAAAACATATGGTGTCATAGTAACCGTCGACTTGGATACTAATTAGTATAGGCTATGGACGTATTAGTGTCCAAGGGTAAATATTTAAAATAAAATTGACCTTTGCTTGCTTCTTATGCCTCTATAGACTATTATCTCTGTAAACCGCTATAATGCAGTGAAATCCGGGGCGAAATTCGCGATACACCAACAGTTGAAGAACCAGTTGGCAACGGCAGCGAATGATCAACTGGAGTAAGTGGATAACCGCTTTGAACGATCATAAGACGACCCATAATGATCTTATCGATGCCAGTGATTGTATGCCTAAACAGCCTAAAATATTTGATCTTACAGGCTTGTTGACATATTGTATAAACACTAAATAAATGTGAAAAAATTAAAACGATGTAGGCCTGACGTTGTTCCATTTAATAAAATCAGTATGTCATTAACAGTAGTAGCAAGTTTCGACGATTACAGCAGTTTTCTCATAAGTAAATGCGTTAAAGGGGGAATGTCACCAAAATTAAGTTGAGCTGGAATAACTCGCGATTATATTGTGAATAGAAATGCGTACTTCATTCTTCACGAAACGTTCATGTTCAAGAATCCTTGGCAAAAGTTCGGATAAAATTGTACACAAGACGAACATTTGACTAGGCCGCCATTGAGCATGTATCTGCGCCTGCGTCTCTGGTGGCGAAATTGCCGTACTACAGATGAAACTTGGCAAAATGCCCAAGGGGAGAACGATTGTACGCAACTCTTGTTTTGTGTATTTTTTGTTTACATCGACAAACAGCGTTCAGCATACAGTACTTCTACCCAGTTTATGCCTAGTGACGGTATCATGGTAAAGATTAGCTTATTGTGAATTGAATGCGTGATTTGCTCGGTATCGGTCTGATTATTCTTATTGAAAAACGGTTGTGGAATGTGTTACACTAGGATTCAGCAATTAGACGGGATGCAGCAGTCAGAAAATATCGAAATACGAAGCCAAAATATAATAACATTTAGTTTCCAATGAGCAACAGAAAATTATTGAAGCAATGAAAGTACAATCTAAAAGCCTGGATTCACTCCTACAACCTGTGTGATAATTTCTCGGCTGTTTGCTTTGAAACGAGAGTTTAGAACATGATGAACTCTAGTCTTAAAAATATTGTGCTTACACTTTCGGAGAGATTCAGTCAGATGTAGTTTTTTGTAGTGTCTTTTTTGTTTCATTTTAAGCCCAGTGCATAGTTTATCGATGCAGTTTAGTCATCTCGAGATTTGTATCCATTTCAATAAAAATATCACAGTTACACCATGTAATGCAATAAATAATTATTTTGTCATCGAACCACATTATATCGTTAGTTTTTTATTTTGTAAAAGTGGATAATAATTATATTAATAATAAATGTATTATTTTATTATTAATTTTTATTTAAAACCAACTGACCACAAGAATTTTATCTAATCCTAATATTTTAATAATACTGCTGTGTAAAAATAAACACAACATGATGTTATCATGTAAAAACAAAAGCTAATGAATAACGGTTAAAGTTCTGGTTGGTATAAAAGTCTTACTGATTTAAACAACTGAAACACGACAAAGTTAAAAATGTTCATATATGTTTAATTAATAAGTCTACAGCTAATATGTTATAGTCTATGTGTCCATGGGCTTCACATATTTTTTGTCAAGGCTGATAAAATGAAGCTGTCATTGAAAATTGTCACACTAGCATTATAGTTATGCTTCAGTGAGTTTATCTGTGTTTACAAATTCATGAATTCTTCTAGCAGAATGAAGTTACTATAATGGACTTGTTTTACAAGAAAAGAACTTTCGTTACCAAGGCCCACACTTTTGCAGCTTGTATTGCTGACGATGTTTTCAATTAACGCCACAAGAATTTTCACAATATGCTGTAGGCCTCCTTTTGCACAATGATTGTTTACCTCTATTAGAATATACTATAATGGACCTATAACTTTCGAGGGTCGTAAAATATCGCTTTTGATGAAAACATGTTAACGAGTGCAACGACAATCGTTTCTATCAGCTGACTACCTATCCCAACCAAGGTCAAATTCTGTAATGTAGTAACAACAGCTTTATTTTAGCCAAGTCGTGTACGACAGTATCACAACAGCCTGCGTGTACACTCTGTTACGTCACCAGCCTGAGCTGCGCTAGTTCAATTTTTTCAGGGTGAGAGGCGTAAGTGCAGCTCCATGGCGTTTCCGGTGAGATACAAAAAAATTAATTACTCATTAATTAGACAACGTACTGCTTAAAAAACTTCGCCAAGCTATTCCCGGAGAAGGCAACTATAAAATAAGTTTAACTTGATTTTCATGATATTCCCCCTTTAATATCACTTTTACGATCACACCGAATAGAAAGTGATCGTAAAAATTATGGGATGGAAAGAAGAAACTGACTGAGCTTTAATCCTTGATGACAACTTGATTATCGTTGCTTAAATATCTCTGCATTGTGTCCTACCAGTTATCTAGTTGCAGTACTATGGAACGCATGGGACAGGGGTGTTTTCTTTTAACGCAAACTGTAGCTCTGAGCTTATCAAGCAATTATTTAGATAGTGATAATCTATCTGTTGTTGCTTAATGGAATTCTCTAAAGCGTTTGATCGTGTAAGTAATTTACAAATGAGAAAGCTGCTGTAATCGTCCAAATTTGCTGCTTTCGTTAATGAGATACTGATTGCGCTAAATAGAGCAATGTTAGGCCTACGTAGCTTTAATTGTCACACTATATTTAGAGTTTTTGACGCTAGTAAGATAAGACTAGTTTGTGGGGCTGCTGTTTGATAGGCTAGGCCAATGAAGTTGCTATGCTTATATTTTATTAACTTCACATGATGGAGTAACTGAACATTCAATGTCAACCAAACGTGAACATCAGAATAATCCTCGCGGTGTCGTTATGATTGCGGGAAATCTTCAAATTTAACTTCACGCTTTTTTGGAAAAGGTCAATGAGGAAACAATTTCGTTAAAGCTCTTCTTAATACATTGGAATGTCTTCCCTTTTATTGGTGCCCATTGTTAAATCCCAGGAACAAATTTAACATGTTGAACATAAAAAAGTTTTGTGCAAAATTCTTGATGCCTCCGTCAACACTTAATCAATGCATTGGTCAAAAATTAACCACTAGAATACATCATAGCTAATTTAATAAGTAAACTGTATAATAATGTAAATGAAGTCAATAATTTCATTCTAAAAAGCATTCTGTTTTGTGTGTATGCGCCCGCGTGAAGGTGTGCGTGTTTGTGTAATACAAGAACCAAATACGAGCAAATATTAATATCAGCAATAACGTGCTAAATCACAGCCTAATTCAATTTTGTGCTCCCAAGTCAAAATCAAAACTCAATTTTCTAGATCAAGAATAGACACCATTGCAATATCACTGATCAGAGTGCAAATACAACTCACCCATCGCTGTTTTGAAATTTAATTTCCTTAATGGTTTCTTAGCCGAATTTGAAACTCGCGACGGCGCGAACTAGACTGCGAATCTTAGCCTAATTATAGAAATGGATGCAAGTCGAGTTCGATAACGACTATACTAAATGATTGATTGACATTGCTTTTAACTTTTTATTACGGCTGGATGCCCTGTGTTTAATTTAAGCCACCTAACAAAAGAGTTTTAGCTGTAAAGAATACAATTTACTAGCTTATTGAGTGATCCTTAAGAATTTCAGGGGCCACTGTGTAAGAAACTTGAATACTACAAAATGGCCGTGAGGCAATCACTGCCATCTAAAGTTCAAGAAAGTTCAAAAAAGATAAAACGGAGGCGATCTAATTAATAATTTTAATGAATTGAGCAACGTAGTGTTACAGTTAATAGTAGAAGAATGTGGTATAAATGCACTAACATAACTCACAACATGCCTTATTTTGCAATGTGACCTTCATGTTGTCTTCCAGAAGAAACTAAAGAATACACATTTTGTGAAACTGTTTTTTAAATACACCCAAACTTTGTTTCCTGTTGGCAGGAAAAACTACAAATAAGCATATCTGGCATAAATATATACGATCGAATTGATGATGGACTAACCTACTTTTTTCAAGTTTGAAAAAAATTGACCAGAAGAAAGGAAATGTGAACATTTTGGAAGAAGTTTGGATTTGAACCGTGGAACGTCGGTTTACTTGTTCAACACATTAATTATTACACCGCACATATTCTGCTGGTGAGGGCAGGATCTAGTTTTAGTTCAGTCATAATCAACAATATTAACGTTTTCAATTAATTAATTACTATAGCTAATGTAATACTTAAGAATTCATGTTATTTTTACAATAAACATTCATGCTTGGAATAAATCATGAGCATTTTAATTTCAAAATTATTAATTTTTGGAATAAGACACAATTGTTATAGTCGTAAACCGAACTTCGAGCAAAAAAGAAATGTGAAAAGTCGGGACTAGGTTGGGCTTGAACCAAGTCTTTGGATTATAAGTTCAGCGACTTACTAATCAACTGAAGCAACAAAACACAATGATAAATGTACAATGATAGTAACTGATCAACCAACTCAACATTTCCTTGTATTAGATTATCCACATTTCCCTTGTTTCACTCATGATAGTAAAAATGAAAGTTTATATCGCTGAAACACAGTGTGGCGTCACAGCTGTTATGAAGGCGGCGGATCTTAGCTATTGTGATTTAGTTACAATTAAATTTTGTGTTAAACTTAATGAACCAATAATCTTGTTCTATGTGTGAACAACAGCTTTACGAACTTATATATAGTAGAAGATACACAAGCTAAAATTAATATTCCACTGATTAAACAGGAATCTTTTATGTTAAAAGTAATTCTATAAAAAGTATTTTATATTAAAATATATTCTTACATCGTAAAACAGTAATTAAATAAGCGGGCGAAAAATGACAAAAATTAATTTCATTAGTTAAGTTCAACACATTCGCCTACCAGAGAAAAGAATATATATATATATATATACGTACAACTTTCAATTTGTATTGAACATCTTTGAGTGTCCATTGGAAAATCTTTCAGGTCCATTCGGCACATAGCTGTTAGCGTGAGTCTGTAAAACAAAATACTTTTTAATTCCTTAATTCCGAAACACGTGTTTATTGGGAATACAAAAACTCCTATGCTGTACCAACATTGTACCAGCATACACAACCCAGCTACTAAACGCTGGAATTACTCTTGTTAAATTCCATCTGTGCATGTTAACTTTCGGCTTGTGTCACCGTCAGCAGCCAACACTATTATCCCAGAACAACCTCTTGCGATCGTGTACATCCTCAAATGACGACAGATCAATGTGAGTGTGTTTTCTCTAGATTAGCCTTCAAAAAAGCCGAGAGAGTATCTGGATCACAATGTGGTCTGATGTGACTGAAATCTCTTATCCTACATACTAGATAAAATAAGTAGCTGCTTTAATTGTCAGTCTGTAAGCATAAATCAAACAAGGAGATTTCTAAAATTAGCAAGAACGACAGAGCGATTAGATATTTATCTTAGGGGACTTCAATTTTTGAAACAACAGTATTTAATTAATTACAGCAGAAAATTTGCTAGCAGCTACGTTTTCAAGATTTAATGCTGAGTGGGATTTTACTACACACCTTACTTTCCATAATTTTAGTGGGCTTAACTCCTACGGCTGTAATATTGTCTTGAAAACGATAAAATTATCTTGAACGTTTCATTTAAACTTTATTAATTAATACGATTAGTAGTAATTTATACAAAAATACACCAAATATTACACTTTAATTACAAAGCAAATTGCGCTTACCAATTAATAACTAAACGTAATTATTAATGGGTAAGCGCAATTTGCTTTGTAATTATTAAACGCACTTATTAATACAACAACTATAAATTGTGTGAGCAAACACAAAAATTTGAAACAAATTTGCTTTAACGTAAAAGCATCTGCAACGCTTCATAAAGTCGAATTACGCTTATTCTAAATCTGAATATCTAGTTAGTTCAAAAACATTTCCTTGTTGTGCATTTAATACTTCGATTATTATACTTGTTTGCATGTATATCTATTTCTTATCATTTTAAATTTCACAGGTGTAGATGTGTTAGGTAAATTAATGCTTTACATAAATTGTGTTTTATACTAGGCCTACTCACTGCTTTGTAAACTGTAAATTGCAGTTATATCTTGAGCAGTTTTTAAGTAGGCTGATGACGCAGATAGCAATCCTCTGTGACCACTAGCCGAAATTTTAAGGATGTTTCAGAAGTGACCTTACATTTCAAATATTTTTAGTTTTTCTTAACAAATAAAACGAAAAACTTGAAAACAGGAACAATGAATTAAAAGTTTTTGAAAAATATTCTAGTGCGTCTGAAGGGCCACTTCACTTAGCAGATCCCTACTTCTACGCCACTTTTTCGAAAGCACTTCAGCTGACGATTAGCACAAACATTTTCAACATGAGCATCAAGGTATATTAGACACCCTATATCTAAAAAAAGGTTCCATTTGCATTTCTTTTGCTTTAACTTTGTACATCCATGGATATTGCTTTGTTACTGTTCACAGTTCTAGTAAGCCCAAATACCCTACAGGTCTACTCAGTTCCAAGTACTACTACTGTACAATGATACAGGTGAGAATTATTGTAAAAATACAATGCTTTCTTCTTTAAGAATTCACAGTTTCTTAGTAACTCAGATTAGTTCAGTGGACAGTCTGATTCGAAACGGATACCAACGGATAAGGGAGGAATAATATAACGGATTAGTGTCAACGTCTTGTTACAATAAACAAATGCTTTGAAGCATGGTCTTGTATTTTTTATTGGAAGCCTAATAATGCTAAAACTGGTCCCACTGCACTTCACGGCAGATGATTTAAGTGACGTGATGTTTTATATGTAAAAGTACGTCGGCCAGTGGGAATCGAAAACTGATAATAATGAAAGAAAATGGAATTGTTCGTCAGCCCCTCACGTGACGGCATTTTGCTGAAATTATTATGTACAACTTTTGTCTTGAGATAGTCAGTATAATAAGGTTTACCAAAAATAACACGCAAAAGCCCTCTTTGACAAGCGTGTATATGGCATACACGGTTGGAGTGCATACGCAACTGTCACGCTCGTCTAAAACAGCACTAATTTGTTTGTTTATATGCCAGGGTTTTACAGATGCAGGGAGTGTTATCAATTTTAACCGATTATAATTTTAGCGGACGTAGCTCTACTTTGGTACGGAATTAAGGGGAAATAACTAAAACTTCCCGTCTTAGAAGCCCACAGAGACTATTTCACTCTTCTATAGAAATAATTTTCTAATAGTATTAAATATATATCTAATAATTTAATACCTTCTATTTAATATCTAAATACATCACTAACACCATCATACCATTCACTCAAAACAGGTTAAAACTTTTACTCGATCCAATTTTAAATTTGAGAACTTTTAACCTAAAATAAGTCGGAACTAGTAACCAGTATGGTCATGCATTCACCAAACAAGCCATAAAACTATGGAATGCTCTCCCCTTGGAAATCAAGCAAGCTGATGCATTTGCATTATTCGATAAATTGGTAAAGGAACGCTATCATGACAGATCAGAATATCCGATGTACCAAAATGATAACATTCATTCAGACCCATTTTTCATTTTCCCTTCGTTGTAATGGCACTTCATATCAGAATTACCTATTAATGAAATAGCATAATTTTATTCAGGCACTTCAGTCATCTGTGTGCAATGTAATCTAAAGTTCTAAAGTTATTCATGTTGTTATACAAGTTGAATTTTATTGTATCATAGTTAATTTTGTTCTTTGAATCAGTTGTATCATAAGTCTGTGTAACTACTGTGTTTACTAACCTTATTGCACTTTTGATTAATTTATTGTAACTAATATTGTACAAAATTTTTGGTGATGAGACTTTCTATGTATATTCTTAATGTAGTTACAATTTAGTGTTTTGGCTTGCGCTTGTGCAGAACCGCTATAATTTCCTCCAGGCGCATTTGCCATTAAGACATGTTGGTTTTTAACTTTTGTCACTGAAAAACGAATTTGCAATAATTTTATTGTTTTCATCTGTTTTTCAATTGGCTAATAAAGATTTACTATCTATACATACATTGATGTTATAGGCAAAGTGTGAAATTGGGTGTTCTACAGAATGCCTAGGTATTTTATGGAGTGCCAAAACAAACCAGGTAAAGTATCTAAATAGTTCCTTCTACACTTTTTCTAGGCAATATATATATATCATGCGGAAGTTCGTGCAGGCAACAACGTGTGTAATTCGTGGATTTTTATTATACTTTACCTAGGCATTTTATAGAATGCTGAATAAATTTTAGTTAAGGCTAAGAATAAAACAAATATTCAATTGTTCTGATATCATTTTCCTAGGCATTTTACATATTGTCAATTTTGTTTTAGGGGGAGGCGTGAATATAAATTCGATCGGTTGGTTAGTTAGTTCGTTAGATACATAGATAGATAGATAGACAGGCAGGGAAACTGATAGGCAGACAGCCAGGTAAAAAGACAAATGGATGGCCGGACGGAGAGAGAAAGAAAGAAAAAGAGAGAGAAAGAGAGTGAGTGAGAGTGAGAGAGAGAGAGAGAGAGAGAGAGAGAGAAAGACAGAGAGACCGAGAGATAGAGTGAGGAAGAGAGAGAGAGAGAGAGAGAGAGAGAGAGAGAGAGAGAGAGAGAGAGAGAGAGAGGAGAGAGAGAGAGAGAGAGAGAGAGAGAGAGAGGAGAGAGTGAGAGAGAGAGAGAGAGAGAGAGAGAGAGAGAGAGAGAAAGTTTTATGATGTGCTGTGCCGGGTATAATTTGTAAATCGCTTTCATGCAAAATTTCTAATCTTAATCGAAAAATTCGTTCTCTGCACAACAAATTTCTATTATTAACCCAGTCTTTTTTCACGATAACACCAGTCATAGCCTTTTAAAATGTGCACAGCATGCAAAATTGTATTGACGTAAGCTCAAAGCCGTGTAATAAGTTAAGAATTTTTTACTAAAACTAGCTTAATGAATCCGCGAGTAGCGCTAAGAACGTTCTCACGCATAAACAAATTTGTGAAAAAAATGTTGCTGAGAACTTTTATGAATGTGGCGCCAGGCTTCCTATATATGGAAAGTGATCCACCTGATTGAGCAGCAGAGATTTGATGCTGCACCAATCGCCAATAAAACAATTAACCCATCGGCTTTCTTGAACAGCTTGTTTAGTTTAGTACATTTACTAAGTTGTTTTATATTGCCTAAGTAGTCTATAAAATGTTTAAGAAAGGGTCGAGTCCACGTTCAATTTATTAATTTTGCATATTGCCGAAGTCATTTTACGCATTTTGTATAAATCCTAGCCATTATACAAAATGACCAGACAAAGCATAAAAGACTCGCAGCAAAAAGATTTATTTTACGCTTTTTCCGAAACGCATAGGGGTTACATGAAATGCTTAAGAATTTTTAAAAAATGTCTAAATTTTACACATTGCCTGTAACATATACACATGTACCAAATACACATACATACATACATACATACATACATACATACATACATACATACATACATACATACATACATACATACATACATACATACATACATACATACATACATACATACATACATACATACATACATACATACATACATACATACATACATTCATACATACATACATACATACATACATACATACATACATACATACATACATACATACATACATACATACATACATGCATTTGCATAGGCATCAGCATTGTGGTGAGGGTGTGAAACTGAAATGTGGCATGCAAACCTGCTTTGTATTTTACCTGAAATTGGGTGGTTCATCCTGCAACTAGTGGTATGCAGCTTATATCAGATTGTGTATGAAGTGATTTTCTATACGGCTGTGATATTTTTATTGTTATAAAGTGAGCAATTGAAGAGTTATTAGTGAATAACTGATAAAAACAACTAAAACTTTTTTCACTGCTCTCATAAAAGGTGCTGAATTTCTTGGGGGGGGGGGCATTAATTGCTCCATTGGTGCTGCCTTTGTTAACTCATAAGACTCTACAGCCAAGGCTGTTAATTACATTATTATGTAATGTCTATAGAAGAACCTGTTCAGAACGAGCTGTTGTCCTACTGCACATACTATTTGAATAGATATGCAGCAGAGGATATAAAGACTACTGTTGGTAATTTCTGTTCTGAAGAAGAGGTTTCCCAGTACAATGGGAAAATAGTGATAATGAAATTATAGGGAGGATCCTGCAAAGAAGGGGTTCCGCTCTAAAATCTGCTACAAGGCTAATATTGACGATATCATTACTCCGCTACAGACGCTTGATGCCGATGCAAGCATGCTTGTATTTTATGCAGTTAACTTTGATAGAATACCAATATTCCAGTCAGGAGAAGTAGACATATTTGCATTCTTCATCGTCTAAGCAGGATTGAAAGTTCATTGAACAAATGCGTAGCGAATGCCACAAAAAGTACGAATGATATGCTAATATTAAATCATCAAGTCAAGAACTGCAATTGGATAGTAGTACCACAAACTCAGCCAACAGGCTCAACCAATCTTTCATAAATGCCAATAGCATGCTGGCCTAATACAGCATGCGTCTTAACAGATTTTCCACCACTTGGTGCATCAGCTAATGTGCCAACTATCTCTTCATCTAATAATGCAACTATAAAAAGTGATAACAGAATCAAACCACAGTAAACTGTAGTAAGAAAGCGAGGCGAACCCCCTAGGCGATATATGGGAGCAAAAAGGGAGACGGCGAGTGCACCGAATGATCTTCAGTGCCAGTAACAGTTACCTAATTGATCAAATTAGAACTGACATCGAACCACTGATTGTCACAGTAATAAATATTGAGAAAATTGAAACTAGCAAGAATGCTTACCATCTCACCACTCCTTAGGACAAAAGGGAGAAAGTGTTTAAGCAAGACGTTTGGCCAGAAGGTACTGGTTACACAAGAGAAGAAATGATGATGCAATTACTGGCTCCAGACAGATACTTTAGGAGGTCTCCTCACTTCCGCATTCTACTGAGTTCAGCAAGCTAGGTTTGTATGATATATATATATATATATATAGAACAGCATCAGTAGAGTAGTCCAATTAAATGCGGTTCAAAACGTCCAAGTGCTGTGAAAATCTCATTAACAAATAGTTGTTCAATCTGCCTGATAAATTTGTACTGTAGACCCATTCACTGTGCCAGTAAATAAATGAAGATTTTGAGGACACATTATATGTTATTACTGGTATTATTAGTCAATTTGATTACGTAATTATTGCAGGATATTTCAACTGTGATCTAGTCAGGAATACTGGACAGGGCATTTACTTAAAGATTTTGTTGCCCGAAATGACCTTGTGTTCACTATCTACAATGAGATTTTGGAGATGTAGATTTTATCTGCTATAACAGAGGTTTTTAACACTGCTCAACAATTGGCCATTTTATTGTGTAAGTGTAGTAACATCATTATGGTCAGGGTAGAGTAGACCATCAGTAACATGTCGGATTATTCTCCTATAGTGTTTTCAATGAACTGTGATTAAAGGCCCTATGACACTATTTTTTATGTTATTTTCTTTTGAAGCGTAGGCGGAATTATATAACTCCTAATTTTAAAACAGTTTTGATACATGCTTATATGTGATATGGTAACTTAAATTAAGCGCCGTTGGTACTGTCACAAATATTATCGCCCGCCATGACATTCAGTGAAATACCAGCCTTGTCACGCTGAAACTTTTACACGTTGTACTTCGTTATCAATATTTTTTCATCCATAAAATATAGTGCATTCAAGTAAGTGTGGAGAAACCTATTACTTGAGCTTAACACTAAAATACCAAAATGCGAGTACCCCAGTCTCTTCATTACCGGCGCATCGCTTGATTTTTCCCACATGTAAATACAGCGAGAGTCACACATCCACAGTGCCGTTCCTAACGTGATGTCACTTTCGCTTTCTTCCTGAATTTTTCGGTTTTCGCAAGATGTCAGTGCTGCGCTAAATTTGAAGTGTTTCAATGCTAACCAAACCGAAACGCGCAAGTTTATAAAAAATAAAACCGCTTTTTTGTATCAGGCTAGTCAATAGTGAATTTTGACAGCAAGTATCTACCAGGGTGTCAGTGGACCTTTAATTAACAATGTAACTGAAAGAATACTTCGGACACGTATTTTCTTTGGACTTGAGCAAATGAATAAAGTTCAAAGAGTTATTGCCAAACTCTAGACAATAACCTTGACTTAACTGAACTACATGATATTAAGTACGCACTTACATGTGATGATACTGGCTTTTGTAACTGTAAAACCACAATTGATTTATGTTGTGAAAACATTATTAACTCCTGTTTAAATGCTAGTAAGATGTGCCTTACTAAAGCTGAAAATGTGAAAGCAAAACAACGGAATAAATCGTTTCCAGGTTGGAATGATGAAGCTAAGCCAGAGCGGCAGAAAGCTTTCTTCTGGCACCATCTATGCTGTTTAAATGGCAGGCCCAGACAGGGAATCATTTCACAAATAAGACGTAATACTCGTGCTCAGTATCATCGCAAAGTACGTCATGTTATTCGCAATGAAAGCAATATTCGTAATAATAAAATGGGAGCAGCATTGTCTGCTTCTAATGATAGAATTTTTTGGACTGAAGCTAAGAAATATCGCCTTTCCAGAAAATCAACTACAAATAGTATAGACGGTAAATTCTCACCCCTTGATATCGCCAATGATTTTGCCAGTGACTTTAAAGCTTTGTATAAAAGTGTCGGCACTGACATCAATGAAATACTCGGAATTTATAAAGAATACAAACCGAAGAGTAAACATGACATGATTCAAGTTTCTATTACTGAGACAAATTCAGGTATATCCAAATTTAAACGTGATAAAAGCGATGGTACGTTTGGTTTAGATAGCGACCATGTAATTATGGATCACATAAGTTGGCTGTGCATTTAACAATGTTGTTTAATAGCATGTTGATTCACTGTTATTTTTCTACTATGTTGTATACAAATACTATAAATCCGATTGCTAAAAACCATTATATATTAAAGAACAACAAATCAAATTATAGAGGCATATCGCTGACTTCATGTATTGCCAAGATTAATGACTGGCTTATTTTGACTAAATTTCAAACCAAACTTGTCACCACCTGTTTATTGTTGTCTGCTAGATTTTTCCTAGGTATTTGACGGAGTGAATATTCCGTTACTTTTTGCAAAATTAGAAAATATACGTTTTCTACCAAAATCTGATCTCTTCCTCATGTTGAATATGTACGTGAATCAAGTAATTAGAGTTCAGTTGAATCAAAGCAAATCATTCGCCTTTACCCCCACAAATGGAATTAAACAAGGAAGTGTACTTTCTGGTGTGCTTTTTACTATTTTACTGTTATTAAAAGATGATTTTTTAACCACACTTGAAAAATTTTGGCTAGGTTGCCGTATTATAAATATTTTCCAAGGTTATGCAGACGATGTCACGTTACTTAGCTCAAGTTTGATTGCCCTTAAATTTATGTTAAATATTTGTGTAAATTTTTTTAGTGAGCATGATATTGTTACGAAGGCAGATTATGACCTACCCCCTAATGTTAGTAATGGGTATGGTTGAGAAGCCCAGTAATGCAAATGTACCTGTATAATACAGAATGCATGCCATAATTTGACGATTCCAACCTGGCCTTTCTATCTGTAAGGGTGAATGCTGTAGGTTTGCTGATTTTTATACAAAAGTCTGTTCACATGTCTGGAGCTACTGGTTGTGCATTAAAGTTTATTTTGCATTCGTATTCTTTTTACTTTTCTCGTCTGCTGTAAAGTATTTCATAACTTGTATGTCGCTCTGTACATCCTGAGACGGATCCGCGCTGGAACCCGGACCCGTTACACTGGTGTCAGAAGTGGGATCCGAAATTACCACCTGGAATGGATCGACATTATTGGGTTTGGTGAGTGCTGCATTTTGCTTTAGGCAGACAGCTTGTCTGTACTACTCGGCGTGTTATTTTTGTGTTTTTGTAGACAGTTTCGTGTTTTTACCTTTTTTATGTACAGCCTTTGTGCGACAGGCAGCATCGGCCTTAGCTTAAACAGTTCTATGTTTTTATCGAGTTCCCAATGAGGCGATAATAGCCTGTATTTAGGAGTAGGCGACGTACAGCCATTTTGTGACTTTGCATGTAGTCACCGTAGTTTAGTGTTCCGTAATGGCTAGGTTATCAGAACACTGTTTTTAAATGGTAGTTTAGTGTTCCGTAATGGCTAGAGATGGCAGAACACGCTTTTCAACATAGGACTCTGTTGTGTTCAGTTAGCTAAGATTATGCAGTTGTGAACACTTGATGCTCGTCTTTTTAAATGTACGTCACTGGTCAGAGTTGAACCGGTTTTCGGTAGCTTTTGTCAAAGCCAGAACGTTGAAGCAGTTTAAATCGTTTTTCTTTACTTTGCTGTTGTTGCTGTACAGCAGTACCTTGTCTGTAAATTTGTTTCGTCTTTATTCCTCTTCAGAAAAGCCCAGTTCGAAACTTCGATTGCTACACGAGTCTATTATGCAGTACCGTCAAAGAAATGGTTTATGGCTAGGAGTACAATACCGTTGTTGTAGCAGATGGCTGCAGTACCCTACACCTTCCCAAGTATCGCAACTACTTTATTTCACCTGGCGGATAGAGGTTGTCTCAGTGCCTCGGAAGTAACTAGTAGAATGCTTTTTCGTTTCAAGGCTTGTTTTGCCGACAGCGTGATGTGCAAAGACTGGTTTAGACTGACTGTATTGTTTTTTTAGTACAAAGGTTATGTACAGGGCAAGTAACAAAAGGATTAGTTGTATTACAAGCACAGATCGACAATACATCCTCATTATTAGTACAACTAATATCAAAACTATAACAATGTTCCGCAGAATCTTAAGGCAGTGCCCCTGAATTCTTGACCATTAGAAGAATACACACTCTGTTCTTATAGAAAATCGGCAAGCTGACCGTGTTGTAACCGTTCTAAGTCAACATCAACCACAGTACAATAATCGGAATGCCCAGATGAGGGTAACATCCCACATGTTGTGACACCAATTATAACAATGCTGTCCGCTTTTAACGGAGGCAGGACGGATGGCACCGCGGCCCACACCGTGCGGCATGTCGCTCAGCGCCAAACCAAAACAGAAGCCGAATAATAGAGTCGAAATGACCATTTATTACTAAATATTACAAATAGCTTACCTAAAAGAACGGAGTTTACGGCAAAACCTGTGAAATGTGAACAGAGCTGCAATGAAAGACACGGCCACTGACAAGGATCTACAGCAGACCTTCCATTTTTATAAGCTCAGGTGTGCACGTGACTTATGGCTCCTACTCCAATATGCTTTTTGATATTATCAAGTCAAAGTGTATTTTATTTCGACGAATAATTGTGGTGATATTCATGTGCACGTAAATGGTGAACCTTTAAAGTGGCATAACGAAGTGACTCATCTTGGTCATAAATTGTGTTATAATTTGAATCAGAAACGTAACCCAAAGAGATGTAAACAAGATTTCTGAACCTCTATAAATTCGCTTCTCTGTTTTTTCCAAAAATGTCACTAACAAGCGTGGATTGGTGGAACTATTTCAGGGGTTTTGTTACTCTTTTTATGGTAGTGCAATATTTGATTTGAATGACGATGTAATCTGGTTTTAGCTGTTGAATTTCGTTTTAAGACGCATTCTCTCTTTACCTAGAGAAAACCATTCCAGCGTTCCAGCATTTATAACTGAAACAGTACCGTTTGAAAAATGGATTGCAAAGCGTCCAGTTAAACTTTTCAATACTGTGAATGATGCAGATAGTTGTATTTTTAAAGCCTTATCAATACTGAATAAATACTCGAACAAAGTCGATGCTTGATAAAAATAGACTATTAATATCTACTGCAACATTTGAAAGAATGTGATGTTATACAGATTTAAATTAATTAACACATGAACTTTACTGATATTATCAATCTAAGGAATATGGAATAGCTGGTTTTGCAACGGATGAAATGTTATTAATCCTGTTGACGAATAATTTGTAATATGTATTCGTAATGTGTATTTGTAAATACTTGTGTGTTGTTATTTCCTGTTATTTTGTGTGTGGGTGAGTGCATGCGTGTAACTTGGCGAGTGTGAGTGAAGGGGGGTGAATAAAAGAGAGTGGAACGATTGATTGAACGAATGATTGTCAAACGAACTAACGGAGAGATGGTCGGGAAGACAGACAAATCGACGGAGAAACAGACGGACAGACAAACGAATAAATGCATGAACAAGCAAAAAATAAAGAAACAATGGATTGAGCAACCACCATGTTCATGGCCTTGATCTCTGACGTCACATATATACTGCCTTAAATAACAGTTGTTGGACACTACTCACCGCAATGTGTTTTATCGATGGCAATTCGATTTCACCCGACTCCATCGATCAACTTGGTCAATCGGCAAACGTTCACGCGCTATTATTGTACGCGCCATTAGCTTATTGACTTCTTAACTTAAACTAGAAATTTCAAGATTGGGGGAAAATGTCGTTCGTAAATATTTGAACTGGTGCAGGACGGAATCAAAGAAGTCATTACCGCGAGGCGATAGCGCCCAAGAAGGAAACTGGGAACTCATTTCCAGGCGAAATTTACTGTTATTCTGAAAAAAGAACAACCTTGGTACAATTAGGGAATTCTACAGGAATTCCCGTATCGTTAAAATTAAAAAGAACCAGTAGCAGCATAGATCTGCTAATATAAACAGCCTATGCCCCCTCCATATTTCCTTTACTTTGGATTAAGTTATTCTCGACAATTTTCTCTACAATTATTTTACAACGATGTTATTACCAGACAATAAATATAGATGACACTTTTCCATAGTATATATCAGTTTGGCCACCTAAGATAGGACTGAACTGACCTAAAAAGGGCGATGGGAAAAGGTTGACCAAAAAAGTAGCACTTTTACTAATTATTCGCAATCTTAATTTCAAAATTATAGATTAATGATGGGACACCAAGTAAGTCGACCAAACGAATGTTTTTGACGAAAACGTTATTTTTCTTTGACGGCTGTGTGTCTGTGATTGTAACTGGTCTATGTATTTTAAACAGCAGCGTTGCATGTTGTAATATTTATCAAGAAAACCACTAGGCTTTGTGTGGAGAATAGTGATGTTTCTCTAGTTATTTCTATTCCTGTCACAATAATTAATTAAACAGTAAAATCTTGCCTAGTTTTAAAAACACGTAAGAGGCAGGAGGAGGAGGCGGTGCAGGAGGCGGAATGACTATTAGACAGTGGGAAATTTTCTCATAGAGATCATTTTAAAAACATATAATAGGCCTGGACGAAAAGAGTTTTGGTGATGACCACGTATACACGGTTCCCCTGCAAAACAGCAAAGAAATGGAGCTAACGCCCTAGAAATTTCCGAAAACGCCAATTATTGTTAATATCTTACGAGGTGTTGACAATATTAGATATTACAAAGGCAAGGACAATTCTTACATGGCTATCTTATAATATCAGTTTTTTACTACTCTGCTTTTTGTGGCCAATGCTTGCCATGCATATATATTGGTGCATCCTTTATAAGAATGTAGCTAAAATTCCTTCAAAGTACTATCCAAATCGTTCATCTGACACAACAGTGCTATTATACCCGGTGTGCATGCGTTCAAGAGATAGCAACCTTAAACCTTGGAGCTGCAATAATTGCTTTTTCCAAATCTAAAATTAGTTATACAGACAAAAATGCAAAGTTGACAGATGGAGCAGATTAGTTGCAGAGCCGCGAAGTAGATCTATTTCACTCTGCGCAGACATTACTTACATGCATGAAAGTTTAATTTCAAATTTGCAAAAGGTCTGTGATAGCGTTAGCTTGGGTTTGTTGATGTCGAGTAACATACAAAGGCTATATAGATTGGTTCGAAGCCCAAAATAGCGAAGTAATGTTTTTCTAGATATTATTTTTTAAATGCCGATATACAATGATTGTTGCTTATACATACTTAGATACAATCAGAAAATTTATTAAAATTAAAATGGGCAAGCCTTTAAAACTGTACTTAACGACAACATCATCGCGTTTGCGATCCGTTAATTAGGTTTCTAAACTAACATATTAGCGTAAGAAACCTTTGGTAATTATTATAGGGAATAGAATGAATATTATGAAACATTAGCGCCAAAATGAGATAAAGTGTTGTCTGAAAATGTGACCCGTTTTCCTTTAAATAACTAACTGGTTCTTTAACACGTAAGAAACCTTTGGTAATTATTATAGGGAATAGAATGAATATTATGAAACATTAGCGCCAAAATGAGATAAAGTGTTGTCTGAAAATGTGATCCGTTTTCCTTTAAATAACTAACTGGTTCTGTTTGTGACTGGAACAAGCTTTTTTGAAACATTCCCAAAGGTTGTCTATTATCTTCTGGCAAAATATGACCAAAAAGATTACGGTCAACATTGAAGAGCTGATAATTAGTTGAAAATCGTGGTATTATATTTTCTCTTTCAGTGGTTAATGTGCCACTGTGTCTTGACCAAAGTTGACTGAAGCACTTAGAAATTCGAATTCTATAAATAAGCCGCCGCATTTTGGGATGGTTTTCATTTCGGTGTCTAACAGCTCTGTCACTTTGCTTTGCGCTTTTCCCTCTAAAATTAGAGTGAAATGCTTCTTTGGGTCAGGCCGGCTAAAATATTTAGTACTTAACTGAAATTACGTCTGACGACTGATTTAACATTTCTACTGGGAGAATGATCAGCATTATCTACTGACAGGAGAGATGAAAAGACAGCCATTTTCACTGCAGAACCTGTCATCTGTACTCGGGAAAGCACTCCATGTATTTTGACAACTTTAATTTCTCATCTGAAAGGTTTAAGACGCGAGAACGGCAAGCTTTGATCAGAAAATGGAAAGAAGCCACCGTATACGTGATCTGAATTGAAGCGGAAATACTTCTGAATGCATTTCCTGTTATTAGATTTGTATTTAGTTATTGGTGTCCCAGTGTGACCAATTTATAGTATCAGTTGTGCAGTAGAACATAATTCTTCTACTCCAACATTTTTGTAGCTTAGAATGTTCTTATACACACACATTATTTTGTTCAGCTAGTCCAAGTGTCACTTTTTATGTAATTAATCCATTATGCGTTTTTTGTCTTAAGAAAGAGAAAGAGAGAGAGAGAGAAAGAGAGAGAGAGAGAGAGAGAGGGGGGGGGAGAGATAGAAAGCAAATTTCATACCTCATACTGACATAAACTTCACCATTCCAACGAATTCTCAAAAATGTGTTTTTTGTTGTAGCTGTGTGGAAAAATGCGCTCTTCTCGTTCACAAAGAAGGTGTCGGGTACCCAGAGTTTTTCCAGCATTTCGGCGCCGACGGTTACCCGACTTGTTCCGGATTCTCCGCACTGTGTGAACTTTAGCCGGTGATCAAACCAAGACTGGCGGAAGTAGAAATCAGCTGTGAAATCCTAGACACAATAAATACTTAATTTTCACTTTGGCTGCAAATTTTGCCAGTAAAATAATGAAACTGCAAAAAAATATTAAAATGTTAAACGAAAGCAGTTAATAATGAAACATTATTATGTATGTGGTTGATTGTTACACCCATGGAGTTGTTAATTAGTCTTAAGTTAAGCTCTTTGGTGCAGCAATTCTCAACAGTGGTGATTTTAGGGCACTTGAAAAAAATACAGAAAAAATGAAAGATTTTGCGCATCATATAAATAATACATGAAAGAAATATAGCATATAAAAATGACGCTTTCCAAGTTTCTTCATTTTTTACTTGAATACACCTAAAAAGTTCTAAAATGCAGAAATGTATTGTCTTTCAAGGCTGCCCCACTCTGGGCGAATTTAATGAAGTGCCTATTTTAATACACAGTTTACAAAATACAGTGAGGCAATTTTGGTTTCAAAAACTTTTGTCTTATTACGAACAGTGTGCTGAATCATAGTAATATAGAATGCTGATTCATATTAGTGCTTTTCAACCAGTGACGCCAGGAAACCGTCCTCTTCGAAAGATGAAACTTAAAACTTGAGTGAAAGATTTTACTGCGAAATCTGAGTAAATTTGCCTTTTCAGCTGTATTATAAGTTTAACTATATAAAAGTATTAACGGGGAAAGAAGCACAGCAGCGTTTGCTTAATTACGATGATTATATTTAGATTTTGAATATTATAAAAATGTTGTATTTTTAAAATAGCGTCAAGAGAGTTTTCATGGCTTACATATTTTAGTGAGTAGTTGCTGAATATTTTTAGATTGGCAGATACTTAACTTTCCAGAAATGAATAGGAAACCTAATCTCTAAAAATTTTGAGCGGACCTTATGACCAGTATATTACGTACTAGACTAATTGCTGAAGAAGTTGAATAAAATAATTTCAATTAATGGCAGTTTTATTTTAACGTTATCAATGATAAAAAAATACAGTCAGTGTCAGACCAACTGTCAAGAAAAATCAATGTTTAAAAATGCGGTTAAGCACGATTTGAACCAATCCTTGCACCCAGGCATCGAATTCCCTGCCAGAAAGTTTTTGGTGAAGTTTTTGCAACAGGTGCGTTTGAAACTGCAACTTTTCTAGAACTACTTCTGCTCATTGTGGGTGGTAGGTCAGCTATTTCTGTCTTCAAGAACTTATTTAAAGGCTGTAATGATTCCATGTCTGATATCTTTTTGGCACCTTGTTGATGGATTTTCGCATTGTCCGTAGTAATTAATTTTATAAAGACAAATGCAGGCCTTAATACTACCATCACCTTGCGCATCGCATTCAAAGTGAGTAACTCGTGTAAGCATATATCGTATCAATAAGATCTGACGATTTCTCTTTTTAGCTTAGGTATATATATGTGTCTATCTGTCTTAATTATTGCATTATTATCTTAAGAAGTTTGAGAAGCCGGGTCACTGTAGCCATACTGGGCATTGGCTTCGTGTTAATACAACGAACAGTTTTCTGTGATTTAAGAAGTCTCATTATTCCTGCAGGTCAGTCATATTATTGCAGTACAATGTGATCAGAAATGAATAAGCTAATAAATCAACATAGTTTCCATTCCATTCCATTTCAGCAGCGCAGTAATTTCCTAGACCAACTCTTACCTTTTTTTAGCGAATTAAAACAGACTTCATCTAAAAACGCAAGATGCTGTATAATGGAAATAAAAACTTTTTTATAATGAGCGCTTCTGCAAACAATGTAATTTCGTGTATGACTGATTGCCCCACAAGAGTTGATCTCACAAGGTAAGGCAAATATACAAGTTGTGATTATTATTTCAACACTGCTGAGATCATTACTAAAATTAAGTCGACAGAAGGCTGGCAAGATGTTTGAATAAACATAGTTATTGGTTAGGTTTTGACTGGTAACGACCTACGAAGGAGCAGTTAAGGCAGCTCTCACAGCATTTTAACTACTGAACGTAGAAAAATGCACGGAATTGCAAAACAGTGGAGATACTGACGCGCTGACTCATGCTTATTTACCAATTCAAATATTTATTTCAAAATTGTCTAAAGAATAAACTCATTTTGTAGCTCCTAAGAAGCCCTTTTGTTAACAGCAAGTTATACTGCGAAGTTGCTGTAGTGTTTTCGTTTATAGAGGCGCCATTGTAATGTTTAGACGAAATAAACGTTGTTTATATCAATTAACGAACATCAAGCTACATTAATAGCGTGAAACTGACAAAATGGCGCATAAAACGAGCTCGAGTTTGCAATAACTTATGGGCTTTGCGTTGTTTTTGTTTTACTATCTCCGCGCAAGGTTACAGTGATCGTAACATAAAGGACATGCAGCAGTAAAATACTGTTAGCAAGTTTTATTAAAAACAATTTCGTATTCTTGGCTATACTGTAGCTGTGTCTTTCATTAGAGTACTTGGTTGAGATTAATGCAGTTTTTACTTATAATACATGAATCCTCGTCTTTCAAGAGTATGAACTGATAGCAGATAAAATTAAAATAATATAAAATACAACCACAACACAAATAAATATGTACATATGAAGTTTGTAAAAATAGGTTAGAGTGAATGAATGACCTCTAATAAAAGAAATTAAGATAGTAGAGTTTCCGAGCCGGTTTGAATGCGAGTACACTATAGTTAGGCCACGCCGAAAAGTTTTGTGATTCTAACATAATTTGAACACCGTCAAAGACTTTACAACTAGTGCTAGCATCAAAATCGTCACTCCAGCAAAGAAAATACAGACATATACAATATACGCAATATACGGACTTTGAGGTAAATAAAACACTTAATGGTTTTATAACAAAAAGATGTTTACGTATTACCATGGCTATGCATTACTGATACAATATATCGTTTACGTTACGTTTGTCAAACAGTTTCAGTTCATTACAGCTTGGGTGTTATATCCGTAAAGTAAAGTAAATGATCAGAAAGTTTGCAGCCTTTTAAGAACAAGTCTCCATTTGATTGACTAATTGCCGTACACATGTGTGCGTGATCCGTAACTCTTTTTAAAAATAGGTGTCAATTTTGCGAAATTGTAAACTATCCTAAAAATTCAAAAGTTCAAAATGCAAACTGACCACGTACGGCCATCTCATATAACCTCGCATCGCATCATATGCAAATCATTCTTAGTGCTCAATATACTAAATTAAATCGTGATAGTACCTAAAAGGTCTCCATACTACTAAAACATGGTTTCCCAACATATAATAACGGTACAATGTCAGAGTAATAATGTAAACAAAGAAAAGCGAAGAGTGTTGCTGTTTGTTAGCATAATTATTACGAGTTGATATGACACGTTACACACAATAGGCCTGTATTATTATGATAGAAGTGCAAAACGTTAATAGGTAGTCAGGTACTCAAACAACATAACGAAGCCAGATATGACAGGTGATCTGCTCGGTGAAAGTAATCACCAACTTAATTGGTGTTATTTATTGACCTGTCATGTCAGTTGATTACACAATTTGTCTCAAGGTGCGACGCCCATGCATCCATGTTCAAATTCATAATTTCTATAATTACCTTGTTTTTCTGACTTTATTTGTGTATAATGAGTATCTGGCGGCCCACCCTTGCACGGAGAATATAGACAGCTCTATCGAGTGTGCTTGGCGACCAAAGTTAGGAACGCTGAATTTAGTAAATGGACTGTCGGGTCAGAGCATTAACATAGACTTTTAATAATAACATAAGTTTAGATTTTGGTCCTGCCATAACTAACCACATTAAATAGGTTCTGCTTTCAGGACTGTACGTAAAAATGCTGTAATGTAAACATCCATATGTAACTAGTACTGAATTAGTAGAAATAATAGATAGGAAGGAGAGAATGAGATAGGAGGAAAAGGAAGAAAGAAAAAGAAAGGAAAGGAAAGAATGAAGAAAACAAAGGAATATAACAGAAAAAAGACACGAGTATAGAAGAAAGAAAGAAGTAAAGACTGTGGGAACAAATAGGTGAGAGCGAAAAACGGAAAATAGGAGTAACTTTTGCACTTTTCAAAAGAATACTTACTGTAAGAAAGGTTTACTATTCAATTTGCTGTAACGTGTTTTAATTGATCACTGAACATAAGATATGCACTGAAAACTAATGAGCATGTAGGTTTATACATAATCAACTGTTAACTTAATTGAAAGAGGTTGGAGCTGAACAATTGTTAGCCAACCTGGAGGGTTTGTCGTTTCTGAAGGTCAGGTTGTGTCATTAGATGGAGCTATAAACAGTGCAGAAACGTTGGACAAACGCTTTTGGGTAATAGCGAAGTCTCTATGGCAGTTTTGCGCATATAAATATGTCAAAAATTGCTTACACGACTTGCAATAATAGAATTAGAACTCGCTTCGTAAGCGTTTCCATCCATCTTGTCATTCGACGAGGAAGCTGTGACTTTGCTGCCTAACCAAGCGTTTTATCGGCTCAGCACGCTCCTACTTTCTACTTGACTCACTCTCAATACCAAACTAATGGCTCTACTCTAATCTAATTACTGCTCGAAACTTCTCGCTAGCCTTCCTCGGGATACGTCTCATCCGTGGGCTTCGCAGTTATGACCTTGTTACTTTTGGCTTCAGCACTTTTTACGTCGAGAGCTTTCTTGGTTGAATGCAAATGACGAGCGGATGAGAAGATTTCGTTCGCTCGTAAAGTATGCACACACAACATTTGCAGTCTGTAGCTGCTGTAAATCACGTTAACGAAATTTGGAGCGCTTTCAAACATCAAAACTCTCGCCGCAAGCGAACGAAAAATGGTTAACTACGATTCCCCAGTGGTTCAGGTCAGTTGGGTTTTGGTTAAAAGTGCTGAACAAGTTACCTAATGTTATTTGTTCGACAAGAAATCTGCCTAATGTTGGTGAGTAAAAAGCTCTCATAGCTGAGAAACTGAGTATTCAAAATCGAGTTTGGTGTGTAGTTTTTTCACTATAAAAAGCAGACTGAATTGCCAGTTTGTGCCTATCGAAGTATTTGAGTTGATATTATGCATTTATTAAATCTTCAATAAAAACAAAGTAAGCAAAAAACACAAACCTATGAATTAACACGATAAAATAAAAACTAAAAATTCTTAATTCTAAAGACAGATATAAAGACATAGACAAAGATAATTACTAAAGAATTATTCCACGGTTATATGATTGTCTGTTTAGTTGGCAAAATGCCTGTTTGCTTAAATTTGAATGCAGTTTTATGTGTCGTCTTTCTTCTGGACCAGTCCTATTTAACAACGCTCTTTCCTCAGCTTCTAGTGCAACACTTGAATCCCAACATCAAACCAAAGCATAAACGTTCTACCTACTATTATGGCTGCCCACCAGGCATTACTATTATAATTATTGCTATTAAACATTTAGCTAATTCCCATGCACAACATATCCAATGCTTATCAAACGTCTAAAAATGCCTATCAGTTAACATGACCATCCGTCAAAATTCTGAAGCTTTCATCTACTTTCAAAATATTCTTTCTATTTGCAGCTAGCCATATAGTTCTACTAACTTGCTACGTTTAATACGCCGCAGTTTGTAGTGAACACGTAAAGTCTACATTGATATGATATTCAATGATTTAACATAGTTTCCTTTTCGTGTGAGAATGTCTTTTGATGTAATCAGCGGTTAATGGCTTATAAAACTATTGTTGCACACGGTTTTTCATTTTAGTTAAGAAAACGTAAATTTATTCTTCGGCCATAACTGGCACCCAAGACGTCAAAGAATGATCAGTTAGCATCCTTTCTAAGTAACCAATATTTTTCTTACTTCGAATTTTTATTAAATTAAAGTAGAAACACGTATTGTACGAGAACATTTGTTAGCAGCATAGCAAAAGGTGCAACTATAAATTTATAAAAGAATACTAATTCAAATTAATTGGGCTTTGCCTCTTAAAAAGAAGCATAAAAATTAGATTAGTATTTTATATTAAAAAATTATCATCGTAACAGCTTTATTTTGTTAGTTCTTTTTATGTTATGCGCTCGCAGCTATTCCTGTTCAGATGGGTAACAACGCCCCTTTCTCAAATATGAATCCTAGTCCAGTATATACATGTAGTACAAAGATATGCTAAACGTCTATTGGGAGAAACCGAGTTCATTGTTTTCAAATGAGACTTTCTGCTCATAGTTTAGCTTAAGTCCTCAACTCTACCAAGGAGTTTAATTTAGACAGCTCGGTCAGCGGAATAAGTCAAAAAACCTGGAGAAAACAGAATTTGTAAATGATTATTTGGTTGTGGTATATAGACTGGCTCGCTGTACAAACTGAACGACATGTATTGTTTGAATGTTCCTATTAGAAGATATTGAAGTCTTGCATAAAGTTGCGAAATTTATGACGTTGATGACTTATAAGACGATATATAGACATTTCGTTATTTAAGTAGAGACCTAATATTGCGTATACTTACAAATCTAAAGACATGTATCTAGATTTACTCATAAATGTCAAGGTAATCATTAACATTTGATGGACTGCTATGTGCGAGACATCGATGAAAGATTCTTGCATGTAAAATAAAATAATAAAATGTATATTTAGGCAAAAGATCTAAAGATACAAATCTAAAGACATGTATCTAGATTTACTTATAAATGTCAAGGTAATCATTAACATTTGATGGACTGCTATGTGCGAGACATCGATGAAAGATTCTTGCATGTAAAATAAAATAATAAAATGTATATTTAGGCAAAAGATCAAAATGTTCAAAGATCAGATATTCAAAATGTATTATTCAATTTTTCAGTTTTCCTAAGCAAAATCGTAGCAAAGCTGGTAGCTCTCTATTCTAGGGTGATGACGTGTTGTTTACAAACTTCACAAGGAATAGTTTACGACTTGTGAAAGATGGACAAATTGATAGCAGTGTACTGACCGACGCACGGCTTAGATAGCAAAACAAGATTCGGTGGCTCTTGCAGAATTCTCATGCTGAAGCTCTGCAGTTTCAAAATACTTCAACGCTGAGAAAAAGTCTACCTAACAGCCAATTGGGTACATTACCCATTTTTATTTGGTAGACATTATATCGATTAACTTTCTAGTGCTTGTATAAGATAAGGACACTTAGAGACGTATGAAAAATTCTTTGTTTAAGCGTAAAACACAACTAAACGTTTACAAAAATTAATACACCAGTAGTAAATGTGGTAGCGTCTTCGAAGACTTCACATAAGATTACTCTTACTATTTAGCTGAAAGCCAGTTCTACGATTAACCATTTAAAGTTAGTTGTAAGTTCTGCTGTCGAGTGCTGGATTTCGGCTTTCTTTATGCCGAAATGCCAAAAAGACACATTATTTGCACGAAAGAAACAGCACGAAAAAGGCATAGTATTGCAAAAAAACTTTGACGGAGATGTCTTTTTTTAAACAAACAATGTCAAAGTACATACTTTGTCCCAAAAATGTGCTAAGCTGGCTGATAATATAAACTTGAAAGAAGAAAAGTAATAAAGTATGTGCTACCCACCCGTGATTATTCTTATTAGTTTCGTCGCAATCTTTCTGGGCAGACAAAGCAATGGCATTTTATGCGGACCATAGTTTGCCAAGTCGTGGCAAGCCAATCTGATTTGCTAATAAGTTACTGGACATGTCAGCTTTCTTTACATATTATACTTGCAAGAATGCATATCCCTCTGTCTTGAAATAAAGGTCTTTTTGAATGTTACAAATCCCAACTTTTTTTGCAAAAACTCCAGGCTCTTACTTTTAATGAATTACAGCTATCATTCTTCCTGTTTACAATTTTTGGTAAAAGCATTCTTCATTGTCAGACGTGCTTTTTCGGACAATATTTGCTTTTGCAAATTACGCCCTTATTATCAATCAGATTCTTCCACTAATAATAATTTCTTTTGGAAAGCAGAGGCTAAAGTTTCTTCCGTGCAAGCTATAAGCGGCACGTGTTAAGATTCGCCAGGAAACTAACGTCTGACAGAAAATACTAACATCGCTCGTCGTAAAACACGATTGGAACTTACCATTCCGACTTCTGACACTTGTCCAATGTTAAGAATGTGCATACTGACTGTCACTGTTACTGGTCCTTCTGCAATACAAAAAGAAATCATTTTTGTAAAATTACTTATACAATTCGAACCTGTGCAAGCCGTATAGATCATACTTAGCTGCTGCTTACTTAATTGCGCATAATGGTAACAGGACCGCAATCTAGCTAATTATGAAGACTAAACTGGCAGAGGTATGCATCGCCTTCCAACGAGAAAAATATCCTGAAGGCAAAATGGGAACTGAAAACATCCAAAAGCAGTGTTCTTGGCGGTCACACATCCACTTATTGGCCTGTAAGCGTTGCTTAATTACAGTTGTTAAATACGCGCTGTAACAACTCAGCTAATGAGCCTGTCTGCATTCGCAGCACAGAAGTTGTTTTAAATTAAAGTTGATAAAATCATGTCGATTTCTTTGATCTAGTATATTAATATTCACAATCTGTTATAATGGTTTTAATGTTATAACGTTCATCAAGATTTATATATGTATCTGCATGCATTATATTATAATTAATTTATTTTATTTATTTGCACATAACCCATAGTACAGCAAATCATTTTATGTACAAAGAAGAGAAGATAAAACTAATTAAAATAATATTATGTACAAAACCTAAAAACAATATAGCAGAAATAAATTACCAAGTTTAAAAAGAGACAAGTTAGGTTATGGTTTAAAAACACACAGCGGCTTCTCTACCTACATGCGTCTATTAAAAGATAGATATTGACGAAGTTTGTTTTTTTATTTTATCTTAAATAAACATTTTGTGTGCATATTAAAGTATGCATAACAATGGTTGGCGGCATGGCAACCACACTTTAACAACTCTGTTGGAGAAAAAATATTTAAACAAAAATATTTTAAATTTAAACGTCATTTTCGTGATGAATAATTTCGTAACACATAGCAAGATCATTCTGGAGCTTGCATGATTCTAGTGTTCTAAGACTGACATTTGCCGTCTTTTAGGCTACAAAACTGCATCACAGGAAAAGACGGCGAGTGAGTGAAATGTCTCAGTACATTAGGAATGAGACCAATGGCTTTTAACAATAGGGCTCACCCCCCCCCCCCCCACACACGGTATGTAATATTCTACTAATGGTGCCGGATACTTGTTTTGTACTCTTTAACGAAAGTATCTTTGTCGTTAGATGTAAAGCAACGAAAAATAGCGTTCGATTTGCATTAGGCAGATACTTCCACAATAAAGATTAGGTAGTGGCTTATATTAATACCTAAGTCAGTAACTTCTTTCGTAGCTTTAAGAGTGACATTTTCTAATTTATAAATGTACGTGTTTATGTATGCATTCCTGAACTCCTCAAAAGAACAATGATAATTGCAACTGATGTCAGTCACCGGTTTGTTAACGTTTCAATTTAGCCATTACGTCTAGTAAAGATGGCTCCTTTCATAATTGTTTATGGCAGAAAGTTCTTTCTTATCAAAAATTATAGTGTCCATTGCATTATCTTTGACATTTTACTTGATCCGTAAGTATTTCTGACAAGCATCTGCTTAACAATAAAAAGAAATCACTTTCTGTTACAACGAAGTTATCTTATTAATTTCAACTTTATGAAAACTGACAAGAAAATTTAATAAAAGACAATAGTGCAATTTGTTGTTTCCCGTATAAGCAAGACGCAGACAAACAGGCTTTTAACACTAATCCAGAGAACTTCGTGCGCACAGGAAATATAGCAGACGTTGTTAATTAAAGTTATTTGAACAATTTGATGTCCAATATTAGGAAAAATTCTACGCTTCACATTGGCTAAAACACATCATATAATATTGCAGTATAACAGCGACACAAGACTCGAGACACTATCGTACGGTCCAGTTAGGTGATACGTTAAGTATAATTTCATGCTTATAATGAATGCGGCGACTTTATATTGGTTAAGTGTGCTTGGAAGAGTATAACTGTAACTCAGGCGTGTCATTGATCAAACATTTGTACAGTATTTTACGCAATGTTCGCTTGTTACAGCGTGCCTCGAAAGCCTCATAGGCTGCCTCTTTGATTAACAAAGATTTAATACCACTCAGAGTCAGCTTACAAGTTACAACGTATGCAATAGTGGCAAGGGAAATAATTTCCGAATCTGTTCGTGGTGCTTTTTAAGCAGGTTTTAAACGTTTTAACTTTTTGGGTAGCTGCTGCTGGTTCCCTAACTGTTGCCAGTAACAGTGAGTAGACGAATTACAATACCATACCTGAAGAACCTTTGCTGTTCGCACACTTACTGTAAAGTGCAGAATTGCTGTGGCTTTGTTAATTGGGTGTAAAGTATTAGGTAGGTAAATAGTTCCCAAATTAAAACGTGATAACGATTACTTGTGTAATTTAAGTTTTCATATGGCGATCCAATAGCGAATCCCTTCTACCATACGTCAGTATTACATGCGCAGCAGACGTGTGAGACCGTTTATTATTTTTCCAGCAAAGCATTCATTTTTGCACCCATTATGATGACTGCCACAACAGCGGCGGAGGTATCAGAAATCCATTTGTTACATTGTTTGTTATGTATCATTTTGCATTTTTAACCAATAACAGCAACAACATTACAAGCAATGTTTCCCAAAGTGCATTGTAAAGCCTCCAGTAACCTGGGATGCAAGCAAAAGTGTGAACATAATGTTTGACGTGAAAAATTTGTTGGTTGGTTATAAACACTGTATGATCTTCCGTCTTCACAAATGTTAAGGTAGACAACATTAATAGAATTTTGAAAATACGTTGGCATTTTAGTGTATTAAAATTTCAATTTGATTTCACAACTTTTTGGTGTCCACTCATTATGCCGTGAAATTTCTTGATTGAAAACTAAATGATTTACAATTTATTGGTAAAATGTCTCCAAATTAAAAGTGACTCATTTTGGAAACAACTTTTCCGCGTGGAAATAATACCGATAAATTATAAATTCTAAAAAGAAGATACGAATATTGAGGGACAAGACAAATATTGAGGGAGAAGTTTCATACTTGATTAAAAAAGGTTGTTTGGTTCAGTCATGCCCGATAAAAGTTCTTGTAAAATTTGGTAATAACTTCCTCCTTGAATTTCTTCGCTGCAACCTCATTTTCTTTTGATTTCGTTTTCCATTTTGCAAGCCCGCAGCGAAACAACTGCCAACAAAGTTCGGTTTTGAACAAACCGCTTGGCATCCTTTAGGATTGCCCTTCCTTAAATAATTATATACAAAGTAACTGTTAGTGAAAACTGATCACGTGGATAGAGTTTAGCGTTTTGAATATCATTGTTTCCACTACATAAATCTTTTGACTCCGTGCGTGGAGTACACGGACTGGATATTACAAGGGAGCAAAAACGTGAGACAAGCGATCACTGCCGTCACGTGCTGTACTAAAAGCGCATCAGTCCAGTACAAATTCATCTGTTGTGTCAGATTTATGTTGCTTGTCAGCAGAGTTTATAACCGAATTCTCGTGTACATCACTTCGTCATTAAAAGTCGAACAATTTTACGTCCTGGTCGTAAAATGATTCTGCAGTTAGTATTATGGGCGACACATGTGCAAATTATGAAGCCACTACAATTTTTAAACCAGTTGATTCGTTTTTGTCGCCACAAGCATTATTATACCCAGTGGTCAAAAACCAACTTTTCGCCGAACCTTGCGTTTGTTGTTTTTTTATGTTCCAAAGGATTGAACGATCTGAGGTGGGTAAACCGAAAGGTAAAACAAAAACAAGGTTCAGATATTTATCATGAGAACGTATTATTATGTATTTGTGTTCTATGACTTAGATTCCGAAATGAATAAATATTCTGAAATATAATTAGTCAACAGAAATCAGTATTTTAGCCATACCTGATGAACTTCAAAAATCAAACCCGTGCGACGTATTCTTTGCATATAACGACCTCACACAAACTATACATGTACTTATGTCAAAATTTCAAAAATAATAAAACTGATACTCATTAGCCGTCACTAGATTTTCCACAGTTTTAATGTAAACTACACATTGCGTTACTAAGAACGCAGTCGCTGGAAATCAACACAATCTAGACTTGAAATTAAAGAGGTTTAACTATTTAAGATTACTAGTTCCTATCGTCGAATGCTAAACTCTAGCTTACAGTGTGCTAAATTATTTAAAAAAAGATTTATCTGAGTTAGAACTCTTTTAATTGTTCTACTCAGCGGCGTTGAACATAGGAATATTTCACACAATTCGTCTGCTAGAGGTTGAAGCTGGAAAAGTAAGGAGTGCTGCACAGGAGGACAGTTTATCCCATGGAGGGATTTAAAAATTCGTGGGCATGGGGGCAAATTGGAAGCCTGTCTGGAAGGAATAACCTACAGCAAAATTTCTGGAAACATAGGAAAACACTGATACGACAGAAAAGAGAAACAAGATATTACTCAAAATGTTTTATTTTCGATAAGCAAAAGACTTATCAGACGCGAAGAACGTGTTATTAGAACACCTATATAGATTTGCAAGGAATTTTGTTTTGAAATGATATCAGACTTCCTATTTCGCATCTGCTACTCTGTTAAAGATCAAGAAGCTTCGAAATAATAAAGCACAGTTTTCAGTTCAGTTTAATTTTAACACACAGCCTAGTATTCACATCGGAGACCCTACACGAACACTTGTAAAAAGAAACTTCCCAGAAACTTGTCTACACATAAATAAATCTTGTACACTCATTGTTTCATCAAAATGAGTACGTTTTAATTTCTGCGCCGTATGGGGTAATATATTATTAATACCGCGAGTGTCTTACTAGTTGATTAAATAGCGTAGGCTCATTTACCTGCTCACTTGACCGTATCCTTGGCTTCACAATTACTGTCAATAATTCATCAATTGAAAAGCGTTTGGCGGTGTCGGGGCCTGGCCTTTTTTAGGTCTTAAAATGCGAGTAGCAACAAAATTGCGTCTAGTAGTAACTGATTAATGGGTGATGATTAATTATGCATTAAGCTGTTCAGTGGCGAATATAAGGAAAAAAGATGGGTCAATCAAAGAAAACACAAAAAATAATGAAAATAAGGCAACAGCCCTGATTGCTGCTGATGCAAAGCAATGATCTGCGTTTTAGCAAAACCGCAATTTTTACTGATACTCATTTGACTGCAGCCATGAATTAGGTTTTCTTTTTTCTGTTTTTACGCTGATGTTTTTCATATGTTCAAACCTTCCAACTTGTTTAAAATCTGAGTACATGCCCAGCAGCATCATGGCTTCTCTTAGTTCCATAAATATTATAAATAGTATTAAGCTGCAATTTTTAATAATTGTGCCCGCGTCTACATATACAAATATTGATGTTACTAAGACTCAAAGTGATTTGGTTAATGACTTTTTATTTAACCAGTTGCACCTTCAGTAATTAAACGGATGAAAATGTCACTTACTAATCGATTTAAATCTGTACATTATTATGTGTTCGCCTTTATTGTTCAGTTCAAGTCTTTATTGGTGGAGAAATTAGTATAGAGAGAAACTGTAAAAGTGACGGAGAGGAGGATAGAAGGACAAATTAAAAGGCCAGTGAATGGAAGTAAAGAGGAAGGAAGGCCCTTGTAGGGCCTGTTTATAGAGATAGATTATTATTGTAAAAAGGAGGCACTCAAGTGGGTGAGCAGGTACTAAAAGTATAGTAATGTAGACGATCTGAGATAAACGCATTATATATCTAATTTTTATGAGCCTGCTTTAACATTTCGATATACACTGTCGTTTTCCATGTTGCAACGCTAAATTAGGTATATTAGATTAGCCCGTCTAAATCCATGTATTAGTCTAAATTTGGCAAGTCAAAACTCGACACCCAGCTTGGCCAGCGTTTTGAAACTTTAGGAGTGCATATGTTGACAATTTTTCAAAATGATACCATTAGATTTACATTGAACGCTGGTAATTGGTGTAGTTTGTGTTACACATTTACTTAAAATAAATGTAGTATAGTGCTACTAATTACGGTAGAACCGATTCTGAATAAATATAATCATGGATGTATGTTAGCTCATATTTGCATTTCGCGACTGTCTTCGTCAAAACCAGTCCTATCATTTCGATTCAGATTTTTTTAGTTTGTGAGATAATTAAAAATTCAATACAAATTTCGCCTTTATTGATATTCTTTTCTCGATTTCAAGCAATAGCACCGTTTTGCTCTATTCATGGCAGAATTTAATAAAAACATTTTTGATCGAAGTTCCCAAGACACTGCATCGACGAAGATTTAGTGTAAGCGTTTCTGTGTGAGCATTTCCTTAGTACAATGCAGGCTGATACAGCGGGCAAATCGCTAGAGTGATCACCCATCTTGTACCGGTTTTTAGCTTTTGAGTAAAATCTGCAACAACTTTACCTAACATTTTAAGAGTGTTTAGAAGTTCGTTTTTGTGAGTTATTTTTGTGTAGGTTGAACATTTTTAACAACACATGTCGACCATAACAGCTTGCTTTTAAAAGAACTGGTGAAAAATAAACAAACAAAAATAATTACTGCTTCTGGTACTGATGTTATTTATTATCATTTTATTTAGTTCTGTTGCTGTGTCATCATCGCTGTTGTCATTGTTGCTGCTATCTTTTATCATGGCCCTTGCCATCGCTACTGCTTGTATTATCACGTGACTTAGCTATATCTTTAGATGATGTTATTTGTGCAGTAGTGGCTGTTTGTCTTTTTTAGTTATTTTGTTAATATTTCTTAAATTGCAGTAGTATCAAAACCCCAAGGCGTTAGCTCATTGTATTTTACGTGGAAATTAAAAGAGATGAAACAGAACAGCCAGGTTATTAACTGCCTAAGCACTCTCCGGACCCAGTGATACTTAACTGTGAATTAGAAACCCATTTTCTTTCCTGCTAGCTGAACCTGCCATAAGAGTGATGATTTGTGCGTGTATGCAGCGGTAAGCATAGCAACAAGCGGTGACAGCTTTGATGGTTTTCAAACCCATGAGCTAACGAGCAAACGTCCGATCTGATCATTGCACCAAACCAAAATATACGCCGCAATTCAATCACAGTAAATCTGGCTTCGATATGTCTTTTCATTCGCACAATCTGTGCTTAGTGCTCCTGATTAAACTCGGGAACGCGAGCCGTGCTCCCTAAGCCCCTAGTTTATTTATCACGTTTACAAGATTACTTGAAGGCACATGCCTATATTTATCAGGCTTAAGTGCGACTTTGTGAGCAATGCCTTCATAAAATGGTATCACTTGATCAATAATGCAGAGTAGCTGATGGCGTCGTTACACCATCCATGGTTTTTCAGATGGCAACATATTGGAAGAAGTGTTTTAATTTACATCTATTGCGAAAGTCTGCATATAACGTGAGAGATTTTCTCTGTGGCTGTGGCTTCCAAGTTGCACATTATAACTAACTAACTAAAAGTACATTATAACTAGTTGCAGAACGCTGGAATTGTAGCTAGTAAACAGCCTGTCAAGTGGCATTCTAGCGTCTTGTTCTGTCATATCAAGTGTGTAAAAGATGAAGGTGATATGCGAGGAATGCACGCGTCGATGTTGAACTTGCGCACTCATACCACATGTGCAATTGTGCAATCGGCTAAGTTCTTCGACTGAAGCCAGGAAAAGAAGCCTATAGCACAAGGATTGAGTAAAAAGAAAACAACCAAAATTCGCAAAAGCTTTGAAACGATATTATATTTTTAATTATTCGTTTACACATTTTCACATAAAAAATTTTGAAGCCACACAACATGCAAAATTTACAGTCTGCGACACGTTTGCAATAAATTGTAAGAGAGGGAAGCTTTACAGAGTCCCCCTCCACTCAATAGCATATTTCTCAAAACGCCATTTGAAACTATGTGTGCATTCCTACAATTTTTAGTGACAGCATTTATAACACTCAACAATTTAACGCCACAATCTAGCAAGATATTTTTAATTAACTCACGCATAGGGTATAGCAAAATTTCCCTCCAATCTGGTATTCATCGAGTCATGTTCTACTTCTGAAAAGAAATTCTGAAGATTTGTTTGTTTTTCAAGTTTATTTTTTTAAATAAACCATAAAATTAGCTCACAAGACCAATTAACCCCTATTTGTCCAAACAAATTATCAAAAAATCAAAGTATTTTGTTTTCCACTACAACTCAAGAGTCAGATCTTTGCATTCCCAGGGGCTGCGTTAACTAGTTTATTTTAAAACTAAAAGGTCGTAATACTCGATAATAGTAATTTTCATCAAACTTGTCCTTTAACTGAGTCTGATTAATGCATGTTGTACAACAATAATGTTTTTGTATTATATTTCGAGATACCTTTCAAAGGCTGTAGAGGCAAAATACGTTTTGTCAATCAGGTTAGTCTAAAAATGTCTTTCTCTGGCAAATTTGATACGTAGAGCGACTCTCACGTGTTTTTCATCATGTGAAGATTGAGAAAACATGGCAGCCACAGAATCCCTAAGTAAGTATTTTTATTTTCAACAAACAAATCATAATCCGTCTTTGAAGCGCCCGTGATCCAAGATCAACATCGTGGTGTAGATTTCGTGCAAAGCAAAATGTGCTAAATTTTAGTTTGACAAATTTTTAATAATAAATTTTGAAGCCATCGCATTGCCTACCACCGATCTGTACGTCTGGGATACACACGCTTACAAAAATATAGCCTCTTGTCCTTATTACTAAATTAATTATTTATGAAACCTATAATACCGAAATATTCCTTCCAGATTTGGGGAGCAGAGCTATTCAATCAGCTGTTCACTCTAGAAAATACGCTAGATGTTCCAACTGTCGTGAGTTTTAAAAAAGGGTGTTTCAATTACTATACCGAAGAACTTTTCTCGAAATTTACAAATTAAATATCCACATATTCTAATTTAGGATGTGATTGTGCTTTAGGATATTACAATGATATTATAACTTGCATGCTCGCAGAGTTTTAATTTGTTTTTAATACTTTATCTTTTCATTTAATCAATTTCTAATCATTTTACCAGCGGAATTTAAACTTTACAATCTTTTGGTTACTGGATAATTTTGTACATGCATGTAAAATTTGTATAGTTTTAAGTTGTATTTCATATTTTGCATTTTTACTTTTATTTATATTATGTATTGTTTTAAGTACACTCAACTTGTGTGTGCACATGGCTCTTTCCAGCTATCGATTTTAAATAAAGATCTTATTTTATTTTATCTTAAAATCAGGCATATTTTGTAGTATAGTGTTTGATAAAATATTAGTCAGAAAGTTTTGCTAATATCTGTTAGCATCCTCAGCTGCATTGATAGAACAACTCATTCTGAATTAGCTTGAAATGTATGTTTTTTAGTGTGCCGCCATTACACACCTTAAACACATAATGCGCGAACGAAAGACGGCGTTTACTAGAAAGAAAATCTCCTTACAACGCAAAATTGTGGCTCGAACATACAGAACAAATAACAATATTTAATTCAGACAGGTTATAAAAATAAATATCACAACAATGTTATAATTAACAACTCTCTACACAAGTGTATCTACATTTTATGTAGGCAATAAATATTCCAAGTATGAATGGCTAACTCCAAAAAATACGATGATTTTGCATATATCTTGACTACTCATTACAAAGACAAGTTCAGTATGACAGAAAACGCAAGGAACAAATTTTCAACGTTATTAAAAACTGTTGTAAGTTTATCATCTTGTTAGCGTAAGTGCATGACTCAGTGAATTTAATTTTCCATTTTGTTAAGGTCACAGTAATTATAAATTCGCTCACTCACAGGTATTTCATAAGGTTTACGGTACTGGCCAGATTCGACGGCCAACTTATGAGCACCTATCCTAAATTTGGTAGTTTATAATAGATTTCGTAGTGGCATTACATAATAAATAGTTTTCAAATCGGTTTTGATGGTGCGAGATATCCTTATGTTATATTGAGCTTCGCCTCTATTTGTATACTTATTGCCATCAAACAGTTCTTTTTTTCAATATGAAATGCGATATCTATGAAATGATATCTATGATTTTATAGTTAACTATATCACAAAACTGAACTGTATATGTAATCTCTAGGTATATCCTTCTGCTTTACTATTCAAATTAAGTTTGAGTCTATTTATTATGGAAGGCCTATTTATTAATAAATTCCATTTAGATTTCTCTTTATCAATAACTGTAATGTCAGTTACTCACAACTAAACAATAATTATTATTCGCAGAACAGTTAATTTGTTTACGCAGAAGTAAACTTGTTAACGTTTCATTAAATTTTTTACTTTGCTGTTAACGATAGCTCTTAACTATATTTGTAACAACATTGTTTTCCGCAATATTTTGAAACAGTTACACGCTAAAATTATTTTCGCTGACATAAAATTCGTCCCTGCGATGGACCATAAACAACTCGCAACACAATTCTGCTTCTTCTGTTCAATATTAAATTTCTCGGAACGATTTTGTCATTTCTTGTCACATATGAGCAAAAATGCAAGTCATTTCAACCAATATACAACAGAAAACAGAAAATGGAAGATAGGATGACAACTACTAAACATTCGGGGGCTGATGGCTTTGGCTTACGATGAATCATCTACATTCTGTACATCTATAGTTCGTGTTAGGTTGAAACGAATTTTAACACAAAGAGGGTAAATAATTGTTGTTTGTCGCACTTAATTGATTGCGCTGTGTTGTTAAGCATCGGAAAACAGACAGTTTTTTATATTCTGTGTATAGTTTTACAATGTGCATCACTTATTTGCTTTTACATAGTACTTTATGTATTGACATAAATTTAAAATAAATAAATAATAAATAAGGTTTATCTTACTTGTGTTAACTTTTATAATGAAAACTGCTACAAAAAACTGCATGAGCTTGTTTGTATTTGTTTTGTTGGTACATTGCAGCACGTGAACATGAATGTGCACATGACAACAATGTTACTATAGTACTAAGATAGTCTTCCCTCCCTGCGCCCCTTCCCAACTTCTCTCGGTTACCGTAATCTGTATTGGTTTCGGAAAAAAATCTGTTAAGTAGGTCGAGGTTTAGCCGTGCTCAGCTAATTACTCCATAGTCAGTGTTTTCAGCAGTGAGCAGCTAAAAACACAAACACGAGTTTTTGCTTTGAGTCAGAATGTCCGAATTTTGGTCGATATTTTCAAACACCCGACAGGGTATACCCTTCGTCTGCTGTGAACATTTGCTTGCTTATTTACACAGTTTGCCATTTAAATACTTACGCCAACTCTTTTGGGAGACGTCAAGCTAGCAATAGTCTCCAGCAGACTGGCCACATTGATTGACTTTTGAGATGAATACATAATGATGCGTCAAGTCAGTTGAATTTGCTGGTGATTTGCATCTGTTGGCTTCGCGCACAACGAATTCGTTTAAGGAAGACCATTAAAAGCGGTAAATACACATCTTTAGGATAAAGAACTCGAGGCTTCTGGTACAAAAGCAAAATTAGTGAGAAAAACAACAGCTAACGCGTACGACTTGTGTTCAACTCAAAAGTGAATAAAATTGTATGACTTTATATAATACTTCTAATTTGTTCAGCGGATGGTGGCAATTGCTATGTGCAATAATAAAGCATTTGTATACTCTCTCTTTAAGTATTTATATAAAGAAAGAATGCCATCTCTGTGTCGTCATCTACAGAGATAGAGGTAGCATCAGATAATAGAGACTTTTTAACCGTGTTAATTTAACCATTAAGTTAAATTATTATCTAGAGTTACTTGAGTTAAGGTGACAGAAACGCAATTACAGCCCAGTTCTTCAGAAGCATACAGGCCTCCTCTACAGTAACATTATCTTTTAATGTTTTTGATGTTCTGGCTTCTATTGCGTCAAAGATACGTATAGATAAATATGAGCCTGACCCCATAAATGACCACTACTCGTGAATTTTGGTATGAACTATTCATAATTTTACCGTTATCTTGACTTACAATGGTTGATCTTTTCTCTACATTAGCTGGACTAGCACATTTACAGAATTGAAAGGACGTTAAGTTGAATAATTTCTACAAGAAGAGGAAGAAGAAAAAGAATAAGAAGAAGAAGAAGAAGAAGAAAGGCCCATCTATCATCTAGATTCGTAATCTCGGAACGTAAGAGAGGCAGGTGGCGTAGTCCATCGCTAGGCCGCGTTTCTTTCCCCTGTATCTGACCAGGCACTTAATTAAGACGGGTTAAATCTAGGAAGGCGCCCAGAGAGTCATGCACGAGTGGAACGTAATCGCTACAGGTTTCGTAACATTAGCTTGAGTCACTCATACAAACTGAAGTAACTTTTAAACGAAATTAGCTAACTATTTAGCCATTTATTCCAATCATAAAAGGTCAATATCATGTAAAAGCAATTTTTACATCCGCGGTACGTAAACGACTTTTCTGCAAAATTTACGGTAATCTAGTAATAACGTTCTGTGTTGGCTGCAAAAACGTTTGTTGGTATTGTTAACAATTGCCCATAATGTAACACATGTAATATAATACTATATATGTAACATAATTACACATATGTAGCGCTACAAACAAATTCTTTATTTGTGTTTGCTATTTTCAGACCTGGACCCAGTTTCACAAAGCCGTCACTAACTCAACGACGCCGTTATTAATATTTAAGTGAATGTAATAATAAAACCACTAACTTACTAACCGGACCCGTTTACTAATCATGTGCGTATAGATTTCAGAGTAAAAAGCAGAGAGACAGAAATTTGAGGAATAGCACGATAACGTACAACAATGCGAAAAAATTACAGCGTAAAATGTTTGAAACTACAGCCTGTCGCGTTTACTTGATGTTACATTTTTACGAAAAACAATTTTCCGTTGCAGGCGTGTACTCAAAATGTGTCTTGCCACTTGGCAGTAATGGCAATGCACCTGGCAGCTACCTTAACATTGTCCACTTTCAATCTTTATTTTTGGTGTCAATTAAACTAATTATTTACTTGGTCTCCTTGTTGTATAACAGCAGTGTCACAATATGTACTGCGACATATAGTACTGGCAATGAAAGCTTTGGAAATTAATACATAACTCCTGACTTTGTAACCTTTCCAAAACTCGTAAAGTAGCACCGCAAGCGTTGTACGGTAAGAATGGCAACCGGATTTTAATTAAGTGCGATTGATGACCAAAATTCATCAGTTTTGCCATGTCAGTTTCGCAGAAAAGCCCACACAGATTCTACAACGATCAATCCGTTTATCCGCGATATACAGTTATTATTGGTGTCAACAGTTTTCTCAAAAATGCTTCACTGATTGAAAAATTTTCAATTTTTTCCAAATCGTCCAACTATCCAATCGCGATCGCATATTAGCTTGTAGGCGAGAGATACGGCTTTGATAAAATTCAAGCAGCGCTCGCAAAGAAAACGACCGCGTTGTTTGAGCTACGGCCATTTCTAAATTATTATATTCTCTAGATAATGGCAAACCGAACTAAAGAAGGATGAGGTTTCCTTTTAAGTGTCTTGTGTGCCTAATGTCAGTTATGTTGTCTAAACCAAGATGTATGAGTCTGTACTATAATAGATTGCGCAATTTATGCGAACAACATTTGAAGATGAAATGAGCGTATGCTTACGCTGATACTCTAGACGGCTTCATGCCATCAAAATCCACTGCATCAGTTATACTGGCGCACGCTCAAAGACCTCAGCTTTGGATGTAGGGCTGTAGTGGAGAGTATTGGAGTCCCTCTTCTCTGATTTCATTGTCATACAGTTATCCTAACCCTTTGTTTTAGAGCGCCATCATGCAGTATTAAAAGACTCTAAACTAACTGACAGCTTACCAAATCTACATTTCCAGCATTGAACTCCTGCTTGGATTCATCACAAAATTACGCGTGGAAAAGACCTCCACATTCACAAAATGTAAGAGAGAATGCTTAAAACCAGTAAAACAATAAGCAAAGCTTTACAATCAAAAACGCACAAAAAAACTGCGAGAAACTAACGGTAGAAATAGCCAAAAAGTATATTTATGTTTATATGTAGGCATGTTAAGCAACAATTAAAAGTTGCAATTTGTTACGTAACCGTAATAAACACTCATTTCAAAATGCGCGTTCCAACAAGAAGCCTTAGGGTTTAAAAGCTCAGTTGGAAGTCTGTTGAGCGAGAGAGAGAGAGAGAGAGAGCCATAACGCAGAATGCAATTAGCCACAGAAATTCAAGGTTTCGAAATTTGTAGGTCTGTTTATCCTTGTAAAATATTAATCTCTATTTCGTTTTTTAAACAAAATTAAGAAGAATGACTTTAATTTTAATCACACGACATGCGGTCTCACCGTCACCGATAACAAATAGATTGGAACATCAACTACACCCTACTCTGTATGTTGAGCAAAAATGTGCTCTCATTTGTGAGCTAGGAATAGACTACGCAACGAAAAAAATTAGCTTAACATAAAGCTCTCAAATTTCAGCACCTCGCAATGCACACATTCCTGGAGAACCGTTTTCAATTAATGAGCCTTTTAAAAATTTATGATGTCGTTTTTCACAGTTGTACGAGCTTACCTGTTAATGGAAAATTACAATCTGTGTAGTGAAGACTTTTTTTGCAAAATTATTGCGCCTACAATAAAGTTGCACTTACCACAGCTGCCCTGGTGCGATTACCATAAAATCGGTTTTACCTATCATTAACACCAAAAGACTTCAAGCTTCCAGGTTGTTAAATGCATTTGCGCCAGCTTAAATAGCCTACAATTATATATGCTACATCTTGCGTCATAAACACTTAGTACTTCAGTGGCATGAGAAACGAAGACAAAGACTATAATAATTGAAGACCATAATGCATGCATACATAAGCTATACATAATGCAAGATCACAATGATGACCTTTATTTAGTATATTTTGAGTTTAATATGCAACACAAACCTGCCAACTGACCTTTATTGTCCACTGGCATATATTTTTGCCATTGCAAAAAGACAAACTGTAACCAAATAACGAATATTATTATTGTCCGACTTTTTTCCCTATAACCAGACCCAACACTTTTAAGTCCTTGATCAGAACATTGCTAGGTGGTTGTGGCATCGGCTTGGCTACCAGCTATCTCGGCTGTTCACCTAGTAGAAGCAAGAAATATTCACATCCGTAGGTGGCTAAAACTCCTCAACTGATGCAGTAGCTCATTTTAGAGATTATGCCTTGATAACGAAATAGGCAGGTGTATCACTTTGAAATCTAATGTAAGCAGAAGCTGCTGTAGAGTGCTGGATTCTGGGTTCGTGAATTCTGAAGTGAATAAAATGACCTGGTCTCGTACCTCTTGCCTTCCAGAACGCAAAAGAGAAACTATTAAACTGTACCGCATGCGTGGTGAACTGTTTCTGAAGGGTCAAAACTGGGAGATTCTCAAAATCAAGTATAAAAACAAAGCTCAGTTTTAACAGGGCGGGTTAAAAACAAGTTTTAATGCAAAGAACAATAATTTTCAGGTTATTTTCAGCTGGCATTTGACGGTAAATCAACTGACACAGTTTTTAGCGAATAACTATATTAAGTTAACAAGCAAAATGAACTATCAAATGCGAAAGTAAAAAAAGCAAAACAAACAAGCCGACAAACAAACGTAAGCAAAAAGGCAGGCATAACACGTAGCCTAACGAATGAACAACGAATCAAGTAGTAAACTAAAGAACGAGTGAATAATGGATGAATATACCAGCATAAGCAAACAGTAAAGTAAGTGCGGATACTGCTGTCCCTCAAATTAAGGACAACTGTATTGACGTGAGTGTCTGTTTAGTCAACTCCACAGCAAAGAATGGCTTCAATCAAATCAAAAAGCGTTTCTAAACGCGCCTTATGATGGGCGCTGGCGCGTAAAAGCAAGTTAAACTCGCCGAACGTCGAGCGCACATAATTGCATTGTGGAAACTGAGATTTCTATTCCGCAAGTGCTTCTGTAAAATCTGCGTGCATAAACCGCCCGATTTTATCGTGAAACCGATAAGAATCTGAAGTTGAGATGATTGTGAATGTGCATCGAAATGCTGTGGATTCATGCTTACTGAGGCGTAACGATCACACAAGGCACTGGACTGAATCGGTTACCAAAAGGGCTGAAGTTGTTCGTCTCCTTTGGAAGCATCAGAGACTAGTCTGTCCTGCTGGCCCTTGAGAAACGAGCTAGTGCTATACAGATTTACATTACAAATATAGGTTGGTGATGAGGGAATCTAACTTTAATTATCAAAGAAACCATATGCTAACAGTGAGTAATATATACATTATATATAATATAATATAATGTAATGTAACGTAATGTAATGTAATGTAATGTAACGTAACGCAATGTAACGTAATGTAATGTAACGTAACGTAACGTAATGTCACGTAACGTAACGTAACGTAACATAACGTAACATAACATAACATAATATAATATATAACAAAAATTTATTGCACAAGTTTTACACATGTTTCAGATATGATAAAATATATGAAAAATATTATATGTGAAACCATTAACCAGTCAAAGACTGTTGCATGCAATAGCGTTATACTTCTAGATCTATAGACTTCTATACTATAGAAATCTAGTGTAAGTTTCTACAAAATTTTTACAAAGATAGTTAAAATTGAAACACATTAATTAAAAAAGAAAAAATAGATAGAAGATTTAAAGTTTGTATATTTACGTAGCATAAAATTAAAATTCAATTAGCAAAGTATAAATTCACATTGATTGTAGTTGTCCCGAATTTTCGTTGACAAAACTTTCATCATTATCATTCATCATGCCTCAGGTCCTCAGTGGTTTATTCGTGTAACTGTGACTCTTGCCTCGTCAAACCCCCACAGGATGTACGGAAGTATAAACATTGGGAGAGGTCATTAGTTACAGGCAACTAAAAACAAAATTGCATTCTGCCATCCGTGAACACTGTCTCTTGTCTGACCATCCATTCAAATTAGAAAATTTCAAAATCATTGACAGTGCAAACCATTAATTTATTTTCTAATTCACGAAACGCTCTCGATAAAAAATTACAGCCTGGTCCCCAATAATTAGATGTCCTCTTTACCACTTGAGTCCTTCTAACTTCCTGACTGGTCGCTGTAGGTTGGCTTCTCTAGAGGTTTGTCATTTTTGTGTATTTCTCTTTTCAAAGAATATTCCTGGTGAACGTGTTTGCTGGGTTAACTAAAATCATCGATTTTACATAAAGTGGAGAAATGTTGAATTACACTGTTTTATTACCCTTTGAGCTATTGTTTTGTTGGAATTTGTAATTATTCGAAATTTTTACTAATTTGTTGGAAAAGTTTGCAAGTATGTTTATAAATCAATTTAATATGTTTCATGGCGTAAAATTTTATTTTTACCTACAGATTTTACACATGGGATAATGAAGATATTTTGCCATTGAAACGTAAGGGATCAAATAAATAAGCAAGTTCGTTGCTACCAAAATTCTCATAAATAGTTGACACAAGAGTTAAATGTTCGTTTGATTCCTCTTGTACTTACTATTTTAGTGATTTTTTTAAAAATAATGAGAGACTTTTGAAACACTCTGTACACATTATCTGCTAATAAATGTTCAGTTTGATGCACAATTACGCAGTTTATCTCATTATCTTCGAAACAGTAACTGTTTACAACGAATCTAGGATGTGTGCTTTTTGCTTAATTGACTTTGACAAATGACTGTTTTTCGTGTTACCAGACAGCTCAGTTTTAACTGCAATATTTGCAGCCACGCAGCACCCACTAGAGGAATAATTAATTATCAAGTTACTTTGGAGTTCAGGGTGTTATAATTGTGATGTTTATTATGGGACTTACAGAATTCATTAATTACATTGGAAGTTTTGTTCTGCAAAATATATAGGCAAAGCGTTGCTTCATTTCTGTAATTCAAAGTAGTACGATATGTCCTAATTGACTTTGCAAACTTTATGGTAAGTTCAGTTAGTTAGTTATGCTGGCTAATTGCACCAGGCATAATTCATGTCACGTCATGTGCCTGTTATGATCTTCTGTATAATCACCGAATCATAATTTTGCAATACCCTTGGAGGTACAATGCACAATTGAAATTAATGACTACGCACACAAGAAGTGCATAATAATCATTTCTTCTTCACCTTTGGGAGGAGAGAAAGGAAGGAAAAGATGGGTTCTTTGCTTATGATGGCGTTGTTTATGAAGCCGACTCCTGCATGAACCCGCGGATATGCACTATAAAGGTTTCCGTCCAACTTAATTATCGCACAGTCAAAATACACTTGGAAAGCTTGGCGCGAAAAGAAAACAGTGAACTGAATTTTTATGCTGTTGTGAAGCCACTCAGTTGGAATGACACGCTTGTCTGATTTTCGGAACCTGGAGGATATTGTTAGAAAAGCAATATGTGTCAGTGAATCGTCACTACTGTTTGAACACCTTAAGCTCTATGCCACACTTTCTTCACACACTATCTTATTCCCCCTTTCTGTTTTCATTAGCAAAGCTAGTTTACGAAAACCAAACTAATCGCAAAAAGCTAACTGCCCTCACAACCTGTCTAGTAGGATGAGGGTTGATGAACCAGCAATACCTGATAGGTCTGATCTTAGTGGGCTCTCTGATGGTGAATATATAGGTAAAGTTCTGATCAATTGTTTATCAATTCTCTCTCTCTCTCTCTCTCTCTCTCTCTCCTCTCTCTCCTCTCTCTCTCTCCTCTCTCTCCTCTCTCTCTCTCTCTCCCCTCTCTCTCTCTCTCTCTCTCTCTCTCTCTCTCTCTCTGTCTGTCTCTGTCTCTCTCTGTCTCTCTCTGTCTCTCTCTGTCTCTCTATCTCTCTCTCTCTCTCTCTCTCTCTCTCTCTATCGTTTTCTCCTCCTCTCTCCGTCTTCCTCTCCCCTTCGTCTTCCCTATTTTAAAAAACTTTGTGTGACGAGGTTCTGTAAAATCATATTCATAAAACTGTATCTATCCGATCTAGTCGTGTAATGAATTATGTTTAAACTAGCCACATTCCTCTTGTGTCTCTTGTCTAGTCTTATGTCGTATTGCATCGATTGAGATGCATTTTATGTGTTCAGTATATTAATGTCAACTAGGCCTCCATTCTCTGTATTTGCCGGACACATTAGACGAGAACAATTTTAAGAAACGCCCATTTACAGTGGCAACTGACATCATTGTTATGGTCATACTGGACATCGTTCTACAGACTAACCGTGTTGCATCTTACCATAGATTTAGAAGCAACGTTAAGTCAATTTGTTTCAGATATAAAGTCACAATTTACTTTAATAAATTCATTATCAGTAAGTCACAATTTTCTTTCAAAAGTCATCAATATCCATTCAGTAGTTCTCGAATTCCATGAAATGTTCATAAAGTAAATTTACTTATCCACAATTAATTTTGTTGAAATATTAAAAATAAAAACACAAATTGAAAATTGTCAAACAAATTGTCAATGTAAACGGGTCTTGTTACACCATGAGTATTTGGTGATTTGTTTCTCTTTGTTAGCAGTTTCTTCTTATTTTTATGCATATTTATTGTTTCTTTGAACGTTATTTATCTTAGTTTTGCTTGTCATTTTCCTGTTTGCATTGTTTTAATGTGTTTCATTTGGCAATTTGCTTTGGTTTAGTGTTTTGTTTTGTTTTGCGGTATAAAATTTTGTGTGCACCTGCGTCTTTTAACCTGATAACCAAAAGAAACCAAAGTATATATAATTTATAATTTGTGACTACTAGTGAACAAGCATACTTGACAATCAGTGACATTACAATGAAATCTTAAATAAATTTGAAAAGAAACCACAATTCATTTACATGCGTGAGAGGAGGAAAGCATCATATGTTGCTTAAATAAATAAATAAATAAATAAATAAATAAATAAATAAATAAATAAATAAATAAATAAATAATAATAATATTTATTAATTAATAAATAAATAATTTATTAATTAATTAATAAATTAATTGTGTCACAGTTAAACTTGTATTCCTGGATCAAGATTACTGGCTAGCCTAAATTGATATGACAAAAAGTTACAATGTTTATAAGTTTTTGTATATTGACTTCTTATTACTTCGCCTGCCACCCACGCACGAGATTGCCAACTACGGACAACTTAAATGGCAAGAAGTGAAAGAATTTTAAAGTAGGCCTTTATCTCAAAAAGATTTCCACTATATTACTTAGCATATGTGTTACTTAGCATTATATATGTTTCAGGCTTGGCCCTTGTTAATTTAAATGGCATTTCCTAAAATTGTCTCATTTTTCAACAGCTATGCACGTTATAAAAGTAGACTTATTAAGGAATTATGGAGAATCTTAACACAGTTAGCACAAGACTTTCTCCTCTACTATTGCAGTATCGAATCATTTTCACACGTCAAGTTCGCCCTCAGTGTAAATTCCTTGGTACAGTTAATTCGTTTTTTACCTTAGCCTAGAATTTTTTCCTATGCAAATACTTTATTATCATATTTTAATGAAATATATAACAAAATCATGTAAAATAAAATCCAGTTTATAAACTTTAATTGTGGACTGGCTTGTCCAGCACAATAGCCTCAGGTACAAGGATTGTGTTCTAAACTTCTAACAGAAGCGAGCTAAGCAAACAAAGCGAACGCATCACGTCGTGCACTTAAAGATAAAGACAGAAATTAAGCAACAGTAAGTTAGGCCAGTAAATGGATGCATGGACTGCAGGCAAGCACGCCAAAACAGAAAATATACTTGATTTAGCAAGAATTGCTAAACGGTTTAGCAATGCTGAAGTTGTGTCTTGATGTGGTGGATTGGTTGCTTGTAATATCAGTCTGCTGCACTGGGATCTACAACAGAAATTCAATGTCAATGCGCTCTGAGTGTTAATTCGTCTGACCGGTGTCTCTTGGTACTATTCATTTCCATGGGCAATTAGGAATAAGCGCGGAATATCTTTTCAGTTGATCGACTTACTAATAGTAGTGGGATTTCCACTTGTAACAGGACTGCTCTAAGAATTGCACGATACGTGTTAGAAGTTAGAATAAACTACATACTGTATAAAACCGTTTTCGAACAACAAGACATTACACAAAGCTGCTAACTCTGAAGCAAATTTTTGTCTGTACAGAAGAAACTTTGTAAAATTTCAAGTGTATTCAAATTAGCCATTTGGGGCTTAAGTGGAAATTCAGTCTCCTACATCTGAGGAAACCTTTGGTGACAAGAAAAGGAGTACCTGAAGTAGGTTTCAGAAAAATCGACTTAAAAAATTATACTTCTTTACCGCAATTTTGTGCATATCGTACCCTTATTAAAAGGAATTTTTGTTTTCATTTTAAATCTCCCGCAATACTGTTCCGACGGCGCTGTCCAAACGTAAATCAGGAGAAGAAACAGCAACGTTAAATTATGTCCCAAAAATTTTTCCGTGGAAATTTATGTTACTTAGCGTTTCGCTTACCTGCTGGAAAGACTTATGTAACTAGAAATAATGATTTAAAATGTTTGTGCCAATTGGTAAAATGCCGCTGACTCTACCTCCAGGGTGCACCACTCACTAACCAAAAACGTATTTTTAATATTATTGACGACAAGATACAGTAATTTAAAATTTTACTCAGTTAGCAACATGTATGCTACAAATGCTCGCATTATGTTTTCAAACCCCTTACTCAGTGTTAACTAAACTTGTTTCAAACGACCTACCATCAAAATAGCTGCGCCTGACGGTCATCGCGGGAGTTTAAATTCGCACGCTTTATGCAGCGTTACGGCCGATGCAAGCCATGGATGCAAAAAGGTAGTATGCAAGAGGTATAAAATTTCCAGACGAATTTTTTAAGCTTTATGTAAGTACGGGGTTTTCTTGCGCTTTAACATCGACGTTAGCAAATATCGGCACACAATTTTAAATACCTTGAGTATTTTGCCATTCTTTCAGTTTATATATATATCTATATATATATATAATACGGAAATCTTATATACAACGGAAATCTTTTTAATATATATATATATATTAAAAAAATATATATATGTGTATATATATGTATATATATATATATATATATATATATATATATATATATATATATATATATATATATATATATATTAAAAAGATTTCCGTTGTTGACGATTAGAAATATTTATCGACTTACTTCCGTAATCTGGTCTTAGGCGCTTGTCATATCCGACAAGCATTCCATTGAGCAGATTTGTCACGTTAACTGGCTCCCTGTAACGAACAACAACAACAACAACAAATTTAGTACAATTACGATAATGGTTAATTATTTATTTGACATATTAATTAGTTTTCCATTTTGACAGTTTTGCAATTTTCAGTTTTGCAGTATCGTACTGGCATATTTTGCAATATCAAATTTATCGAAGAATACTTAATAATCGCTAGTAATACTCGAGTCGTCAAACAAATTTCTTTCTCTCTTTTCTCTCTCTCTCTCTCTCTCTCTCTCTCTCTCTCTCTCTCCCCGTGTTTCTCTTTTCATGCTCATGACTTGCGTAAGCACCTAGAATTGCTTAACCCATTATTCTTATTTACCCGATATGATCATTTAGATGTGGGGCAACGATCGGTAAACTGCATTCAGGCCCATTAAAGTCGAACCAATAGGATCCTGTCAATTGATCAGTGCTTCCCGTACTGTACACCCGGTGTTGATTTTCCATCAGGAATGTCACTAATGCATTCATTCGCGCACGTGGAGTCTAACTCGGTCTAATCTTACTGAATCCCAGGCTATGGGCAATGTTGGATGAGCTTAATGTAATCTACAATCGTGCTAATCGGAACGTAGTTGTCGAATTGACCTAACATCCGGACTTGCATTTGTCCGGTTCCGATTATTGCTTTTATGTTTGTAATTGGCTTTGTATAAATTCTTTTTTACTCCTGCATATATTTCTTGGAAAAGGGGTTTGTAGACTCGGAGGATCCATCGCGCAAAACTCACTAAAGCAGGTAACTATAGCGAAAAACTATGTTTTCTGACTTTGGGAATTATTAAAATTGTTTGAGGGGGAACCGCTTTGACTTGTTTTAGTTTCCTTACCTTTGATTTCGATTGATGTTTGGTTACGACATAAGAGTTTTGTGTTACTTTAAAACATGAGTACTGCATAGCAAGAATTCCGATGCCAATGATTTCTAACAGGTATCACATTATTTCAGTTTCAAAAGTAATAATATATTTAGTAAATTAATTGCGATTGGTCAGAATATGTATTTAACTTAAAACATTCCTTTTGACTTAACTGTATTTCAAAACAGCTTCAACCCAAATTTGACCAGCGCCACGTACATTGTCAAATGAAATGTATTTGCATTATCAAGCGTTTTGCATTAAATCAGATAGTGTTCGCAGAAACCACAAAATCTCGACAGAAAAAAATTATTGCAGAAATGTGCTACACAAATCCTGCAAGGTTACAGTAGGCTTTCGATATGTATTACATACGCCCCCTAGGCGCTACAATTTGGCTGCAAGCTCTCAATATGTACTAGATTCGCCCGTATACGCCACTAAGTTGCAACAGCCTCTCAATATGTAGTAGATACGCCCCTATTATATAAGTTTGACACAGATTAGCAAACACGCCAAGAGTTTTGTCAAAAGATCGGAATTAATTTGCTATGGCAAATTCAATAATATTCCCGAAGACGATTACTAAAGGTCTAATCTTCTTGTGCGTCGTGATCTAGGCTGGCGGCGATTCCATTTTTCGCCATTTGAGTGCGCCACCATAAATGGAGTCAAATATGTTAGAATGCGAAAACATAAAAATATCAATGCGTTATTTTCGAGGAGGTCAATATTGGTATTTTGTCTTCTAAGTAGTGGAGAACGGTATGAGTGTGTCTGTGGTTATTGTTGCCGTCAAAATTTGACGTTGAATACGCCTACAGCGCGGGATGTATTGCGGCGTTACAGATCAATTTTTCCAATTCACGTTGAAAAGCTTTTAAGTTTGGATAAAACATATAATATAGCATAATCGCTTCTAAATATTTGCGAAATTCGATAGCGTCCACGTCAGTAGAAAATCCGAGTAAAATAGCAAGTTGGTCGGAGAATGAAAGTACCAGTTAGTTTTGCTTTTAATTAAAAGATACGTCAAATTTTTGCAATTGTCTAATAATCGTCAGTTTTCTTTACGCTGCTATATTTATATCATTAATAAACTCTCCCCACGTCCTAATACATTTTTATCCGCAGCTAGGTTTATAAATACGGGCTTATTGCAGTTCAATATCTAAAAGTCTCTCAATGAGATAAAGCTAGCTAATTTGCTTACGCGCTGATACATGCAGAAAACTCGGTATTTGGCTTGATGGTGATGGTACAAATTCACAATTAATTAAATTTCAGATTTGAAAAATAGGAAACATGAATACTTGTACAGACGTTTTAACAAAAGTTTGATTTCAAAAGCCAGTTAATTTTAAGTTGTCATCATTATTAACAACTTTAATATAAAAATAATTATTACAACCTTGCAACCTTGATACAAATAATTAATTTTACTTTACTTGACGTGCTCGTAACAATTTTCTTTTTTTTTCTAAAACTTATTTGTAACTTGTAATTTTTGTAACTCTTGTGTGTCTTTTGTAACTTTTATCAAGCTTCTCTGGAATCTTTATCTGCTGTTTGGCTGCCTGAATTGGCAATTTTATACAGTTTAGTACTGTGCAGGCTGGGATCTAAACGAAAACCACAAGGTATATATTGCGTTAATGGATGTGGTGGAATCTACCTGATTATTAATATTCTAAATGAAACTCTAAATTGGCAAGGGTGCTTACTACTTCTACTTTCGTTCGGAGACAGTATGGAGTGCGAAATCGTCCAGAAACAGTTTTCCCATTGATTCCCGCCCATTTACTGCCCTGACTCAGCGTTTAACTTCCGCCGCTAATAACACACCGTGAACAACTGCTTTCGGAAACGTACCCATCGTATGTAATTTAAAGCTCAAAACCAAAGAAATAACTGTGTATCAGATTTGGTCACATTATAAGTAATAAAAATGTTATTTTTTTAATTTCAGCTAGTTGAACACTTCTGAGAATAAGAGATATCTAGATTCAGCTACTTGAACGTCGCCAACCGATGCCGGTATTATGCCGGCCATGTTATTTAATTCACCGATAGATATATTTAATGTACAAATGTGTAAATGTGTGAAGACCTTTTAGGTAGTATAAACTAGTAGTGATATTTCCTTTTAAAAGGTTAATCTTAGTTTTTCTTTTCAGGCACATCTACAGGTTTTCCAATTTGTTTCTAAACATGTCCCATGTGGCATTATTTTTTCAAAAGTGGAAGATAGACCAGCAGGTGCATAGTATTCTGTTGAATGTTCTCTGTTGGCTAGGGTACTCAAAGGTTCTGGACAAGGCCATAAACTTGATATCATTTGGAGTTCAAGTTGCAGATCAATGGAGTTATTGAACGTAATCGAAGTGAAATTACGTACCTCAACATGTCAGGTAAAAGCTGAAATTAGCACCTGCTGTGCTAATTGTGCACATTCCAGCTAAGGTAATTGCAGTGAACTACGTAAAGGGTATTTGAAACTGCGACTATAAAGTTACTAAAGGCAGCTTAGCTGGAATTGAAGCAGCGGCTGTAGTTTAAAATTACCATTTTTGAGTTCTTCTTCCTCCTGCTGTTGCGGTCAACCAAAATTGACATAAATTTAAAGTAGGTTTTCCTGTGAGAAGCTCATTGTGGTGTTTAAAACGAGACTTGTGGAATGATTGCGGATTTTTTCACTGTCTAAAATCAAATTTGCCTGAAGAAATGATTGATAAGGACGATGGTAACGACGATGAGGATGATAATAATGGCGACGATGACGATGATGCATTTATGAGATGGGGGCTTCTCACTGCAGAAAACGTTCTTGCTAAGTAATGGAAGGACAGCTGCTTCGTTTTGTCACTGTTGGTCAGTTACACATAAAAGTATATTGTTATTAAACAAGTCTGACAGGCTACCGGTACCAGCACGTACTTAAGATGCTGGTGAGCGGGAAAAACAATGAAGCTGAAATGTGCAGCATCAACGAAAAATTTGACATTTCGTTCGTTTTCAGCAATCAGTTGGGCCACCGGGGTCGTATTGATCAGGCTTGTTTTCTGCTCGTCATCAATGCACGTCGACTTCAAAATTTTGAATGCAGCAGGATTCTTGGAATAGAGGAGCCTTGAATACCAATAATGTGTCCAAAAATCGACAGGAAGAATGAAGAAAGCAGAGCAAGTGAAACTGAAGGAGTCGAATAGCAAATCTACTGTTGAACAATAAAAAATTGGTGTTTTTAGATTAGAGTTTAGTAGTAATATATCTAAATGTGCAGTGAATAAGGAGCTTACTGAGAATTATGCAGCATCAAGCAGCGCCCACGCTTAATCGCTGAATTCATGGGTCGTTCGTCATTCCGGATTAAAACTAGACTTGGAGGGGAGTGATCATTCACACATCTTAAACCAATGAATATTCTAAGAGAATTAACATACAATTCAAATTCCTTGAGTTGTAGGTTACTGCGGGAAAATTGAAATTATACTAGTTTTAATAGAGTCAAGTATCGATTTATCGACAGATATTTATAATCGACTCAAAATAGTGAGTGTACGCCGATTTGCCGAGATTGAAATTCAGACACATTATTTTAGTGTACAGTGCATGTGCAATCACTAGTAGTGTCCATACATTTGAGTTAGCTACCTTCTTTTTGAGCAGTGCCTCTACTCAGATTCGGTATTTGAAAATATTTCCGTACTCATATATTATACTTGAATTTGAATACTAAGAGAACCGCTTTAAATAACAAAGGTGACAATTGGTCAAAGGATTGTCAAAAAGGGTTGCTAACACGCGCAACATTTTTCTCATTGCTTTTTGCTGAATCGAGTTGTTCAATATTAAAAATATAAGCACACAATCTTGGCAGAGATGGAAAGGTAAGGGCTGCCGCAACTGCAAACGACGCTGCAAGATATTGTTTTCAATGTTTCCCCTTTTGTATTTGGTTTTATCAACATACTGAATGAAATTGAAACATCTATAGGTGATTGCGTTACTCAGGCTGCCATTACGTCTGTTCGTGACAGTTCAATTATTAAAGATGGTCTTCGCTCGGCTATAAAATTATTTATACTGTTACGCTGAAATTACTTTGAAACCGCGGAATTGATCATGTCATATTAATGGATAATTTGCGTTAAAATATTTCGCTCTTAAATAGCCAACGTTGCCCAAGGGAAAGGCAGTTAAGATGAAAATTAGTATTTTCGCCAAAGAAAACTGGCAAACGCATTACCCCCGAGGGATAGCACGTCGCCTTTATGCATTATGTAATAAATCGCACGAATTTTTGCCGAGATGTATTAATCATGTGGACAATTTTAGAAATGACCAACTTTAAATCTTGAATTATTGTATCCAGGAATGATAATAAATATAAAGTTGATTGATTACTGTGCATTTGTATATAAAATTCTTCTTTGCTGATTCTTATAGAATATTTTTTTCATTTATTTGTATTGTTTTGTTATTTTCACAAAAGCGTAGTCATGTAGTGTAGTTGACACTTTTATGCTGATGTCTGCTTAGGACAGAAGGTTGTCAGAGAAATTTGGCGTTTTGAATAAGAAAATTAGCAGTGTTTTTCCCTTGATAAGGAACCAATGGGAAGATATATTTTATCTGATTCAAAAATGATAACCGTGCGGACAAAAACCTTTGCGGCCTGTTTCCTTAGCAATACTCACAAGTATCTTCTAGAAATTTTACAGTAAAAAGGGTATGTTCGTTTGCATTGCAACCAAATGCGAAATTCTTCTTCTTTTACACTGTACTGAAAATAAAGCATGAGTACAATAAGTACACATCAAATATATCAGTTTTTTGAAGGCTACACTCTCTACAGTTCTTAAGACGTAAGATATCTCACTTCTATTAATTTTGTCCCATTACATTAGAATTCCATCGTTTACACCCCTTTTGTTCTGTTTTATCTAAGTCATATATTACATTTCCGTCCACTTTCTACTCCACAACAAGTTTGCTGCATTCATCCGGATTTATCTTTTTGTTTAGTTCACTATGCTTTATTCCGGTTGTCGAATCCACATCTCTATTTCAAACTGTTATGTTCCGCTTGAAACCACTCAGCTGTCAATATCCCTTACCGTGCGGGACTCCATATATTTTTTTAATATTGGTTCACTTAATTATTATTATTATTGTTATGCAGACAGGATAATAGACAGGATAAATTCGATTGCTCGTTTACAACGGGTTCTCCGCTAAAAAGGCAGCGAACAAGAATAGTCATACATTAAATTATTAATACAGTAATCTAAAAAAGGTTGCAAAATCCACTTTTTCACTCTACTCCGCAGCACTCCACTTCCATTTCACCCTGTTCCATTTCACACTGACCCAGGTTACTCTGGTGCATTCCACAGTTCCACTTCGTCCCGAAGCGTTCAAGTTACCAGTCTCATTTGTTCCACACTCACCATAATCGCTTCTGTTTTACTTTCCCTGTTGCGTCTTGTCTTTACCTGTGTGCGTTTCTCGTTCATTCATAATTAAACCATTGTCAGAGCTGGCAAAACTAGTATTACCTGCGCTGCTACAGCCTCTCTAAAACGTGCTATTGATTTTCGAGCATGCAGTTATCTTTTGAGTAAAATAAATTACAAAGGTGTCTAGACAATGAAACTAAGAATTTGTAACTCCGTACACTCACGGCATTCATACTCCATTTCATGATCTCCAGCTACGTTGAAAAAATAAACCTTTTGTTGTTCAGCCAAAAACTCAAAACGACTGGCACAAGGAGCAGTCAAGTCACAGTTCGACAAACCTGTCACTGTAAAGTCAAATGAATTGCATGCAATGCATCATTAAAAATAGGGGCTCAAAAGACCATCATTTAAATAAAATTCAAGGCAAATTTTTGTAATTTCATTTTAAAGGTAATTAAAATCTATTATTATTATTAGTTATTATCTCTATTAATTACATTTTCATTGTATTCCGCTTTGACCAAATTTCAGACCCAATTTTGTTTTGCAGTTTCTTTTTTTCCTTTTACGATCAATTTGTCCATCACTCCTTCAGCTGATTAAATCGTTTATAACCTGTTTTGAAAGAGAGCTCATAAACTTTCCATAACCTTTAAGAACGTCTTCAATACGGCTGTAATCGCTCTCCGATATTTTGAATGAAGTCAGTTTGTTCAGTTTGTGCGTTTCGCCTGAAATCGAGCAAGATAAATCCACGCTTAAAATCCCTCTTTACGAGATTTTCTGCGCCATATCTCGTCCTCTCTTTTCACCTCTTGGGAGGCTTCCAGCGAACAGACGTTTAAAATTTACAACACTCAGCCTCAACGACTCCTAGGACAATTTGTCGAAACGATTCAAGGGCAAGAACACAAATGTTAGAGTCGACTTTTACAGCCTGGCGTTAAAATGACTGTGTCAGTTGTCTGATGGCTGATGGCAACGAGATGGTGACGCAGTTTTACGTGCTTGAAAATTCTGAAGCAAGACAAGGGAAAGAGAGATGTCTCACATACATATGTACAGTCCATTTGTGAGCCTAGCATTGTTAGGGGCTTTGACGGGTTAAATCTGTAACTCATGGTTTTAAAAGATGCAGCTTCCAGGCCTACAAGGAGCTATTACTGTCTTTCAACGTACTAATATGGAAACGAAGGGAGGGCGTTAAGTCAAATTGTAAGCGAACATTAGCTAAAGGTAGAGTTCAAGAGCGAGAATTAACGCGGAAATACAAAAATTCTTTTCTCTCGTTCTCTCTCTCTCTCTCTCTCTCTCTCTCTCTCTCTATCTATCTATCTATCTATCTATCTATCTATCTATCTATCTATCTATCTATCTATCTATCTATCTATCTATCTATCTTTCTTTGGCTGTAGACTTTCCGCTTGCGAAAACGTGAATTTTGTGAAAAATGTAAATGTTAAAATGATCAGAAAAAGTAAATAGTAGCGATTTGTGATGCCAATAAACTCTGTACCGGTTTTCAGTACCAAAACTTAAGCACGGCATTGACCGTTGCCGTTGTTGTCATTCTTGTGATGTTCTATATTACTTATTCCAACAAAGAAATGTGTTAGATCAGAAATATTGTTTTTTATTTTAATTTTAAAAGATTAAACAGCACCCTTCCGCAATCACTAACGGCTAAATAGTTTAGGTCGTGGAAAGTGTCATAGTGGTAAATACCAGTGCAAGCAACCATTATAGCATATTTGTGCATAGCTTTTAGCATTTATTGAAGAAAACAAAATTTACAACAAATTTTATTTGCCCCAACAAACGGCAGAATTTTAGCAAAAATGCGATTATTGTGTTTAAGTTTTTAAAATCGGTTGACACGCATTTCATCTCAAGTGATAAAACAAGGGCACGTTGTTACTGAATTTGAATGAATTTTGTTTTAAATGGCAACTAATGACAGTACTATAGTCATAAAAGATTCAAATGTAATATTGCAAATCCACTTGCTTCTTATTTGAAGTTTTTTTTATGAGCTAACAGCCTTCAATAACTTGAGAATTAGTAAGTGCACACGTATCCTCAAAGTTGGCCTGTTATCCGAAGCCTAACTCGGATCAAGTAAATATCTACCGTTCTGTCTTTGGTCAGCCTTTTTAACAACATGTTTGCTGTTTGACCTTCTTGAAAGCTGTACACCTGTCGTCTTCCACAAACAAAGTTGTAAAGCAATTACTTCGGCCCCGTTATTTATTCATTTATTAACGTCTATTGGTGCCATAAAAATTATAGAACAATAAAGGGAATTCTCAACTACACGTTTTCACAACACGACAAATTCCAAGCGGAATTCTTTGTAGATTGTACAATAAAACTCAGCCGTGTTTTTATCCAAGAGACTTGCAATAGCGTGCACTCGATTGTGCGCATAAAGCAAAATTTATCATCTTCACCGCCGTTGTCGTCGTCGTCACAATCACCATCATCGTCACCACCATCTTCACCAACATTACTAATGTATAGCCTTGACCTCATTTACTACAGAGCATGTGTGAAAAAAGAATTCAAATAGAAGTGCTTGACTGTCATCATGCGTCAATAGAAATCAATAAACAAAGCGTCAATACACAAATTTATCTTGTGTGATTTGATGTGTTTTGATCAATCGGCTTATCTATTTAGCGCGGCTTTCTTCTGAGCATATGCGTGTTTCCAAACGACGGCTTACACTTTGTTAAAGCTTCCATATCTATGGAACCAAAGAAATCGAACAGTTCTTTTATCAAACTTGGCAGCATAGTTAAAGTATAATTGTACTACAAATTGCGACGTATTTCAAGCCATGTTAGTAACATAATTTAGCAACTTTCTCTAAAAGTTAACTAGTACTGGTCCTAGAGCGGCCCCCTGCCTGACTCCATTAGCAGACATTGTGCTAAAACATTCGCCCACTGTTAGTTTTTAATTGAACGGACTGACGTACAGTAATTGCCGCCAGCCTTTTCCACAGCCAAGCCACACCTTCATAAATTTTGTAAGACGTTAACAGTTAACCCTGTTTAATTTGGTAGATGCTCATCGGTTAACCCTCATCTACCTGCACATTACTTTGTAGCTGTATCATAAATCGTAGATCGGGTAATGCACGTTTTCGTGACAATTTTTGGAAACACGACAGTAAAAATTTTGCCTTCATTTGCTGTAATTTTGGCACCAATATTCTAATAAGTTTTAATATGTTTAGTAGGACAAGATAAAACCACAAATTGTTCAAGCTGAATCGCTGTAGTTCACTCCAAAATTATTTAAATTTTCGTCTTTGACCGTAGTACTTTTTTACCTTCCACTAGAGAACAGTCAAGGAACTGCTGCACGTGTTTTACCATAAAATATTTACGATGTGTACTATTACAAATTACGTATCTCATTTGGAGTTGCGAAGTTTATTTTCAGGCGATAAATTGAAGTCGTACAGCTCTGATAACGCTGAAAGTATGAACCCTCGAAGGACACATCTTCTCTACGTCCTGAAATGATCGCAGCTAATAAATAAAAATGCGCTTAAGATGGGAAAAATGCTAAATTAAGGCAGGAGAAATGAAAAATTATTTTGATCGTGAAACATGACCAATGTTGCGCATGATTCATATTCATATAACATTGCATTGCGAAATGCATTCTTAATTTAAAGCACGAGAAAACACTCTCCCTAAATAAAACTTAAAAATTCGTCTTGAAATTTTATATCACGTACTATCTTATTGCGTACAGGGCTGACGTTAACAGTAACGCTGCATGGAAGTTCTAAAACTAAATTACCGAGGTGACAGTTAGGCGCAGCCATTTTAACAGTCAAGTCGTTTGAAGCAAGTTTAGATAACATTGCGTAAGTTTGGAAAAATAACGAGAACATTCATACCCCATCTTTGCTAATTAAGCAAAAGTTTAAGAAAGAATAATATGTTTTTGGTGAATCTGTGTTGCTCACTGGAACGGCGATGCAGTGCTGTATTACTAGATGGCGCGAATATTTAAATTATCAAGAATTTCATTTTCCAGTTGCATAAGTCTTTCAAACAGGCAAGGGTATTGCTAAGTAGCATGACTTTGTAATAACTTTATATGGAAAGCTTTTTTGGGATATACTTTATAATTCCCTTTTCTCCCCTTTAATAATAAACATCGATTGTTATTTCAATCTAGGTAAAATGCTTGATATTCAACTATTTTTTAAAAGTATAAAATTAGTTTAAACTTTGCCTGTAAAGTGGGATTTACAAAACAGGCCAGTCTGAACGTTCATTGTGCACATGAATTTTATTCAGGGTGATTGTAGAATGAATAATAAATTCCTCTGAAATTTGATCTTAATTAGTAAAAAATTTACAATTATTTAACCAATTGTTTAAAATATTAGACTAAAGAAAAATACTGAAATCATGAATGACGTAATTAATGTATATTCTTGCTAAACCTGCACGATTTATCATGCTTTCATTCAATACTGTAGGACAAAAGACAAGAATTTTAGAAAAATTTCACTTTTTTCGCATTTTTAAGGATATGCACGAATCTCAGCAACGGTCACGCAACATTTTGCAACACAGACCTTGTGTAATATTATATTAATTCAGTTTGCCTATATATTTAATGCGAAAACGCAATTAAGTTTTATAACTCCAACGAATCGAATAAAAATAACTGATCAAGCCAATCAAAATATCAACTGCTATAAAGTGTGTATAAAATAAGAGCGGATGTATGTTATATACTGCTATTGTGCTAGAACTGCGTATTTTAGCTTAGAGCATCTCAATATCAAGGTCAATAGAATTATGTATTCTACGGAAAATTCATACATAGTCGTTACATTTAGATGCATTGCAATTGTAAAATATAATATGAAGTCTGCTGTGAAGAAACAAAAAACGTATTTTGTAAATTTTGTAACTTCCAGATGTACTGTATTTATTTCTCATTGGAAAGAAGGCATTCACTGTGTGAGTTGATAAAAAACTTGGTGAGAGCTCAACCCTTGCATGGTCGCATATAAAAAATGGGTGGATTTGAGCATTCGTTACTAAGAATGAAACTTTCCATAAGATTTTAATATGTGTGATTTAAATAAGCAACAAACTGTATAGATTACGAGCGTCAAGTTATTAAAATGGGAATAGAAGTTTGTTTGTAAGACCGCTTATGAAAATGAATTTAAAACACTGAACAAGCGAAACTACGTGAACGTAAAATTATGGTATTACAGACTACTCCAAACCGGTTAAAATGCCCGCGCAATTCTATGCGCGAAGTTTTGTAAATGAAGTTTAATAAACGAAACTGTGGAATCTAGAACATGTTGACAAAAATAGACCAAATTTAAACAAAAAAATTATGAAGAACATTGTTCGAAGAATCGCATATGCTAGAATGGCAACTGAATGTACAATTTCGCCTGCACAATAGCGGAATGATAACGTATGTGTTTAGCGATTGAAGTAAAGCAACGCCGAGCCTGATTACTAAATGCATGGGAAAGCGCCTCTGGCGATTTAATCTGCCCCAGGAAAATTTATATTTGATGAGAAATTATGAATATGAATCCGAATGTGGCTAGGACACTTGTGCTTGGTCTTTTGTGTCATATTAGAGGATTATCTTTGATAATAATGATACAGGTACCAGGCTTGCTATAACCATTAATATAGGAAGGGCGAGTGGCCGAGTACTTGATCTAGGGTTGTAGAGTGCTGAGCCGCATAAAAATCTGTTTCAAGATATCATATTTGTTAAGTGGAGGTTTTCACTTTTCAAGTTTATTAGATTTATGAGATGTAAGAAAACGCTGTGCTTTCCTTTAACTAATCTAAAATAATCTGAAGAATTGTCTTCATATTCGATTCACAGAAAGTTACATCTTCGATTTGCAGAAGCGTAGTAGAACAGAGAATGAACTATGCACTAAAACCTCCAATTTAATTGACTAAATGTTGGGGAGGAATTTATAATTTAATTTTGGATCTATTTCGCGGCAAAGTTGATCTATTAATAATCCGTAGATTGTATGTGAAAAACAAACAAGAATTGGCTTAAAAAGTTCGAGTTTACTTATATACTACATACTTACTTATAAAACTCTATACTTTCTTACTTACTTTTTTGACAACGTTGAGTCATGCATTTCAATGTTATGCGAATTCATCTTGAAACGTAAAAACCTAGAACTGACTTTTTAGGCTGTTATTTGGTAAGTATGGAACCATATTATTTTTGTTGTGTCTAAAACCCAATTTTTCTCTTACATGTTGATATTATGCATATTATGAAACCAGGCTCAGAAAATCACAAATTATAGTAGAGAGGTCATACTGAGCTCATAATTGTGAGGTCTTTATGAGCTCATAAAAATGATGTCATGCTGAGCTCATAGCTATGACGTAGTATGATCTAAGAACGTGGTTACTAATTTAGCTCAGTATGAGTTCATGATTTTAATTTCATTATGAGCTCAAGCATGAGGTCACTGTGACATCTGATTCCTGACTGGAAAGCAAGTTTTTCACCTGAGAATGAGTAGTTTAAACTCATTTTTTAAACTCAAATAACTTTAACATTTTTTAATTTACTTTCTGAGAAGTCTTGCTGTTTCTACGCTATTATTTTTACGTTAAATCAGTTAGTCAGTCAGTCAGTAATAAGTATATCAGGGCAGGCCATGGGCATTTTTCCACAGCTCATATTTGTTTATTCTTGAAAATGCCGTAATGACGCGTAACTCTGCCAAATTGAAAATTAAATATTACAATAATAAAAATCATGATTCATTGATTAGAGCCCAATTAGAGCCCAATTCGAATTAGTGAGTGGTATTATCAGACCGCAAGTTGAACATTGGGCATTCAAGTTACTGCTTTTGAAAGATCCTCGGTAAAACTGGCACAAGTATAAAATGGCGCAGATAATAGGCCTAATGGTACAGGTAAATATGGCGCAAGAAAAATGACACAGCGAAAAATGCGATTTAGAGTTAGGTTAGTGGCGTTAGGGATAATTATTTAATTTTTTTATTGAAATTACTTGCATCAAAATAATATATTAGCCTACTTTTCTTTTGAAACCGCGTCGGATTCAATTCGCGACAATGCTTTTACTACAACAATGATACTCTGCCTATAAGACAAGACAAGACAAGACAAGACAAGACAAGACAGGACAGGACAGGACAGGACAGGACAGGACAGGACAGGACAGGACAGGACAGGACAGGACAGGACAGGACAGGACAGGACAGGACAGGACAGGACAGGGCAGGGCAGGGCAGGGCAGGGCAGGGCAAGGCAAGGCAAGGCAAGGCAAGGCAAGGCAAGGCAAGGCAAGGCAACGCAAGACAAGATACTTTACTTAAAACTCAGGAACTGTCTTGAAGCCTTTTAACATAAGGGCCGCGTATATGACAAAAAGATGATAACTTAAATACACGAATTAAAACACAATAGTACAATACAAAATTAAAATATAATGGTACAGTGCAGTAAAAATAATTTTGCCAAAAATATCACTAATTAGAGTTCATAAAAGATTGGTAAAATGTTCATAATATGAAGGATTTAAATTATTGAACAACGTAGATGCCGGAGAGTGCATTGTTCATTATGTAAATCTGGACCCACACACTGACCAATTATCTAATATTTTTCGTAGCAGGCTACATTAAGGTTATGTAAAGTCATAAGAGTTTGATGGTTATAATAAAAAAATAACTGATTTATGTATGGTGGTGCAGTACACTCTCTAGTAAACACTTTTTCAATTTGTAATCATATATTAAAGGAAGCCACGTCAGATCTTTATACTTAGAATAAATATAAATAAAGAATAAGCCCACGTACCCATTAGTGTCAATGGTGCAGAGCCGCACATTCTCTATTTGACTCCACAATATCACCAATGTGAACAATACTGAGCCAAATCCGCATCTCACCACTTTTTCTGCAAGCATATCCTCGACTCCAAAATCGCTACCGTCAGTACCTCAGTGGCGAGGCGTTGTCCTACGCGACTACATGGATTTTTAGTTTGGTCAACTTTTTCAAACTCTTTCATACCATGACGAAGATTTTAGAGATTACTGACATTGTTTGAGATGTCACTGCGCGAGCTCGAAGCGAAATTCATCTGCAGCAATTCAGCATGCCGCGTTCACATGCTTCCAGTTAATTTTTGGTGCAACGTTAAAGTAAATCAAAGTGCAACATCCGCTCAAGAGTTTGGCTTCTTCATCACTTTTAAAACTGCTAGCGCACTGATGGCTTCAATGGACTGGTGGGCATGCGAAATGCTTCATGGTTTCCTCTACAGATTCAAGCGCAATGTTGTTTTTGGCGCATGCGCAGATAGTGTTTATGTTGCTTTAGTGCTTGATCATATACTTGGTGATGCTGTTTGGACATTTGATGAAACAATTACAAAAGTGTTACATTAAATTTACCCTTACATATTTGTAAAACTGTTATTGTTAACCGTTAAATAACATACACCCATACATAGCCGTGCTGCAATTCACAAACCTTTATTGTAATCTGTAAATTGTGATATTAAAATGGATTAATCGAGTGAAATGGAAAACATAATAAATAAAAATTTAGCACGTACGGGTGCATATTGAATTCTACATGTTGTATTCTTGACTGTTTTTTATTCTGCTTTTTACTAACATAAAAAATCGCACTAATATTATTAATTATATTATACTATATTAATTTTGCACTAATCATGAAAGTAATATATTAGATGTATATTTTTATATATTTGGCACAAAAACGTAATTATGATAGCAGGGGCAGCGACATATTATCACAGGGGGATTGATTATAACGATTATAACGACAACGATTATAATGATGATGATGATGAGATGATGATGATGATGATGATGATGATGATGATGATGATGATGATGATGATGATGATGATGATGATGATGATGATGAAGAAAGGGGACTATGTGATGAAAAGAGATGGTTGCGAACGACGGATGATAGCAATGGTGTATATAACAGTGACGATGACATGATATTGATGTTAATGTCGGCGTCAATGTTTATTAGAATCTATACTAGCAGCTAGATTAGTTTTTTGACAAGCTGATGTCTCGGCCTACCACAGCTCCACGACAAACAGTAAAAATTAAACCTCTAGATCTAGGAGTTAGTAATCGTGCTGCGTCTAGCGGATGCACTTGTCGCCGTTTATTGCATCCGGTGCGTTAAAGGGAAACCATGTAGGCCATACAGCCTGCAGATTATGTCCACATATATGTTAACATGCCTAACATCCAGAAGGACGGTCTGGTTTGAAGTATTTTTTGTCTGTGCTACGTGCACGGAGAACGAGAATACTTGTATATTTAGGGCACATGGAGCCGAGATGACATAGCAGATGCATGTGTGTTGCTCAGCACTCTGTAACATTCCTGGAAGTATATATAAGAGAGATTTCATGTTATAAGACATCTCAAATTAGCAAAAATATATACTGTATTCAGTTCAGTTATACTGTAGCTCTGAACATCTTTCCCGATTTTATACTTTCGAAATGTTATCACCATATAAACGCAGGAATACTAACAGAAATTATAGAAAAGTTTACACCTCCTCGCGGACTCGAATCCAATACCTTCTGCTTTCTGGTCAACTATGCTAATCATCACACCACAGAGGCAGCTGACTTTTCTAACCCAGAAATATGCTTTGTAAGCCACTGAAGGCTTATGTCATCAAATTTAACATTGGAGATTAACATTTGACATATCCGCCTTTAAACGAATCAAGTTTTTCCTAATTTTTTGTTAGTTGCATTGAAATGTGGTTAAAACAGAAATAATGCCATCTATTTACTTGGATCATGGGTGAAGTTATCGCAATTATATGTTACACACCACCATGTGTTATACGTTGCAGATGTATGAGTGACCACTCCAGTAGCAATGTTTGAATATAATATTTTCTAATATCAATGTCTGTGTATGTTATTTTGTGCCCTAGGTCAAGAGAGGTTTCATGTTCAAAGCCATTTATTGCATGGCAAGTACAGGTTTGTCTCAGATGAATCAACTGTCACTTTTTTCAAGCTCTCGCTTTAGCTAAAATTACAAATGGCAAAGTACGTAATTTGATAAATAAAGCCTATTTGATAAATGAAAAGAATAATAAAAAGAAAAAATGTTTTTCCTTCGGTTTTAGAAATTGATGCCCAAAAGCTCTATTTTATCTCTACAGTATTCGCTCTTTAAACTGAGTATGTGAGCACTAGTCGCTTATTAATTTTAATAGATCAAGATTATCGAAAGATTTAGCAGCACGTCTATTGGCTAGGTAATTAGATAACGGTACGGCAACAAATTTTACAAAATTTCGCAGGTGTGAAAACTTTATTTGATCGCTTTATCTAGATTCTTGAGTGTTTATCAGCTTAAAGCTGGTAAAAAGTCTCTAAACTGATCATAAGATTAACTAGGCGGTATTAATACTTGCAATTTTGCCCAAGCCAATTCGCTGATGTCCAAGTTGTATTTCAAGTTGTTTTGCGATTTTATGTCACACGCTTTTTGGGATATTCCAAGATCAACCGCAACGTTAAACTTATTCTGTAAGGAATCCCTTGGGCATCCACAATATCACCTCACCAACAACTCTATAGATCTCGACGGATTCTGTTACTCCATATTATTATTACTACTGTTAATGTCAAGCAGTAAACTAATACACAACACGTAGTGTCTGTGGTTTTGCCAGTTCCGCACCACAAGTTCTGCCTGTATTTAAGAATGACGTACATCAAAGCTTACTTTTGCATCTTTTTGCTGAATTTAATGCAACTGTTTGCCTTCGTGTTGGTTGAATCGGAGAGTAGTTTAGTAACAGCATGAAGAGTTATCTCAATACTGTTTAATTAATATCAGAGCTGACACAACTGATTGAATTTTCAAGCTAATCTTGAAAAAGAGGAAAATGTGGAAAAATTGGAACACAGCCTGAATTTCAATCAGGACCTTCTGCTTACAAGGCTGATAATTTAGGCTCAAAATTAATGAAAATCAAAACATGATCTAATTAGTTAGAATGACTCTAGCTAGAGTGACTAAACATTGGAAATGCTGAAATCGACTGGCTAGCTGTATCGTAATGTAATGGTGTTGACGTCTGACTTGTGGGCACGATCCTTAGGTCTAATTCTGACTGTGCTTCAGTTTTTTTTGTATTTCCTATTTTTCAAGTTTGTTTTTGAAATTCCGCCAACAGTGGATTTGCACCATCGTCGGTGTACTCTTAACGCTGAATAATTCTATCATTTCTTATCTTGTTCACATCCAATCCTGGATTTGCATGCATTTTCCTTCTCGTAAACAGGTTGGAAAAGATTTCTTGCTGCTTCCTTACATCATTAGACCCTTTCGCATTTTATACAGCACCTCTTAACCAAATGTCTTACTGTAAAGAGGTTGTGTTACAATAAAGCTAAAATTTAATACTAGCGATCGGGCATTGGTGTTTTTAGAATTCGTAAACAAAGTCAACCTGTTTACCATGCCGCGCGCCTTTTGCGAAATTAACAGATTTTCGCAGAATTTGCTCTGCACAAAGGAACACCATCCGACATTGCAGTAAAGCAGATTACTGTTAATCATGGCCAAATTCCTTTTCTTTGCATTGTCTTAAGACTCCTAAATCGGCAATCATTGTTCGCGCGGCTTCTGCATCAAAATTCCTTCGACGATTCCCAGAACGCATTTTTCATGTTCAAGTCTCGCAAATGCCGGTCTGATGTCAGTTCTGATAAAGTTTGATTCAAGGCATCTGGCTTCACGACGAAGCAGTTAGACTACTAGTAGTAGTAATTTATTTATAGACAGTCAACATGTTACACGAACAACATAATATATACAAAAACTTTGATACGGATGACAGTCCGGAAACTAAAAATGTTCATCAGTCAGTGTTCACAATATTGTTGCGGAGGCACTTGTGTCGGGTCAGGTGTAGGGCCCTCTACACGCCCTGCTTCCACGTCAGCAGCGACTCACCCCTTTCTTGTAGGTCCAAACGCCTTGTTTGGGCCTACACGTGGTGTGAGAAGCCAGCTGACCTGGAATGCCAGTATAAAAGCGTGTAGAGGTCACTACAGCCTGGATTTCTGACACAGGTGCTCCTCGGGTGTAGTGCTGTTACTGAGTTGGTTAATTGTTTTTTTGTGCACGTGTGTTTTGGTTCCTCATTTTTATTAGTGCTGTTAATAAACTCCGTACAGTGTAGTTTTTGTGTATTTTGTTTTATGAGAGTTAGATGACATGCTATAACAGGTATAATGTACTAGTTTACAGACATTAATTTAGCTAATTAACATAACATTTGTAATTAACATTAACATTTGTAATTAAGTATCGGTTACACAACGATTATAAAATGGAACTTCATGATGCGCAATATTAAGACCGCCATGCCATCTTGGAGTTTGACCGCCTGGGTCGAATTCAGTCCAATATTTACAATACAAGACAAAAGCAAGAAAAAGTCTGAAAAAGACGACCATGCCCACATTAACTGGGCACAATATTATAACTAATTACAATTAACAAGAAAATATACTCAGAATAATAGGAAACATTTGCTAACAAAGTTGATTAGGCTGACGTCGTTATTTGTAGCTCATAGAACGGTTGCATGTTAGAAAAAACAAGTTAGAGTATGGCTCTAACACAAAAATCACGAACAATATCACAAACATGTTCTTCAGTTTGTACGCTGTTTGTCCTAAATATGCAAAGTCATTGTTCTCGAGGGAATAATGTTTCCAATTATTTTAATGCATTTTTCTGTTGATTGTAAATATTAATAATATTGCGCCAATTTAATGTGGATATTATCGTATTTTGTCAAAATTCGTCAGCATCTACTTTCATTTATCCAAGTACACTGAGTGACAGTTCAGACTGGGATTTATTTCCTTATACTGTAAGTCACAAATTTGGCCTTCAACTAAACAAAGTAAGTCTTTTTTTCGTCCAATTTCTAAAGCCTGTTCAAACCATTATTTTGCTCCTGGCGGGCATAATATTTTCAACAATGTTTCCGCCATAGCTGAAGTTTTTTTTGAAATATAATATTGGCAATAATATATGCAAATATTGATATCGGATCAGCAAAGCACGTTTATAGAATCGAAGTAAATCTAAGCAAGAACATTTAAAGAGGAAGAAAGGGAAATTTCAAAGTATATATCGAAGAACTTTCCACACAAAGTTATATTACTTAGCATTAAGCCTACCTGTTAGAAAGACCTGTTTAATTGGAAAAGAAAATTCTTAATAATTCAAAATATTTACGTCACCTAGTAAAACGGCACTGTATTGGTATCCAGGCGTGCAGTGCTGTGCAGCAGTGATTCACCGAAAAACACATTATTGATGCTATTGAAAATATGAAGAAATTTAAACTTTCCTAAGTCAGCGAAGAGTGTGCCATGTATGCTCTGATTATATTTTCAGATTTTACGCAATGCTTAAAATGGCTGCGCCAAATGGTCACCACGAGAGTATAAATTGCAAGTTTTATACAGATGTTGCAGCTAACGCAAACCCTATATGCAATAGGACAGCATGTAAGAGATATTTAAGGTTTTAAAACGAATTTTTAAGCTTTATTTATGAAGAGTGTTTTCTTGTGCTTTAACATATGTGGTTTAAAATATATTAAACACACGTATACTTACAAGCAATCAATTGCGAAATAAATAAAATAAAGCGATTGAAAAATTGAAAAATAACTATCTATGCACACGAACAATAAATGATTTAAAAACTTTAACAGTATTCAGTGCAATTTATTGCATTATATAATCCTTGTTGTAGTCTCCAAAATTATAATTTGAAAATGTTTATTATGAAGACAGTCAGTAACAATTTAAAATGGTCTGTATGTATGGTCGATTTAAAAATTTTCACTATTCAGCAACTGCAGTGTGGTCTCGCCAGATTGTTGGCCGTTGTTATATGGAGATGGGGTAGAAAGAGCGTAGATACCATTCCTGCGGTTGGTGCATCCTGTTTGTCGGATGTTAGTAGCGTTAATTTCCGCGCTAGTTATAGGTCTAAGCTTACCTAGCCAGCATCGTAAGACCTTCCATTGTGACTTTTTACCACAGAGTCGTGATTATTGTTTTACGTTGGTGTATGCAAGGATCTTGTAGTGAAATGATATTGGTTTGACGTGCAATTCCATTGTGACAATAAATAGTTAAAAAGTTAGTGATCACACTGATCTGTTGCCTTATTTAAAGACACTGTTACGTCAATACCGTTGCACCCCCGGCTCGTACGCCTATGGGGCTCCTTATGTCGCTGCCTGCTTTGTTAAGTTAATTAATGTGTGGCCAAAATTTTGCCCTTATTTTGTGTATTGTTAGCGATAGTTGCTTCAGCTTAACCCTTTACATTTAGCTGCATTTGTTGCTATTTTTTAAAAGTGCAAATAAAATTCAGTTCAATACAAGCATTTCGTGGTCAAAATATGCAAATTTTGGAAAAGACTGAAAGGAGCGAGTGTGCTATTTTTGGTCAAACATACAATCTATTTTGTAAGGAAGGGAAAGGGATGGGGAGAGGGGACAGGAGAAAAAGACGAGAGGGAGTGAAAGCAGTTTTAAACGTAAAACATCCATCCATTCACTGACCAAGTTCGGAGACATTCTTAACTTTCACAGCTATGAATATTAAAAATAGTTAAGAAGTAGTAAATAAGCACTTTACAAAATTTCTAGCAAGCTATATTTTTCAATTTAGAACATTTTAATCAAATTTGTCTTTGGCTGTTTTTATGATGATCTAAATTTTAATGAAATCTAATTTGTTATATTTAAATTTGACTAGTATTAGAACAATATGCTCTATATATATAAAAAACATTTAATTCTTATTGAAGTTTTTGATAAGGCTTTGATAAGATTGAGTTAAGATATAGGACATCTCTTATAAGATATAGGACAACCATTTTTCTGCCTTCTGAGTCTGAGTAAGGTAGGGCTGAAGGAATGAAAAGAGATATGGATAAGGTAGGTGTCTGTCATTTTATCTTCTTCCAACCAGACATGATTCTATGTCAAATCCAAGTAAGTAGGCAATAGGTAGGTAAGCAGTAGCACATATATTTCTCTTATTAGTAACTCCTGCACAGTTTAAAAGACGTTTTCTTCGCCTGGATGACGCACCCGCGCATCGGTTCTTAGTTAAAATGACTGATTGTGACTTCAGATTTCTAAATTCCAATGAAGAAGCAAGTTTCTGGAAAACAACAGAAAAGACAAAACAGGAAATTTGTTCTTTGTTCAAAGTAATTCCACTCAATCCTGTCAGAAAATTCGGTCACAATTCTGCATGTAAATTTCTTCTTCTCCGGTCATATAGATCCAATCTAGAGATGAAATTGCTTGCTTTGTCTGGTATCAAAATCGTTAAATTTCATGCGCATATTTATTATTGCAACGATTCGCCAGACAAATATGTTGACTATTATGTGCACGTCAATCAAAGCAATTGTATATATTAAATGACATTACGAAATTAAATTTTGCCCCGATATGGATTACTCCGCGACCGTGTTGCCGTCTCGGCGTCTTAGATGGATTATGTTCACATAAAAAATCTGTAAATTTCGCAAAGATGAGAGTTCTTCTTGATCGGTATGCTATGCAAACATCTGTATGATAAGATAACATTGTCATAAAATCCCGCGCCATCATACTCGAACCGAGATTAACCAAAGAAGACGTCAATCTTATTAGAAGATTTTTACGGATTTTGCTACCCTGCATTTCATTCTGCGCAGAATGCATTAAAAAAGCAAGTTACTATTATTTCCGAAAATTTGACGTTTTTAATACCATAGAAGAAGACGAAACAAACTAATTAGTTTATAGTTTACTTTATTCATTTTAACAAGTGTATGGTTTAGTACGGTAACAATAAGTTATCAATAATGGTAAACATCACAATTGTTGTTTACATTAACAATAAGCAAACAAACGTCCTCTGTAACTCACTCTACCATTTTAAACCAAAGTAGTGCAAGTATAAAGCTGGGAAAAGCCAAAAAGTGGAAATATTAGACCAAACAGATACACTTGTTCAAGCGTGTGTTGTCTAACATCGAGCATGCCCATGATGTATCGTATTTGGTACAAAAGAAATTGTTTAAATTCTGACGTAGCATATTTAACTAACAAAAAAATTAACTAACATCTAAAAATAACAAAAAATATTTTCGAAATATCTGTTTCCAGAAATTTGCTGAAATTTGTCATTATCATTTTTGAAATCTACGTTAAAAATAGCATTAGCGAGATTCGTTGACATCTTGAAAAAATCATGCATTTAAGGGCTAACAATGATTTTAATAGGTGTCGTCTACATTTTAATGTAGGAACTGTCCTTTACGTACGAAAAAAGTTAAATAAATAAACAAGTAAGTAAGTAAGTAAGTAAGCAAGCAAGTAAGCGCTTTATTGGTCCTTGCATCAGCATCATTGCATTTAAAAAAAAAAATTTATTTTGTTGAGTAGATAACCAACAGACGGGACGAAATGATTAGGGACTAGAAATCAATCGCTAATGCAACAAACTGCTAACATACAAATCTCCAGGAATTAAGGAGCTAAAGTGGTTTACATCTTATGTTTACCTGCATAAACTATAGCGTGGTACTGATTTTTTAAGAAAATTATTTTTTGTTGAGGAACAAATGGGTTTGGGGAACCTGGGGGCTGTATGATCGTTATTATGAGGTCCTGACTGTTCGCACTGTGAATGAAAAAGGTTGGAAAACTTTGCTGACACAATCTGTCATTTATTCTTGTTCGCTTGACCGCGTTGCAGGAGCGGCCTTTTTACATTGTATAAACAAAATGACTGCCGAAAATTTCATCCACATTTCAACAGACTTGAATTTGATTGATGCTTCCAGTAATGAGACTGTCACAGGGGGTATCTTACTGGCTATAATTTGTCAAGACGATGCAATTCAATTTTCTATCAGCATTAACCCGGAAGTGGCAACTACGTAGTCCTTTACTCCCATGAAAGCCTTATTTATTCGGTTGCTGACATGTGAAATTTGGCCAGCATAGCTTGATTTGTAAATGCCCGCTTATCATGTTAGATAGATAAATAGATAGACGGATGGATGGATGGATGGATGGATGGATGGATTGATTGATTGATGGACGAACGAACGGAAGGACAGATAGACCAGATAGATAGCGGTTAGATTACAGCTATGATTTCTGAAGTCAATTTTCTGTGCTCGAGCATCTAGCTAAATCAAGTGGTTTGTAAGCGTGTACTTATTAAAAATTCAGTTTTGTAATTAAAATAAATCTTGTCCCATGTAAAAAAGTAGCTCTTACTACTGAAGGCCAGAAAGTAGCAAAGAAGTTTATGCAGACAGATACCTGTCGATCCCCAGGTATTTTTTGTATCTTCTCAGTATGACGCTTTTACCCAACTGTATTAATCTTGTTGTAATTATTATTGTTGCTTACATACAGTTCGGCGACAGAAAAGTGGGATTCTGCACTCAAATACAAGACCTACTTAATGTAGATGGTTGTGGCGGGACCAGAATCTAACATTCATCTATCTACCAACCAGACTTAGCATTGTCTAACTTAAACAACTCAGCTCTTGCCCTCATTCCTATAAAAATAAAATTGATCTTGAGCAACCCTTGTTAACAAAATACTGTTTACAGATGACACTGCTTGATTAGTGCCTACATTTAATATTTCCTCTTCTTCGCCGCCTCCTAAAAGATAATTTCCAAACAAATTGCGTCGAATTGCGTCATAAAACGTTGCTCGCTATTTGCTGGGAGCTTTATGGCTCCACACTTTATTATTCACGTTGTAGATAACGCTAACACAACACTGACGGTATTATCGTTTTAAATGCGACGTGAAAAGCTGAATGGTCACAGTGTGTGCTTAACTACGAAGTGAAGCAGCGACTGAGCCTAGCTGGTTAATAAAGGGGGGCACCTAGAAACCGCTTCTGGGTCGTTTCGTTTATGCCAATTATCTCCGACCAGTTTTCTCGTTTTGGGAGGAAGTATGCATATGGTACATAGCCAGGACACCTTTCTCAGTTCACTGTCTAAACTTTCATGGTATACTGAATTGTGTCTCTAGTCGAGATTACTGCTTGATTGGCTAATAGATGGTGACCATCTGTAAAACTCCTGAGCAGTTTCGTTTGTCACAATAGCTCTTATTACTCTCGTTTGAGAGATGTTTCACCACCATAAGCCACTTTTATCGGGTTAGATTCCGGTCCAGCTGCAACATACGAGATTATTAGAAGATCTGCAGACGAGAACAAAATTTAACCTGCAGTATGATGAATTTTTATAAAAGGACGTGTAAAATCCTAACTTTGAAGCTATCTGTTTAAGTAGTAGTGAAATGAAACCCATAATTTGAAATTTTGTTAAAACTAAACTAAGCCCAGGAAAATGCGAAAATGAGGTGGGATTGGTACCAGTGGTTTTGCACTACAAATTCTAATGTCTGCTAATGATTGCTAATTTTTATTGTTTCGAGGCAGGATTTAATTCAATACTAATACTTCAGCAACCAATTGTTTCGCCATCACTACTGTCTCAAGTTATTTGACTCAAACTGTTTTGCAGCACACCTCCTGTTTTGCTGTCGTACTACATTTTGGAAAGAGCATAGACTGCTAAGATATGTAGTTTAAAAACAAACCAAAAATTCACCAGGGTATAATCTAATATTTTCTGGCGCAAACAGCCGTGGTGACCTAGTGTTAGTGCAAGCCAAGAAATATGGCTTGCACTAACATAATAATGATAACATAAAAATGAGTATCAAGGAAAAAGAGATGAGTAGAATAATCATGACGTTTGTTAGACAAATTAATAAAAATAACTTTTTGGCAGTTGCACATTTAACACCCCAACTGGTGTATCCGGACTGAGATTACAATACGTTCTGGCGTGCTGACGATGCTGCTGCCTCTGCTGCTGATAATGTTGTTGATATTATGGCTGCTGTTGCATATGTATTACTGTTGCTGCTTTGTTATTGTTTCTGTTACACAATTTACATCTAGGTTTATTGTAGCAACTAACAATTGGAATTAATCAACGTGAACCATCCGTGTCCGATTACGCAAATGTTTTACTTATACATGCAGCTATTGTGTGTTGTTAGAATTTCGAAAACTATGAGAGATCTAAAAGAAGATTGCAAGGTGCTCAAGATCTTCTTTTTGATCGGATTACTGAGCTGTCATACAATTCAAATTTCTCCGAAAGAGGAATGGCAGTGAATAGATGTTTGTACAGTTGCAAGAACGGAAAAATAAATTACGTCACGTGTTATTACGTCAAGATATTTGCACACAATATTCTTCCTGTCTCACTTAATTCATTACATGGGTCTACTGTCAACATAGCAGCCGATTAAATTTAAGTTTTCGCCATAAATTGCAAAATTCAGCGCGCACACCCGATTCCAACAGTAAATATTTAGCTACACGTCTTGTGCTTGCAAAAGAATGTCATAAATGGCTAATATTTGCACGAAAAGTTGGTAAAATGCCAAACAATCTTCATGTCTTTTAGTGTTTCTTACTCAATTGTACTCACTTTTCTGTAATTCTTTCATAACCATAGTCATCTTAATAGTATTCACAGTAAAAATGTTTAATGTGCCACCTTTCATAGTCAAAATTAAATTTACAATACAAATTTATTGTATTGTATACTCTTTTTATACTCTTTTTGTCCACTGGAAACTAAAACTTTTACGTCATACTTCACTTAACAATCGTCTTAAATGCAAAATTGATAATATTATATTATTTGATATATGAACATTAATTAATGAATTATTGATAGTAACATTTCTGGGAGGGTGAGTGACCTCGAGAGCTTGTAGTTCTCTCATCATCCTTTCAACACTAAATTCAATAAAGGACAAGAAAAGGGGTACCTGGTGTTGGTTTAAGAAAAATCGCATTAAAAGATTACACTACTTTACAGCAATTTTACGTGTACATCGTACTCGCTTTAACAGGGATTTTGTTTGTTTTTATTTTCAATTTCCCGCAATACTGTTCCGTCGGCGCCATTACATGACGTCACTACGCAAATCAGGGGAAGAAAAGGCAATGTTAAATTATGTCCAAAAAAAATTTCCACACAAATCTGTATTATTTAGCATTTCACTTACCTGCTGGAAAGACTAATGTAACTAAAAATAATAATTTAAAATGTTTGTGCCAAATGGTAAAATGTCGTCCTCCAGGGTGCGCCACTCACTAATCATAAACTTATTTTTAATCTTATTGACAAGATGCAGTAATTTAAAATTTTACTTAATTAGAAACACGTATGTTACGAATGTTCTGATTATTTTTTCAAACTTTACTCAGTGTTATCAAATTTATTTTAAACGACCTACCATCAAAATGGCTGCGCCTAACTGTCATCGCGGGAGTTTAAATTCACATATTTTATAGAGCGTTGCGGCCGACTTAAACCCTGCATGCAAAACGGCATTACGTAAGTGGTATAAAATTTCAAAACAAATTTTTTAAGCTTTATGTAAGTGTAGGGCTTTCGTGTGCTTTAACCACTTGTGCATTTTTCAAATATTGCTGAATGATGTATAAAATTATAATTTTTTAGTTACTTATATTGTTATAATATATAATTGTGAAAAATATGCTCACTCAGTAAAAACTCAGTTACTCTTGTTTCCATATTTTTTGCCTTAGGCTCAATCGTGACTGAGAAAGAAAAGAGATTATAATGGCAGCATACGTATTATTCAAATTACGTTAGCTATACAATAATATCATAGTTAACTATTACCCTTAAGAATAACAGTATAAATGACTACGTCTAGCACAAGTAAAAAGAATACATAACTTATTTTCAGCAGCTTCTTGATATATAAAGAGCGTCTTATTCCTTGATGCCAGTATTTTCACATCTGTGTCAGATTACTGAATTAAGGGAAAAACACACCAGTAAGCTCTAACACTGAGTTCGATTTTGCTTGTGCTGATCTAATTTTATCGTTTATTTATAATCACGCTAATGTGTTGAACTTTCTATTTTCATAGATTTCAACAATATTGCACACCATCTTGATTAAGCAAAAAGTAGTTTCTCGCCTCGGCGAATTGCAAAAATATATTTGATTAAAAAATCTTCAATTATTAGCCGTTCTCCTTATCTTTCTTTTCTATTTTTTCTTTGCAGTTCTTTTCTCCTCTTTTCTTCTCCCTTCCCTCTCACTTTTTCTCCACAGCTTTACGTGTTCTTCCTTTCTCTCCTCTCTTCGCCTCCCTCTTCAGTGCTCCTTTCTTCTTACTTGTTTTCCTTCTCTGTTTTTCCTACTTTTCCATTGCTTCCCCTCCTTTTTGTTCCTTTCATTTGCTTTATTCTTTCTTTATTTCATCTGTGTTCCTTTCTTTTCCTCTTCTGTGGCCCACTTCACTCTTCCTCTTCTAGTTTCTATAGAGCTTGATTGACTTTTTGACCTTCGTTCCTGTCACCCACCGTCAATGACATATAATCGATCTTTCACCAAGTAGCCCAAAAGTATTAAATGAACCTGTTTCCTAGATCAAAAAGACTGACCGTTTGGTGCTGCATATTGACTCCTCTAGTTGCTCTGTTACCGCTGAAAAGAATTCTGCTGGTATGGTAAAAGTAACACATGGTGGCCATTGTTATAGGGACACCCTTATAACAAAATCAGAACACTTCGTGGGAACTGCGACACTCAAAATGCCTTAAAGTTGTGCCTTAAAATGCCTTAACTCATCTTGTAAAGCCGGATGACCTTATAAAGCAAGTCTTTGAAGATCGCAATCTAATAAACAATCTCAAAATTTTCTTTTACCGAAAAAGACGAAGAGAACCAACATTGATTTTTGCGTAATAGGAATAAAAGCAGTGTATTAAATGCGCTTGAATGGTGATTGAATCTGAACTCGGTCGCACTTATTTTTCGTCGTCTTTGCGTCTCACACAAAAATGAATTGGTTTGCTTTTCTAAAACGTGTGTAATTTATATTCTTCTAAAATGAAGTCGATTATAATTTGATTGACGGACTTCTTTGAATGCGCGTCATTTTGCACGAGTGTAGTGTAATGTGTCCTCGTCTGACCCTTGCCTTCCTGCTTCTTGTGCATGAACAATTATTGTAGAGAGTTTTGGTTTCCTCTATTGGTTTTGTGCAAACAACAATCGCGTTCAGGAACTACTCTGATGTCTTGTTCTTGTGCTTCAAAAGCATTCTGCCTTTGTGTAATACGCAGTAAGCTGCAAGTGCAGCATGCAATTTCTGTTCAATCTGAAGACTACGCAGTGCACGAGCTTGAAGAAACTCCAGAATATTTAAAGGGAAAGAAAAGGCTAGCTTAAAGAATGTCCTAAAAAACTTCCTACACAAAGTTACATAACTTAAAGCAATACCGGACCCAATCTTAAACTGTAGGTAAAAACAATCTACTCTTTAAAATATAGAAAGGAAACATACTATTTTTTCAAAAATGACTTACGTGAAAGAATTATTACCACACAAACACTAGTTCTTCGCTGTTACATGCATTTCGTCATTCACTAGTTAGATGGGCACTAGTGCCTGTATTTCGGAAACGCATTGCATAAAAAATACCTGCTGCTCAGTTTGGATGTGTTAGTTTGTGACGAACTACACACGTTCGACAGCCCATGCGTGAGTACAGCGGTAAATTCGAAATTTGAATTTTTATCTTGAAAATTTTTTAAAGTACTAGTTTTAGTACAACACACTTATTATCTCACAGTAGCACTGTACTTCAATTTTCGCTTTCGCAAATACGTGCAACACGCTCGTGGAATGTTTTTGCTGTTGAAAATTATGTTCGTTTGTGATGTCATCAATAGTTGGGCTCGCCCGCCGTTAATTAAGTTTTTAATCTATTATTTAATTATCAGAAACGCTTTTGCAATATTAATTGCGTAAAAATGTATATATTTATCAGACTTAAAAATGGGGTAGTATATGAAAAATCATCCTGTCTTCTTTTAATATTATGTTTGCCTGCTTGAAAGAGAAAATTTTTAAAAATTTAAATATTCGCGCCGCCTGGTAAACGGCACTGCATCACCATCCAAGTGTGCACCACTCACTCACTCAATCACCACAATATAAAGTAATTTAAACTTTTTCTTATTAGCGAAGAGTGTGCTACGAATGCGCTGAAGCTTTTTTCAAACGTTTGCGCAATGTTATGTAAACTTATTCCAAACGACTACTCTCAAAATGGCTGCATTCTAAAGGTCATCGCGGGAGTTTAAATTTGCCAGTTTTATACAGCGTTTCTGCTAACGCAAGCTCTGTGCGCAATAAGGCAGCATATAGGTGATATAAAATTTCAAGGCGAATGTATTAAACTTTATTTATTTAGAGTGCTTTTTGTGTTTTAAAGAGAAGTAAAGTAAACAACTCAGAACAACGTGGCCCTCGAGTATAAACTTTAATTGTTGTCTGGACTAATTTGAACGTAGACTTAATTAATGTTGCTATAACAAAATTTGTGGTTTTATAGTGCAAGCTGACATTTTAGCTGAAAGTTTATCACTAGCTCAGGTACTGCTGTTAAGACTATTTCCATAAACATTGATAAACACAAAAGCGCTGCACAAAAGCTTACAGCTTTTAAAAGTTTAGTGTGGGCCTATTGGGCCTACGTCCTGTAAATAATGCAGTTTAGCTTGGATGTAAGCTTACCTAAATGTCTATACTAAAAATTTCAGTTACCACTAATATCAGCACTTTTTAAAATGATATCTAAGGCTAACACTAATATTTTTCATGTCAATTAGCTATGTCGTTAATGGTAACAAAAATGTCTATAGTTCTATTGCTAATTTGCCGCACAGACATTTAGGAGACGAGTGAATTGAATGACCGCCGTGCGCATTTGTCGTGTACGTGGCGGATCTCTTATAAAAAGCATCACCAATCTTCTCTGAAACTAAAACGTTGAACAGTATCAGGAGAAGAGCTAATTGTGGATACCATTAGCAGACACTTAGACTTAAAAGAAATCCTTCGCAATAACAATTAAACAAGATTTTATTGGACACATCCAAAAGAGATTACATAAAGAAATTTTGTGGTTATCTGATTAATGAACAAAAAGATTTAGATAATTCTCAGCATATTAATAGTGGATGGTTTATTCTACATCCAAAAATTCAGTAGATAGCTTGTAACATGATTATATCAGTTAAATTATTATTTACGTGTTTACCTTTTTATTATTAATGTAATTGATCATTGGGGTTTCTGAGGAGTGTTGATACTGGCCGTGGGGAGGGCAGTTTTTCTGTATTTTTGTTTTTTTTCAATCTGCCATTTCCCGGTGTGCCATATTGCCCACATAACACTGATGATGATATGTATAAATCTGATGATAAATTATGTATAAAGTATTTCGAGATATCTGCTTTTTGTAAGAGAGAAAACATAAAACTGTCCATGAATCCGTCTATGATTTTTGTTGCGTTAACAATTATTCAGTTGGAGAATATTGAATTTCAACTGCACCCCCTTAGACGACATGTTGTTACATCTTTCAGAATTCTTATAATGGTGACATGATTAGTTAGATTATAATTGCTGCCTATCAACTTGCTAGGTGCTACAACTTTTTTTCAATTACTGTTTTTGTAACATTGTTTCAGCAGCAATGCACAATGTCAATATTATGGGATTATGTATTGTCATTGCCTACGCACTCCAGTTGTGTTTAGAAATGGATTTCACTAAAAATTACACGAAAATTCGATTATCCGAATTTGCAGCGCGAGTATCGATAACTTCTCAAGTCACTTTGAATAGTCGCCTGCCCATCTTAATAAGTTTATTTGCCATAAAATTTCGTTTATTTAGGCTAGATTTACTGCACGTAATAGCTTTAGCACGTTTTAAAATAAATTAAGATATTTTTACAAAATCAACAAAACACTGCAATACATTCAGACTTCAGATGGTTGAGATCATTTTCAGTTGCAAAGATAATAAGGGGTTGCGTGGTCATTTATCTCGTTTTAGACTCTAATTCAGCAATGCCTGATAGATGCTTGCTTTTCGCCCTGTCCTAGGTGTTTAGTACATGATTTCAGTACCTAAACTCGAAGCTTCTCTCATTTTACACATTTTATTACAATTCTGAGGTAAAGTTTAAAATTTGCCATACACAAGCAATTGGTTCTTAAAGCGGATTAGGATGAGGGTAAGGATTATGATTAGGGTTAGGTATAGAGTTAGGGTTAGGGTTAGCATTAAGACTAAGATTAGGGTTAGGACTAGGTTGATGATGATGATGATGATGATGATGATAAGTCTCTTTTAGCCTCTTTTTGCAGGCAAAAATTTCTGCATACAAACATTATACAATTTTACATAGACACTAGAGTGAATTCTACAATATTACATTTACGCATTCTGTAATTAGCTTTTTTAATTTGTGCGTGTAATATTATTTACAGCGATGTTATACAAGTAGTATTAAAGTGAGTGCTAACATCAAGGTTATTAATGAAGCAAGCTTCCTGTGAGGTAACATAAAAATGCAGATAAATTAATATACTAGATTATTCAATATTTAAATCCATGAGAGTTACAATCAGTAATCTTAAGAACTACACAAATTTAATCCCTATTTTACTAAAAATTAGCAGCAAGATTTTAAAATAAAAGGGTCCTTTAAAAAGTAGGTTAGTGTCGACATTAAATTTGCATTTTTGGTGCAATGCACACGATTTAAGTTCTCATTTCCCAGTTCGTTTAGTAATACATATCGCCTGTTTGCGTTGACTCCGGCACATCGGTATATCAAATGTTCTGGATTCTGGGCTTCCATATCACATTCACAAAGCTCATCTCTAGCAAATCCAACACGACTCATCAACTCATTGAAATTTCCCTGTCCAGTCAATAACCTCACTGCTGCTACTTCTACTTTTCTTTTGGATTTTCCGACTTTCAAAGTAAGAGTCTGATCTAAATTTTTGTGCGACAAATTGGCTGTAGTTTCCCCACGCATCTGAGCATTTGTGTTTAGTTTATTACTCCATTTCATATTTAATTAGGACTGTATATAATTTTAGCGGCAGTGATGTAACTCTGCCACACATTTGAAGCGAATATCAATATTTTAGTTACTTTCAAGAAGTCTCGTACCTTGCTCATATGTAGCTGAGGCATCCTTACGGTCCTGTGTGGTTGATGCTACACTACACATTTGTTCTGTAATGTTGTTTCTAAGAATTTCATTAGCACTACCTCTTTAGAACCTTTAAGGAAAACTTTAATCCTATAAGTTTAGGGGTAAGGTCGATAGTTGGCAAATTTGTTTTAGAATTTCTCTCGCAGGTATAAGATGGAACCAATTGCTGTTTCCATGACATCATACGTGATAGCATCGAAGGCTGAGTATTTTCGTGGCAAACAATAATAAGATAAGTGTTTTATATAGAAAAACTATGGTCGGTAATCTAAATCCAACCCGACCACACTTGTCTGCGAGTTGCATTTACATAACTTTCAAACGACAATTTGTTGTCGATTGTTAACCCGAGAATTTTTACTTTTAATCACATAATTTAAATCATTACCCCGATATTAAAGTTCGTCGGACAGGGTGACCAGTTTCCTATTAGTATTGCTCCTGTCTCGTCAGGCTGAGTGTTTATCTTTAAATGCCATCTATTGCACCAGTCATGTAAAGCAACACAGCACATTTTTGCCTCTTGTGAAGGCATAACAAGCATCTTGTGAAGTCTCACTTATGTACAACGTATTGTCATCCGCATACTTAAATTTTCCTACGTTGGATGGTATATTTGTGTACACATCCGCTACATAAAATATGAATAGAAGAGGTGATAGCACAGATCTCTGGGACAGTCCTACACAGCAGTAGTATTCATTTGATAGGTAAGAGTCGATTTTCATTCTTACTCTCCTATTCCTTATGAAGTCCAAAAGTAGGGTGAACAACAACTCACCAAATATCGAGTGGTATTGCGCTTAGGTATAAAGCCTTACTGTTCGATATCTTGGAAATTTAGTCGCTCAAAGAATCTTCTTAACCGATGTTCAATAAGTCTTTCCACTAATTTTCCGAAGTAGGACGAAATAGTTATGGGTCGGTAGCTGCTAGGATTGTTGTATGATGTCTTATTTTCCTTCCTCGTTAAAATGACTTTAGAACTATTCCACAGCTACGACCAGCTGCAGACACAGCTTAGCAATCTTTAGCATTGTATGTCCAGCGTTTAATCCTAAATACTTTATCATCTTGGGGTGCAAACTATCCGCATCCACTGACTTGCCGGTTTCTATTGTTTGTGCGATTGCTTGCTCTAGCTCCATTAATGTAAAAGGACTGCTTAACCAAGAATTTACTATTTGCTATCTTTGCATTTGCTTCAGTTTGTTTTCGATTTGTGTTTTATGCTCCTCATTAAATTGTTCATTGGCAAAATGATCACCGCTGAACAAGGTACGGTAGAAGATTTCATATCTCATCTCGTCTTGCGTGACACTTTGTCCATTGTGTATGATGCTATCTACTGTGCTTGGTTGCCTATTATTAAAGACTTTCCTATATGTTTTCCAGAAAGAGTTGCACTGCTTGACATTTAAGTTTTCAGTATTAACTCGTACCTAATTATCGACTGCTGCACTTAACTCACTATAAAATTGTTCTTCGCTCTCTGTATTAGGACTGGGGTTAAGGTTAGTGTTTATAAATTGTGTTGGGAATTGTAAACTCCTTTCAATTTCTGATATCACAGCAAACCTTGTTTACTAAAATGCTGGCTAACCTTGCAGATATGCTGACGCTAATTCAATTCCTACACTTCTTAATTTTTCTAATTACCAAATTAACGTCTTTCATTTCTTATCTTTTCAATTCAAATACCCGCTGGAATTGCGAGGTCATAATTCAGCATTAGCTCGACTAAAGTAGGCAGTTCATACTGCATTAACGGCATGGCAATAAACTTAAACGAGACGACAATGATACTGACCTTTATCAAGGTATCGAAGACCATGCAAAACATCATCTGCATGTCATAAATTTTTTTAGAATTTAGGTGCAAACATCTTTTATTATGTGTTGTTCAAATTCATATGTAAACTGCTTAGAAATCTGTCTGTACGGAGGCCGCATTTTTATAATAATGGCTTATAGCTTGCTAATAAAACGTGGGTTTCTACGCAAATAAAGCTATTAAAAATGGAATATAAATGGTTTCGGAATATTGTCATTTTTATGGAATGTCTGGCTATATAAACTTTGCTAATTTATACAGTTGCGCCTATAGTTCAATGTCGGCGTTCATACATTATTTCTGCGCTTCCTATTATATATATATTGGCAGTTAGAGCGAACTTCGCAAATGTGACAAACAACTCAAGCAAAAACAGTTTGTAAGGTTCTTGTTTGTAAGGCTAGTAAAGGACACAAGATTTTTCTTCGTCTTTTTGAAATACCTAACAAATACTTATTGCATTAGCAGTAGAAATCGACTGCGTTTCACTTTTGAAACAATTCACAATTGAAACACTAACAATTTTTTTCAAGAGTTTCATGTCAATTATACAACGATGAGCATCAAGTAAAGCAGCCATCTCTAAGCAACATAAATATAGTTTCATTACTTACGTTTGGGAAAGAAACTTGCACAAGTTTTTCTTTTAACTTATTCTCAAAACTCGGTATAGCATTTTTCGTTTTACAGTATATTGTATTTTTAAAACAACTTATTTCCTCAATGTATCTGATAAATTTTAACTAACACATAATAAAACAAGCAGCAAGGTACATAATATTTTTGTTGCAGTATATAAAGTGCAACTTGTACCGCAAATTAACATAATATATTACTCATAAACGTTCAATTCTCACTTCTCAATAATCGCGCAAAACGTAGCGATCGGAATTACATCAAAGAAAAGCGTGATCCTAATAAAGATAAACCGTCCAGAAAATGCGATTACTTTGACAAAGTACCTTTCTTAGGTTAGTTACTGCCTGATCTTACGTTCCCCTTGTGCATGGCGGAAGACAAAAACCTGTCAACAATATTTGATTTATCCTTTACACGATTGTGATGTAGTACCCTTTTGATTGCACCTGCATAATAATTTCTAAAGCTAAAATACAAGTCGCGTACTTTGTAAACGTTTTATTTTAGCACTTTTATTAAGCATATACAGCAGTACAATAAACATGGCACACATACCTCGTACCTTCAAAACTTTTCAAAATCTAGCATAAGCCTTAATCACAACTGAAATATTTATAGGATCCATAATAACCGTTACAGTTTTGCAAGTGAGCTGAGCGTTCATCTAATAAGTGTAATTTAATAGTATGTACACTGTTGTACGCACAAAGTGGCACTGATGGGCAAATAGCTTTCTTGTTGAATAAACTTATTTTATTTACTTTTACATTACGTTGTTACTTTACTAGTTTTATTTTACTGCCGAACTTTTTCTCTGTCACACCAGCATTTACAGACACATGACAATAGATCCACCGAGCAAAGATTTGATATGCAAGGCAATAGTTACATGCGAACAATCTGCAAGGCAGAATCATATACTGGCTCACATATGAAATATGGTTTTCGAGAATTCTGCTATAAGATCTGCATTTCATTTTTTTAGAATTCTTCGATTTCGGACTGAAATATCCAATATTGAAAAGGTCAAATACAATTCTGTGATATATCGTAAGAATACATTTCATTTGTCGAGCATTTTGTGATTTATTTGTTGTACGTGAATCTAATAGCGTATTCTAAATCACAAATGTTCATTTTGAATCTTGCTTCGCCAAATTCCAACATTTCAACGAAAAATATTGACATAGGAAATCATCCTTTTACCAACCGTCTTTGATAGAATGTATTATGATGCTGGGCTGGGATGTTGCTGAGATGTGATGCTAATAGCAGGGTAAACATAGACGATGTTTCTCGATATTGTGTTATGTGTAATGTTATGTTATACATAATGTTAAGTCTAACATTATATAATTATGTTACTTTTGTATTTTGACTCGCTAAAGTAAACTATAATAACTTAAAAACCTTTGCAATGTTTACGTCTATTTGGTGCATTGTGATTTATTTTAACATTATGTATGTGGTTTCTTTAACAAATCATTATTCAGATTGAAACGTTAAACATTTGATGCAAATGGTGAGTTTTCTTTGTACAAGTTTATATGATATTTCTCGTTTGAGTCTTTTGGAGATCCCTAAATTTTGTTTTCATTCACAACTTCATCATTAAAAAAAGAACACCGCCATAAATATTAAATTACAAATTTGAATTTTTTGAAGAAAAATAAAAAGGCATTCAGTTTTTTTGTGTATTGTTTGGCTATTATTAATTATACCAAGAAGAATATCCTTTGGTGTGTGGAATAAACTGTGAATGTTTCTTTGAGATTGCCGATGTTTGCACTTCTAAGTTTTAAATTGAGAAACGGAAAGCAGCATAAGTTATAACGCTTTGTCTACATGATTGGTGCGCAAACAGACCATCATGAATTTTTTCATTCACCAGTAAAAGCAGGCATAATGCGGCAGAAATTGGCAACAAATATAATTATGGCGAATATTGGGTTTGGACTATAAATCAATATACTCATCGATTAATGAAACTTATAGCTAACGCAAACGTTAAGGCAAATTAAATGAATGTAATGATTTATATGTGCGTAACACGATATAAGTTTGTCGTTTTCTTAATTTTTAGGTAATAGTAAAGTCCGTAATGGTGTTTTACAACCATGCTCAAGAGAATTTTATGTACACTATAAACTAATGTAAGCATATACTTGTATGTTATTAAAACTTTTATTAAATCTCCTTTTATGATAGTCACAAAATATACAATCACATATGTCAAGAAGGAAAGGTTGTGTAAAACGTTTCACAAGAAATTAAAGAAATTTAGTTTGAAAATCCATAAAAAACGCAATAAGCTTACTTTTATAACTCGAAGATTAACATGTTTTAAGCAGAAGCACGCCTTGTCTTTGAGACGTATGGAAGTGACTTGCAAATACAAGGATGCCATATAAAAAGGCTCTGGCAATTGATGTGCTAAATGTGAACTCAAGTGGCAACCATTAAACACGTTTGTGACGTTGCTGGTCACGCATCAACGCCACTGTCCAAATAGATCTGGGTAGGGCCTATACCTTGTAAATATATTAGCTTAAAACAGCTTAAACTATCTCTTGAGTATGCGGAAGCAACTATATGTTTTGAGTAGTATAAATGCCAAATGTAAAAATTAATGACGGATGCTTGCAGTATTGCATAAGGGTTACCAAGCGTCTTTTTAGGAGATTTGGTTCTAAAGTCTTTATTTGAGCTATTAGACTCAGTAATTCATTCATTATGTTTTCTGCACCATTGAATTTTTGCTTTAATCTCAAATTCAAAACTGAGCAACAGAAACCTTTTCACGAAAACAATAGAATCACTCGATACAAAGTATTTACAATACAGCTAAAATGAATAAATAAACACGATAATGTACAAAGCATTTAGTTCTTCGTCGTGTTGATGTCATAAATGTTTTATTGAAACTCAAAGTGCATTTCTATATCAGAAGTTGCCTAGGTGTAGATGGAACCCTGCAATATAGTAACTTTATCGCTTATACTTGAGTGGATGTAGAAGGAATACTGCTGGTCATTTGATCTGAAGAACTGTATGCCTAAAAATATACCAAAAAACTTCATTTGATTTACTTTATTTATTTACTTGATTCAGTTTAATTTAATGGAACCGAAGTTGCTAATTGCACTGAAAACGTCAGCTATTCAACAAGGGTTAAATAAGACTACTCGGCCTAATTGGAAACACAAATTTGTTCTATTTAGTCATTTCTTTGCGAGAATTTGACTTAATTTCATTTTAGTGCTTTTTGTGCGAAGTCTGTAACTATGTAATCGTGCAATTCGTAAACGGTACACTGAAAAAACTATAAATAAAAAAGATAAGCGGTTAAGATAACGCAAAGAAATATACCAAAATAATTCCCTTTTCGTGTTCTGGATGGTTCGGACACTCGTATATATCTTGAGGCACACTGCTACGCCGAAGTTCTGCTTTGAATCTGGTTTGCAAAACATCCAAAACATCTTTCTGCAAAAGTATCACTGAATTAGGATTCATGAATATAAATTGACAAAACCGGAAGACTGAGAGAAAATGTTCAAGTTTGAACTGCACTTCCAGATGGAAACTGTTTTATTACAATACCACGTTTTTACGAGTTTACCTGTCAAGATTGCTTTTGTGCAGTACAAGATTGCTCAATTTGCAGTAATTGCAGCTAGATTCATGTCAATGACAGACTGATCCATTGGCTCAATATCTCATTCTTATCGCAAGCATATTTGCCTAACAATCACGCAATACTTTTGTCTAAAAGCTTAATTAATGGCCAGTCTCTTATGACAGTTTAACAAAATTATAAATGATTTTAATTCTACTGCGAATTTTTGTTAACTCTTCGTCCCTCATTCTATTAGCCCTTTATCTCAATGGTTCTTTCATCTCAAATTATTGGTTCCTCGACAAAACCAAAGCCAGTGACCTCAAAGTTTAAGTCAAATGAACATAAGCCTCTTTAATACAATGTTAAATCAAACACTTAGTCACATCCCAATTCTCCCAATAAATAAAGGCTCAATGGATCTAAGGAATTAAAGAAGCAAAAAGTAAAAAACGTTTATATTAACCGCAATATCGCGAATATCCCATGTTAGTGTTTGTCCTGGAATGGGAGGCCGATTGGTCTAGATTTCGGCGTGCAACCACGCAGTCTTGAATTCGAGTTTAGCGACTGCCAACGCCAGGACATATACCCTACATGTTATTCGTAGTTTGTTGCGTTCTCACCTATATTATTGTGAGTGTAAGTCGCTAAATAGTTACATGCGCTTATTATTTATTTGTTTATTCGCTACCCTTATTTGCTTTTTGTTTTGTTTTCATATTTCATTTTTATATTCACGGCTTTTTCTTATTAGTTTTTTATACAGTTTGACGATATTTAGATAGTTTTTCAATTATTTGTTTAAATTTGTAAGGTGTTGTATGCTATTTTTACCTCCGTTTTTGTTATGTTTTACCAGGTGTTTGCTTTTTAGGATGCACTAAACTTAAATTTAATTATTTAATTGTTTACCCATTAACTGCTACTTAATTGCCGCTAAGTATTTGATTAACTTTAGTTAGAAAACTGGCTGACTCGATAACCCATATAGTTACTCGCTGAACTTTCTCTGAGCTAATAATTTTTTTTAATATATGTATTTGACATCTATGTGTGTATAAAGGAGACAAATAAAAATAATCTAATCTAATAAAATAAACTAATGCTGTGTTTTGTCTTTGACTTGGTGTAATCGTGAATGACAGTTGTTTTTATGCGACTATAACACTATAGCATTTAATTACTATAGTCAACTAGTTAATATACTGTACTGAACACCACTTTCACGTAAGTTTCTGTTGAAGACAAGTTATGCATCTGACGTGTATAAAATCGGTCTTCTCTGCCTTTTTACTGATCCAGTTAGATTAATCCACGATGGTGTAAACTCTATTTCTTCATGAGGCTCCTGATCAACCAAGCGATAACCAACCTCTACCTTTCTGCAACAAATACTATGTTCCGTCTAGATATGCGTGTCATCACGTAACATATAATAATAAGAACTGTGCATTAAGCTTATTCCTAAACTTTCGTTTCTGAAACGTTCTTTCTGCCCTTTCTTTTTTCTGTCGAAATACAAAACTACCGTAACATTTGTATTTATGGGTGCGCCCAGTTTGGCTAGGTTTCAAGTACTAGGTTGGTTAAGCTCCAGCCGCTTGCCCGTCCAGGACTGAGTCCAAGCAGTCTTGGTATAATATAATGTGGAGAGAAATTCTTCTTTAGGGTAATTTACTTTTCAGCGTTTTCTGTTTACCAAAGCTTGATGTGCATAAAAATGCTGTTCGTTAGTTAGACAAAGGCTTCCCGTTTTAGTATTTTTTCACCATACTCGTACACAGCATCCCTCGTAAGACATATTAAGTTAGGGTAAGGTTAAGATTTGGTTAAGGTATTTGGGGGTTTTTGCCGCTCAAGTGCTGGCATTAATGTGGCATCTGCATGTAGGTAGGACTTGCAGGATTCACAATTAAGGGTAATAACGATCATTAGTCTTAGTACTAATCTTTTGTCATTTTTGGCGGTAATGTTCCTTTCGTTTCTTAGACCTTTTGCTATCCCCTAGAACTTTGGACTCCAACCCCTTATGTGGCATAACATTCTCATGTGGATGCGAGTCAAGCAATAACGGAGTATTATCTGGTTGCTGCTCCCCGCTCCACGCGATGTCCTCACCTTTGTTTTGCGAGCCTCATTGCGTGTTCTGTAGAAAAATTCTGCCACGGATATCAATAAAGACAGCACCAATCCTCCGATAAGAATATAAAACACTCCAACAACATGCTTCAGCCCTAATTCCGTAGATGCTTCAGACTGAAAATAAATAATTTTTGTAATAGAAACGTAACTTACAAGAATGGGACAGGCAGAAGACACTTTTTGTAGACATAGTTTGTGTTCATGTGATCGATCGAGCTTTTAGTCTTGGAATTACTAGTCAAGACCAGTTCAGAGGCTAAAATCGTGCTTTGAATGAACGAGTGAACAAATGAGTGAATTAGTAAGTGACTGAGTAAGAGGAAGAGCAGGCGAACAAACAAACGAATGAATGAGTAAAAATTCAGTAAACGAATGACGGAATTAAGTGACGTGTGATTACCTGGCTGTCAAGCTGATTGTCACATTTGCTTTCGTCCAACCACCATCTTGTCTTTAGTTTCCATAAATCTCCATCCTCCATAAGCTTTAGCACAGCAAATGTTATCTTTTCCCTGAACAGATTTCGTCGTCATCATAGTAATCATCATCATCACAATTACCATCATCATCATCATTATCATCATCGTCATCATTACTGTCATCATCATCATCATTGTCTTTTTCATCACCACTGTCATCGTAATTACATTTGTCACCACCATCACTGTCATCAACTTCGCTGCCATCATCATCATCATCATTATCATCATCAGCGTAATCTCCATCACCGTTATCATCATCATCATTGTCGTCGTCGTCGTCGTCGTCATCATCATCGTCGTCGTCGTGGTCGTCGTCATCATCATCATCATCATCGACAATATAGTTATCACTGCCATTGTCGTCTTAATAATAATAATCTTTCTTCAAAGACTTTTGGATTAGCAATAATTATAAGCTCAAACATGTATTCGCTCTTTATAAATAACAATCTAAAACTAAAGAGATTACTATTACCCACTTTTATCCTAAATACTGCGTGCTAGGCAGGGCATCAGTAGGTACTATTCTCAAAGTAAAAACCGGCCGTGGAATCGAACCTGCCGTCTCACAGACGGAAAGCTGGCCGTATCCATTATACTACCGTTGCCAATGTATTATTTGCGCCATTACCAATAACGATTAGCTACTGATAGATCCTGTTGTCTCACCTAAGATCAGAACCTAGGGGAGTTGCTACTCCATAACCCTTTGAATCCAAATTGCTTCCTACTTTCATAGTTGTGCACGGTAGCTGCGTGTTCTCATACTCGTTTTTCGTTGACTCCAAAAGAAAAGCATACTTTCCCTAAATGTAACATGTCAATTTTTGAAATATGCTTGTTCGCTCATTAAATTATATTTAGTATACGTATTTTTTTTATTTATTATTATTATAATAAATAATAGATGGACATAGTATAGGCTATTCCATTTGTTTGATTTGTCTTTAGAAAAGTCACTCCTGTAATAAGTATGCTCGTTCAGTACCTTTGATTCTCTAACCCTTCTAATGCCTTCCTCCTCTGACGTGGTGAACACAGATGGCGTCTGGGTAGTCATAGCAGCCCACATCTTCTTGTATGTTGCTATGTTAGACTTCTGCAAAAACAAATTAAAACAAATGCAGGAAAAATCATTATAATCATATTCATCTATATTTAATACGTTTGGCGCAATAAAGAAAAATTGAAAAAAACAGAGTAATAATTAAGATTCTACTAAGTTTGACCCAATTAAGTCAGACATTTTATTGGTCGATAAGCTTAATTCGTTATAAACGCAGTGTAATATTTAAAGTTAAAATCGACGATGTAAACTAAATACGCTTTTTTTAAATTCTTCACACATTAACCATACAAGCCATCTATAATGTCAGCAAAAAAAACTACAAAGTCAATCAGTTCCTCAAGTGTATATGCCACCAAAGTTTGTCGCTTATTACGAAGCCTTAACATTTATCATGAATTGCGTACAACAAGCATAACAACAACAGCAACAACGTGAGTAAGAAGTTGGCACAGCCAGTGCAAAAATAATTAGAATCTTTAATATAATTGTTCCAATTAAAATCTGTAGTTGAGATTTTGAAATATTTTTATCAAATTTTGGAAAACTTTTTAACGAGTTCCGACACTCAAACGTAAGCAGTCGAATCACTAGCTAGGTATGTGTCAAGTTATTAAACGTATTTGACCAAATCTCGGCCAATGCTAAAAGCAATCCGAATAATCATATAATCTACCTATAACGTTCAAAAATATTTTTTAAATTTAATTACAGTGTTGTATTTACACAGCTGTTAAAATGCATTGAAGTCACCTGAAAAAACTCGTAGGTGGAGCCACCGACATAAGTTCCATAATGGATTTCACTCTGTTTGGCAAGATCAGCAGCGCTTTTGATCGGCGCAGCCATTCTGACGACTGTCAAAAACGCCGCTAAATTTGCCGTGTATGATGATATCATAATCAACGTGAAGAACCACCAGCCGGACACCACAATTCTTCCTGAAAGAGACCTGCAAGAAAAATTTCATGAGCTCTATTCTCTTTGTTTCAAAGTGTTCAGGAATTTTAATAATTTGCTTCGCTCAATTTCAGCAAGACTTTGTAGTTTACCATATGCCGCCAAAATTTTTATCATAACATTATGAGAACACCGCTCCCAGTTGTAAATTAGTTTTCGTCATAAACACATTGTTTGCTCTATGTTATTCATTTAACTGTTGAGCTGGATTCTTTCATGTCAGCATAGCAATGCTTATGTATAAAGTTAGACAAAGAACCCAGATTCTAAGGCACGCCAATTAAAAAAACTCAAATTTCATCTACCTAGGTAAAATATCACAGCCTTGTTGCATGAAAGCCGCAAGTGAAAACCACAGGCTGTTGAAAAAGTTAAAATCATTCACGACTTCTGGTGGTGTACCATTTCCGCTGATCTCCACTCGCCACTCACTTGGCGTGAACTGAGATACGGCGAAGAGGACCACACTTACACCTGTAACAGGACAAATCTTGGATTTGTAAGTTAAGTTACTGTAAGCCAATTAAAACCTAATCGTAAGCCGCTAGACCAGAATCCAGTTAGTCCTTTAATAACAGTAACTACAGTACTTGTTGCTCATTGTTTTCTGTAACTGAAGCCTATGTTTAGATTACATCCGTAATAGTCACAATAATAATAATAATGATAATAATAATAATAATAATAATAATAATAATAATAATAATAATAATAATAATAATAATAATAATAATAATAATAATAATAATAATAATAATAATAATAATAATAATAATAATAATAATAATAATAATAATAATAATAATAATAATAATAATAATAATAATAATAATAATAATAATAATAATAATAATAACGGTCTCCCAAGTTTTCTATAAATTGTGCTTCGACTACAATTGCAAAAAATAGTAATAGTAAGGAAAGTTAAATAATAGATACATGCATACCAATCATTGCAAACGCCGTACACATCCATATTTCTGTGGAAAGAGGGTCCATGAAGGAGAAGACACCCGGATTAACTTCTTCTGGCTTCTTTATCATGATGCTAATGCCCAAACTCATGAAGGGTTTGGAGAAGTCGACAACGGCTTCTCTTTCTGCTGTGATCGTCAGAGGAGCAATGGCCAAATCTGCATCCTGCAGTAGATAAAATGTTGTCTCTTTTAAAATTAACAGCTGTATATCTTGAGATCTGTCTTTTATAATATAGAAAAACGAAGTATAGTAAAAATCTCGTTTTTTACGCAGCCACTAGATGACGCCACTGACAAAATGTGCCACAGAAAGGTGTAAACGGCATGGCTTCGTCTCACGAAGAAGTTATTATCAGTTTCCACAAAATTTAGTTAGAGCGCCTCTCCGACAAACTTACTCCATCAATTAATTCTCCGATCATTCCATTCCATCGTCCATCCACCATTTTACCGTAATTCCCATCTTTGACGAGCCGGATCTCATACGTGAAGTTGACAACCTTGGCGATTTTTCGGGCTAAATCAGCACAATATCCGGTAAAGCGTTCAGTTCCGGTCAGAGAATCGTCTTCAATTAAATAAGGTTTGGTCTACAGAAATAAACAAAAGATATGACATTTTCCGTAGAAGAAACTAGGGCAAAACTTTTTCAGGAATTTTTAAGCTGGCACAGTTGGACTTAAATTCTATTTTTTATTCTTGCAAGAGTTTTCTGCAAAAAGTAAACAAAAAGGGAATTTATTCGACAGGAAATGTGCAAGCCAATATTATCTGAATGAAATCATCACCGATCCAAACAAGTTTTGTAACCTGTCTGCTGTGGTAACTGAAGTAGAAGTCATTAAGTGTATGGATAACTTTATTCATTAAGTTTCTATTATCAAATTGAAAATGGAGAAATAAAGTTTTCTTTATTTTGTTATCTAATTCACTTCCCATTAAAACTATCGAGGAAATTTAACTTGTAATCTATTCAAAAGTGCTCCGCCACTAAATGGTGGAGTCTAATCATCTTAATTTACCCCTTAATTTCTCAGTAATTTAAACCTAAACAAACATAAACCAATACGTATTTATATATCGTGTTTCACCTTGAAAGTTTTCTTACATGGGTAAACGCAAGCAAAGCTCCACATCGTTCGTTTTTAAAAGCGTCTTTTTAAAAGATTTTGAAGAAATTTTTCATTATTTCTCTGTGATGTATTGTTCCAAAATATTAGAGATTGTTGGTGTATCGGCTAACACAGTGTGTCTTACTAGATTTCCCCAGTGCAAGCTGGGATATTATCATATTAATTCATGATTTATGGAAAATTTGAAGATAATTGTAATTTTATAGATATCAGTAAGTGTCCGTTTTACACAGATGCTTGTTAAGCATTACCTTGTATCTTCACGATGTTTCAAATATTTAAACATGCAACGAGTGTGTACTTTTCTACTCACAAGAATACTTGTAATGATCATTGTTTTGTTTTCGAAATAATAGTTCGCCATGTCTCGATAAACGTTTGGTTGCAGGCGACGAAATCTGTACAGAGGTGTCCATTGGCCTATCTATAAAAAGGTGCCGGTGAATTGGTATTTTACTGACAATAATTAACAAATAATAATAACCACAATAATGTAAATGTATTTGATATCTTTATTGTTTTACAGTAAATATATAAAATATATTATTATTATATAAAAGATATATATCTATAGAGATATACAAAAATGCAAATATATCTTACACACACACGTATTGTACCGCAGGCGCTTGGGCGGGCCCACTGTGCACAACCTGTACCTTTATTCCAAATTATGGCATTGTTACCAGACTGGTGTTACATGTCACCCCTAAAGGTACCAGTAGTTCAAACCTAAGTCTTCTAAATTATTCTTCTACAAATATTTCGGTTCTTATTGGCTAAATCTTCACACTTTTTTGCTTTCAACTAATCAGGTTTCATTTTCTGACAATCTCTGACATGTACACTAGTTTGGGGAGGTTATAAAGGGAGGGTAAAAACGTGTTGTATTTTGGATCTACAGTGGTAATCGGGTCGTGCAGAGTTGGTGGTTCTGGTGCTTGTGCTTCTTCCATTCAGACTTACGGCTCTCTTACTACCCGCTATATGGCAAGCTAGGTATCAGTCTCTCCACTTTATTTCTTTGTTCTGTTTTTCTTTAGTTTGTCTAAAATCTTGTCACAGTTAGCTTAGGTCTTCAAATATTTCAATCTCTTTCAAGTTAGTAAGCGGCACAATAGTCATTATTTAATTCAGCTTTGTTTAATTGTGGTTATGTGGAAATCATTATTCTGCTGCTCCGTCTCCGTACATGCAGGCCCGAAACACCCCCGGGTGTTATATATTTATATATATATAAAGTCAATCTTAATTGCATTTTACGGAAACCAAAATGCTGGAAAAAGAAAGAACAACCAATGCATTACAAATAAAAATAAACAAGCGCATTATAAAATTTCAAAATCCATTAAATGAAAATTACTTTTTAAAATGAACGTTTGCTTGCTAAAGCAGGAGAGACCAAATTTGGGGTTATATAAAATAAAGAATAAAAAAATTTAAAAAATTACATATCCAGTGAAATACAGTTAGTTTTCACATACACGATAAGTTCCTTCAATAGTTACCCAATATTTAAGTTTGTTCAAAGTAAATTCCCAAACATGGATCGTGTAATCGTCTCTGTTTCCATTCTCATCAAAAGCAACTTTACCCGTAAGGCCATTCTCTACCACAGCCTGAAAATGTAAAGTTAGTATTTATTGAAGAAAACAGTAACAAGTTTATACAAAGTATGCTGTGACAATTTATTACATTCAGTATTCGTGGGTCATCCTTATTCTATTGTTATAGTGGTATAGCAACAGCCGACAACTGCGGTAGTGCGTGGTACGGCAAAAACGATGGCAACTGATGGTGTTGATAATAAAAACTTTAATAAAAACTGCAATGGCGACAACCACAACAGTAACGCACTGGCGATAGCACTAGGGTTTAAAAGCAGCAAAAGCAGAGTAAAACAGGAGCAACAACAACAACAATAACATTCACAGCAACAGCAGCAGCAACAGCAACATGAGCAGCTGTACCAGCACTAATAACAAAACATCACCGACAATAATAACCGAGATGACTCAATGTTAACAAGTAAATATAAATCTAAAATTCTTCTAACCCAAACAAGTGGCAACAAAATGATTTTTCGAGACTAGAAGTTACTTTCACAAAAATTTTAAGATGGGCGTTTACATGATTTTAAAATAGGGAAAGCTGTAGAAAAACTGTATTGTATGGAAAAAGCAGAATTGAGTTGTGTCAAAAATGCAACAGCGGGTCCACTTCTATTTTTTTTACCTCTTTTAAATATTTTAGTATTATTTCTCCTTTTTCCCATGGAGTTATTTCACCGCCACATTCACCAATGCCTCTGTTTCCGGTGTTGTAAACTTCTCCTCGTCGAAAGTTCCACAAAAATGTACTTGGATATTCAAGCAACAGACGTCCATAAGCTTTCTTGATTAAACTAATTGTGTCATACATCAGTGCTGCTTCATACTAAATCAATCAAGAACTATCTTAGACACAAGAACTTAGTAAAACAAATTGGGTAGCACAAACTAGAATTACAACCACCAGGGTCATGCAGGGTGAGTCAAATCAGAAGACGATGGACTTGGTTAGATTAAGTAGACTAGGTTAGATTGGGTTAGACTAGGTTGGGTTAAGTTAGATTAGGTTACATTTGGTTAGAAAGAAAAGATATGACTTCAGATTAGTTGTTGGGTCATGTCAAGATGAGTCAAGTTAGAAAATTTAATTCAGGTAGCTTAAAATTAGCATTAGCGCAATTGGAACGTTGACGTCAGTAGACCCATGCAGTAGCTTACGTCGTGTGAATGTGGTGTTTGTTCAGTTAGTCTGTGAGTTAGTTGGTCATCGCAGTTGCGAACTAGGATTGTGGATATAAGCTATAGGCAATAATTATAGTTACTGTGGACTGAACTATAATAAGTGAACTAGAATGGAGCGAGGTTATTGGCGGAGTCTGGCTGAAGCGGACTAAGAAACATAGCATCGAAATTCATTGATTACACTAGATTGGTTTGGACTGGACTGGATTGAATTGAACTGGATTGGTCTGGATTGGATTCGATTGGACTGGAATGGATCGGACTGTATTATATCAGATTGGATACGATTAAATTGGATTGTACTGAATAGGACTGAAGTGGATTGGACTGGATTGGAATAAAGTACGCTGAAGTGAATGAGAATGAATTAGGGAAAAGCCACCTAGAGGAGCGGGCTGAGCAGCTGTAACAAAACTTGATCTAGTTAGACTTAGTGACAAAAAATGTAGGATGATGAGCAAATTAAAGCCTGTTCTTAGGACAGCCTTATAAATCTTGAGTGTACTTCCGTTTAATGTCTGAAAGGTTAAATAGAATGATATAATTGATACGTCTTTAGTCTTTAATCCGTGCAGCTAAATATAAAGTTTTCAGGTTGCTTATAAATTATTGGAAAACAGCTAATATGCAATTCAAGAAAATTAAAACTTGTGAAAATGACTGAATGAACCTACGTGCCGAATCATCACTAGTTTATTCAAATAAAATTGCAACAAAATTGGATTAATACACGATTTAAAACAAGGTTGATAAATTTACTCTAAATACAGTTAATACGCAGCTTCTAAAATCGATAAAACATATATTTAAAATTTCAAACATGCAATTTCAAGATTACTAAGCAAAATTTGAGAAGAAGATCTGAACAAAATTTGCGCAAGTATGCCGTGATATAAATGTACAAAGGTGTATCATTGCCAGTTAAATAAAAGTAGGGAATGAAACTTTCTGATATCGTTCAGTTTTGATTATAGGTAGCTTAAACTTCGTTGAGCTTCAGGTGTTGTAACGTTTAGTCTGTAGAGGGAGAAGTAAATGGGTTAGGTTGTAAGAATCTTTCTCTACGTCAAAAAACAGTTTCTTGCAGTTTACTCGCGCCTCTCAGCTAGAATTTCTAATTTGTAGTTAAATTAGCACTAATAATTAATAGAGCGCCAGACTGCACCTTTTCTATACTCTTGTATAGAAAGAAATACACGAATGTAATAATTATCATACATAATGTGTAACTTTAAATAATTTTGGAGTTTATTTTGGAGACGTGAGTACATGTTTTCTTACATCTAACGGTTCATATTTAGTCTCTGGAACATTTATCTTTTCAACAAAGTTTTTCCAGTTTCCAATACCATAGAAATCACGAAACACGTTTCCATCTCTTGACATTATACGGAGACCTGTTACGTTGGCGCCGTCTTGCTGAAATTTTTGTAAATTCAGTTCCTCTGATGCCTAAAGAGAAGGAATTAATGAATAATAAAATTCTGAATTTTAGTATTGTTCGGCTATATTGTACGATAAATAACATGGATTTTCATGAAACACAAAAGGAAAATCACATCAAAACAATGTTGCAAATTTCAAAAAAGTTGGCTAGATTGAAGCATAAAACCACAAATTAAGTCCGGCAGTTGGTGAGGTGAACCTTGCATTTTCTGTGTAAGTTTTTTCGGCGTTCTCATGTTCTGATGGTCCAAAAAAGCAATTTTTTGGCTGAACCTTTTTTCTCAGCAATTTTTTCATGTTCTGATGGTCCATTTTAAGAATATTAAGGGTGGCCCTGTGCCATCCTTGAGCAATTAGAGATATTAGACCAAAAATGTTATATTAGAGAAGTACATACTATAACAAACCAAAACTGCCATGATCATGCCAATGAAAACACTAAGTAAACAAAATTTAACATTTTTAACTTATAGGACATGGTTGAGTTTTTATGTACTCCATGGAAAACTGTGTTGGAGAATCACACAGAAATAATCTAATCAGGATGTAGTCGATTTCTTCTTCAATTATTCATGTGTTAATCCAATAACCTTCAGATTTCATCACTTATATAAATTACCTAGTAATAGTAACCTAGTAATAGCGTTGATATGTGTGACGTTTGCTTGTTATGTTATCAAATAGAGATCCATAGGGTATGTATAGGCACCTATCTAAGATAAGCAGATTAGCTAAAATTGTATAGTTGTAATTATGGTTTTTCCAAACCCCATGAAAAAATATCTAAATTTATAGCTGTTTTGTAAACTACACCAGTTATAATTTTACGAAGAAACACACTTCAACAATTAAAGTACCCATATAATGTATTATGTACGTATTGTAGCACAATTTTTGAATTCTCCTTGCCAAAAACTAGCTACCAATTTAATTCTACGTCAGTGTCAGTTTCATTTGCCTAATCATAATAGTTTTGGTGTGTCACCACACATGCTTTTTCCATTGTAACTCTTTCTGTCCAAAATCTCAAAATGCTCAAGGCTGACAAAAGGCCGCCCTTAATATTCTTAAAATGGACCATCAGAACATGAGAAAATTGCTGAGGAAAAAAATGCAAAGGTTCAGCCAAAAAATAGCTTTTGACTGCTGGACAATTTACACGACTGAAACTGAAACTAGTGTTACCGAAAGAGAGGACGCATAAAACATTAGAGCTGAGCTGTTAGGATTTGAACTAGTATGATTTGGAATACGAACGAAGAGTATATATTTTAAGACCTATAATAATGTCAAAGCATTTCTCGTAATTAAATAACAGATTAAAAGCTTAGTTTACGGTAGGTGAGCCCTATTAGTGATGACATTACAAGTGAACATAATTTTCAGCAGCACAAACGTACATACAACTCGGCAAGTTTAAGTGTAAAATTGCAATTTCAAATTTACCACTGATGTCAGGCATGAGCTCTCGAACATGTGCAGTTCGTCCACTTGAACACCTCTGACATGAGAGGTAAAAGCAAGTGTTACGCGTTCCCGCAATGCGAGCTCTAGTGCCCCTCTAACTAGCGAATGGCGAAATGCATTTAGTAGCGAAGAACAAGCCTCGCGAACGCGAAATTACCACTTCGTGGCAATAATTCCTTCACGCATGTCATATTTGAAAAAATAGTATGTTCCCTTTCAATATCTTATAAGGTAGATGGTTTTGAACTATAGTTTGATATGAGATATTTTTCTTTGATACGACTCGCGAATGTACCCAATATTTCTGTCTTAGTTTTTGCATTAACGTAACCACTTACTATAATTAGACTGATTTAGTTAACAATCTAGACATTAACATTATCAGCTGTAGCTGTAACGGTAAATAAAATTTTTAATTAATGACTTAGAAAAATATATACAGAGGACAAAATATTTTATGGTGGCTATCAGGGGGCGCAAGTGTTTTTGATTCGTTTGTGGAACAAAAGTTAAGTACTCAGATTCAGTTGCAAGTTCCAATTTAAAAGTTAATGCACTTACAAATGAGAGGAAAATATAATGGTAATATTTCGATGTCATGCCCTGCTCAACCAAACCATTGACGATTCTGGAACAAAAAAGTAAATGATATCATTATCCAGATAGTATTTTTCAAAATACTTTCAAAATACGCGTATACGTCAACCATTTTTCAAACTCGAAAATTTAACAAGATCAAAGGTCAAATCAACCAATATAGAGGCCAAGGTGAAAATTACTGCTCATATAAACAAGTTTTTTATCTTCATTAGCGAAAAACGTTGATATTTTTGTGTGTGTTAATATTATAGTTTTGTAATATTAAGGCGTTAATGAAATGGATATTACACACACACACACACACACACACACAAAAATAAGGGTATTTGACGTATAATTCGCAGTTTTTCTTCCTAATTTACCGTTGAGTAGCTGAAAAAGTTTTACAATCTATCACAAATCGTTTAGGTGATATTTTGCTGTGATTCTCGTCTAGATGTTTCAAAACAATCCGACCAGTTTCGTTCATGTCTCCGATCAACAAGGGCTTTACTTGGAAATCTGTCCTTGATCCCAAAATTTTAAACAATTTTCCAATGTTAAGTAGTCCTGTAAACAGATAAACATGCAGATTGAAAATCGTGAATATTTACAGATTTGGTATTTGTATATTGTATATATATATATGTCTATACACAATACACTGATTCGTAGTCTCTGATGTAAATTCGTAAATTCACTCTATATTTGGATTAATTTTTAGTATGCAACAAACACTTTCAAGATATTAAGTATATCTTGTTCGTTATTTAGTGAAAATAAACTAAACATTTTGCATGTTGTGAATAAACACAATTTCTTATTTAGCTTTTTAAAATAATTAAATAATTTTAAAACGTTTTAATTTTCCCAAACTTTAGATTTTGAAAAGTTTGACGCGAAAATGTGAACCATGTAAACCAAGCAAAGTCACCCGCATGTGTATTTAGATGAGTAGTAGCTTGAGATAATTTTGCCTCTTTAGAGACGGAAGTCTTTACGTGTGTTTTTAAAAAAAACGTAATTCTTATATGTAATACCATTTCCTTTACAAAATAAGGACTGAAGCCAAGAATCGCCTCAAGTTATACAATTCACTACGTTAATTTAGAACAAGTTCTTATATTCCAAGTCCTTTCGTTTGTGCTAAGCCGCCCTATTTTCTCCTACATATTAATTTAATTCATGCAGATATATGACCTTATAAAAATAATAAAGATTTCTGTATTCAATAAAGTCGTGCATGAGTACATTTGCTAGGCAAAAACACACACAATGACGATTAACAACCGAAATTAAACCTACAGTAATTCAAATTATATTGTCATTTGATCTCGAGAATCAGTACAGGTATGCAGTGTGTGCAGGTATGCATTATGCAGGTACGATTCCAATTTCGTGATGTTTCTTTTGTTTCAAGAACAAGATTCCGTTCAACAATGTGTAAATTGTTTGATCGACGCAATCATTTTCTCTTAACTATAGATAAACCTACGCCTCAAAAGGCTGTCTACTTCACGTGAAACCTTGCTATAGGTTTGAGTCAGATTATTATCAACATACGCCGCTCCAGGAGAGGTTTTTATAAATTTAATTGTGGCTAATTGATGCAGAAATTCAACATTTTCGCCGAGCATAAAATGATTATCTGGTGGAATACGCACGTAAACGACTCACTTTATCCGCATTAAAACATTCCCTGGATATTTCTGCTTGCGCCGGTCTAAATATTTAATGGCCGAATTGTAGTCGCTTTTCACGTTGGTGCGCCCGCCCGTTGGGGAAATCTCGGGCTTTTTACAAATTGCTTACTGCGGTAAATGACGCCCAGCGAACCTAACTCTATGATGTAGGACCTAGTCCTTTATTTTCAATCAAGAGTAGTACAAGTTTCCCTCCGTGTCTTTTTAAATACTATAATAATAATTAAATACCAGTCATTTTAAGCTTCTTGTTGCCTGCTAAAGTTTGTGTCAGTTGCATTGTGTTTGGCTTCATCCAGCTATAAATTATTCCTTATTAATTTAATTACAACGCAGCAGTGCAACCAGCAGCTTTCAGACAAATATCTTGCATTCTGCATTGTTAATGCTTTTCGTTATTACATGGAGCCAGTGCCAGCCAAGTACAAAAGATACACATATTAAGAGAAACATCCCGATTACAATAATTAGCCTAATGGCAAAAATTTACCACAACCAGGGTTTGAGCCTAGAACTTGTCCTTTCAAAGTAAGTATGTGCTAAACTACCTGAGCTACTGACTCAACCTGACAGAGTTGGTTCGAGATCTCTGAGGAAACACACATAAGAAAAGCTGCTAGAACTACATCAATTAGCTTGCAACAAATAGCTTAACGGCTAATTAGTTGAAGAAGGAAACTTGGAAAAATTGCGGAACAACCAGGTTGCGAATCCAAAATCTTATGCTAGCAAGGCATCTTGATCTACTTGTCCAACCTAGAAGAGCAAGTCTGAATTCTCACCCTGACAGCGCAAAATTAATCAGAGCAGCCACACATATCCACTACTAGATGTTATTTTGAATACACTCGACAGTGGGAGTTGACTTTCTGCATCTTTCTACGCACACACGCGCACGCACGCGCGCACACATACACGTGTGCGCGCGCACGAGTGCAAGCGCCCGCGTATAATTGAAAACAACCACCTTTAGGTAAAATTGTTGACGCTTTATTTACTTAATAAACCACTACATACAAGCAAGTCTGTATTATACAGGGCACTTGCCATCTGCCAATCAATAGATTGCCAGTGCTATCTGCCAAAAATGTTTAGAATTTTTGCAGTCGAAAAACATAAACTGATTAGAATTTACCTTGCTCATTGTCAATTACGTAATAAAACACGTCCCACTTGTAGTATTTGATGATGTCGTAGAGGACCATACTGATGTCAGGTCTCATGTGAATTTGGTAATCACGAGACTTCCGCTGGCTTGATTAATAAAGTATGGAAATAACAGATATAAAATGAGAAATTATACATCATTGCGAAACTAGAAGAATACAAATTAGACAATTTAGTCATGGTTCGTGTTATTGTGATGGATTTAGTGAGAGAATACAAATTTGTCCAATTACCCAGCAATTCTGAGCCTATAATTGTGTTCATATGCAACGCGACTTTCGCTTTTAACATGGTTACTTATAGATGGAGGACTATTTTATTGTTTAATAACAATGAAAACAACCATATGGAAAATAATGATTTTAGAGTTTTTAACCGTACACAATTTCACTAAAAATCAAAGCATAATAATGTCGCTAATATTCGGTCCGCAAGTAAACCCACTTCTACAGTGGCTAAGTGATCGCGTTTAGCAACCAGGACCGACCGACCCAACATGCCTTGAGATACCATTTTATCTTTTGTGAGAACTAACACCGCCACCTCCGGGAAGCGTTTATATTAGGAGTCATCTCCTGCCCGTAGGCCAGGTGGTGTCTTTGCTAATGGTTAGCCCGCATTTCGATTGATTTATACCTTTAGAAGTTAGAACGTGAAATAAAAAAACTATGACCAGGATTTTTTTCACTAATGGTTGGCCATTAGTACTATAATGTACGACTATATACCAAACCTCTGAGAAGAGCGTTAACTTACGCCTCAAGAACGTTAACAGAATCATTCACTTGCTATCGCAAAATAAAATAGACATGTTACAGTAACAACTAAAAATTAAATTACTGGCCATGAAATTACTGACCGCAAATACGAGATATATCGTTACAATCAAATGATCAGTATCGCGAATCACATCTTCATATCTGGAAAGAAGCGAACGATAGATGATCACCTTATATAAAGGAAACATTGCACACGTTACGCCTCATGTGAACTAATTGTATATATAATGTTTTGTCTTTTTTCAGTAATGGATTGTGAACATTCTTCTCTATAAAATTCTGATAGTTTTGCGTGGTTAAACACAAAAACAGGTTAAATCGTCGCTCGATCCTTAGTTTTCGAGATCTGAAAACGAAACTTTAGTTAAAATACTAATCGAATTTTCCCCAGATTTGGTGTAGCATGCCTCCAAAAATGGCCGGTGAACAATTTAAAAAGGTCGTTTTGTTACATTATTGCCGTAACGCTGTGTAGAAAAACAAGTCTTAGCGGTGTTTGCTGAGGTCTTGGAGGAAAATTTACAGCTTTTTGGAAAGAAGTGAAACCGGGCATCGTATGTGGGCTCCTTTATAATGGCTTCTACATTGATGAAGAGTTTCGAGTTAATTTGTGGAACCTTTTCTTCTGGACGACGATGAAACATATACATTACAACTTTATAAATTATACTGTCATTGCGTAACCCGCTTACGTGTGAGTGACCTAATAAATTACGTGCAGTCTAATGGTTTCAGGTATGTAGTTACCTGGACGGAACTGCTTGGCTAATTGATATCATGGGCATTTCGAAAGTGTCACTAATTGCTTTCGTAGCTCTGTAAGACTCTGGGTCTGATAGTGTAACAATGGTAAACACACCCTTCAAAAGTTGCGAACAAACTGAAAAAAAATAAATTAATAAGCACTATCCAAAAACATCTTTTTCATCGTGATCTTCATGGCAATCATCATCATCATTATCATCGTCATCACCATCACAATCGTCGTCGTCGTCATCGTCGCCGTTGTCGATACTATCATCTTGATCGTCTTCGTCGTCTTCATAGTCATCGTCATCATCGTTATCATTATTATTATTACCATCATCGTCATCATCGTCATCATTATTATCACCATTATCATTATCGTCATTAGCGTTACCCTTTAATATCATTTTTCAAAAACGAGCAAAGATGGAAAACTAAGATTGAAAAAAGAAATCTTGGAGCCCTAAAATAGCGTTAAATATCGGAAAAGGAAAATTTCTCAAATGACACATTAGGATGTCAAGGTCACAACAAACAATTAAAAAGAAACAATATTTTAGATGTTAGTGATACATCGGATGTCTAGTCTATAGCGCGGAATTTTTAGGGCTCCATATAGTTCGTTTTTCACTCTTAGTTAAACAAGTACAGCCTTGTATATTTGGGTCGGTTTACACGCATTTCGAAGAATAGTATGTACAACATATACTTGTTTATATATATTGGGAAAAACAACACATCAAGATTATAGTTCTCTACTTACTTGCTCTTTCCATCTTAAAACTGTCATTAATATTCGTATATTCCACTACGGGGTCCAGGTACCATCGAGCATTTTTAACATTGCGTTTTGAAATTGCTATTGCATACCGAAGTGTAGCATTGATTATTTCATCGTCTGTGCCGATGATCAGTCCTGAAAAAGAGATTTACAATCCCTGCTGCGTTTCAATTTATGTATTCAGTATTTCTGTATTTCTCGATTTCGACTTCAATAAGTATAGACAACTTTTTCTTTATTTTCTGTTGTTGGAAATTCACATCTAATTCACATTATTAAGTAAACAAGCGTCAAGAACACAGAAGAACATAGAACATAGAAGAACATAGAACATAGTAAATACAGTTCTAAGCTAATCTGTAAATCTGAAAATGAATAAGAATATACCCTGCAATCTGTTGGGAATTTGATGGTTTCAAATGGTTTAAGATTTATCAAATAATTGTGAACCAGAACTGTGGTGCTATGTGAATAGCATTCATAATTATACAAAGTTATAATAATGCTCAATAATTTTTACATAGCTTCTGATAGTTGCATGGCTTACCTAACCACAGTTTCACATTTAATTTTAACATTTTATTCATCAGTAATTTTTTGATAAAGATTCTGTCAGTAAGAACTGATAAGATTTAATAACTTACCGATAGGTACGCGTAATTTTTGAGTTTTTGGATAACCCCTCGATGTTCGCTTGGCTAGACCATCCTCACTAATTAACATTAGCATCACAAAAAACAATTCCGCGTTTACTTTAACCATTTTCTTTTCACCAATAATTCACCTTTCTATTACGACAACATTTGGTAGTTTTTGCAATTTATCGTCTTAGGCCATTGGTCAATCGTCAATAATTATAAAAGAACAATCCGAAACGTCACTTTGTCACGATATATACATTTGAAGGGCTTCAGTTGCTGGCGCCTGAGAACTGGGCAAATCATGACGCAGGCTTCCCGAGAATCCTTCCTGCAACGTTTTATAACTGGAGAAAATTAACAGATACCCGCGTTCCGAAACAACAGCGTATTCGGAAAAGCATTTTAAATGCAATCATAATGATATTCTCTTTTATTGTTGGGGTAATAAGTATCATTTTAACCCTGAAATGCTCTAACTAGGAAAAATGGTTCACCACAGATAAAGAATGAAGTAGAATGTGGAATATAGATATGATTCAGAATGTGAACAAATATAATGCGAAAAGTTTTTTATTGCCAATTCTACAATTTTACTATTTTATTAAGTTTATATATATAATATTAATTATACAGTACCTAAGTGTTAATTTTTGCAACCTAGCCTTACCGTACCTAAACATACAGAGTTTCTACACTCAGCTATTAGTCCAATTACAGAAAGCACGTCGTGTTATCACAGACATGCATTATCATAGAGAAAGTTGTTCCTTGTTATTTTTGGCTTATCTTTTGGTTCACCTTGTCCAAACACTTACAGAACGAAATGTTCGTAAAAACTGAAGTAAAATACTTGTATATGAAGTCGTCGTAAATAAAGCATTCTAAGCATGAAGTTTTGCACTTTTTATACAGGTTTGTGTTTAATACAAGGCAAGCCTGTTACTTCCTCTTCCAATTCGTTTCTGCAAGATGATAGTTTTATTTAATTTTGTTCAATATTGAATTATGGTTATGCTGCTATATAATATGGCTCAATGGCATTAGATACAGCTAATATAATACTGCTATATAATAGAATTGTTTTTCAGACGATTATGTTTACCTGCGTAAATACGACATCATTACCCTAATGAACCAACTTTCAAGTTGCTGCAAGGTAAGTATAGTGCATTTACCGGTGACACCAAAATCGCAAACGAAAAACAATTGATCTAATAAAGTAACCTTAAAAGTGTTCCGGAGTGAGTATAAGTCACACACGCTGACACCACAATTGCAAACAAAACAGTTTACCTAATTAAGTGAGCTGCAAAATGTCCCTTGGGTGAGTGTAAATCACACGCTGTCATTTACAATTTTGACAATAGCTGGTAATTACCTTAGTGACAAGTTCGCCTTCTATATACTTTTCAGTCCAATTTTTGTTCCACTTTTGAATAAAAACAAAACTTCATGCATTTAGATCTAAAACCCCCGAGCATAACTGCGTTTATCAGTTGATTATGTCTGTTCAAGTGTGGTTTACTTGGGTAAAAAAATCGTAGATTTATTACCCAACAATATCTAAATACCTAAGAAAAAATTTGAATTTACCACACAAAGCTCAAGAAAAAGTGGAATGGCAATCGAAAAACTAACCAACATCCAGAGCTCTTAACCTTTTGACCAAGGTCACTGTTCACCATATCACCCAAGGCCCCTAACCAGATATCTATCCTGCAAGTTTCGTTTTCCAGTTAATGTAGCGGATGTTTATTTAAGAAAACTGGATGCCTAACATAACAGTGATGATAAAAAAAAATCAGCGTATTGGGTTTCTTTGTTAGTTCGTTTTAGCATAAAATGTTAGCTTTGTTCTGAATTTCACAATTTCTACGCACTTTACTACAACCCCGAATTTACTACAAATAATGTAGCCAACGTATTGATTAATTAATACCAACGTATTCTTGGTTAAACGCCTTAATACATTATTAGCTTGTGGCTTCGCAATAATTAAAGTTACTGTCATATTAGCTTAGTTAATTTTACAGCAGTCGGGATACATACTTTTCAAATAGTGTTAACTTTTTGTCTAAAAGACGACATCTTAGTTAAGCATTAACACATAATCTTTAATGATTAAAGATTATTTTTACATTTATTTCTAGTAGAGCACCAACTCGTTTACAAAAAAACAGTGACACCTTTGAACTACTTATTATTATTATTATGCTTTATTTAAAATTTAAAATTGTACGTATATACAAATATTTACATAAAATACACACAGTGACCCTCTATTTGCAGGGTATGGTTAAAAAAACTTTGTAAATAAAATAGCTGTTATATTCGTAAGACTTTTAAATACCAATAAATCAATGTACCAATAAAAGAACAACTAAAATCAAATAGTACCAGTTTACACAAAACGACCTGTATAATATAAAAGTGACAGATATAATATAAAAGTTCAATATTTTATACTAAAGTTTGTAAAAACGAATCACAAACTAACTCAGAGAAAGCAACTAGCAGGTTTTTGTCACGAGGGGTATAAATTTTACTAATGTTATGAAATTGTAGGCTATTTGCGAGCGCCAATCTTTTATTTTCGTCGACCAAAGTACAATTAAAAAGCAAATGTTCAACTGTTTGTGCTTCCCCTGAACTTATACAGGCATTTTCATGTAAGTATCCAATTTTAAAAAGAAAATCTTTAAAGTTACCTTATCCTAGTAAAAAGCTACAACACAGTTTTTCTAGCCTTCTGCTACCTGTGTGAAAAGGAAGGTCTAGTGGAGTTAAAAATACATTTTCAGGAAGAATAGATAACTGCTGGCATTGGTAGCGAGTACGGCATCTATTTTTCCATAGTTGTGATATAAAATGCTCAATATCCTGTTTTTTGTACTCAAGGATATTCAGCGGTATATTACCGTAATCAATAGTACGTGAATTATAATTTTTACATAATTTTAAATATTGACCACTAGAAGCCAGTAATTCTCGAATGAAATGTCTATGACCGATTGTAGAATCACGGCTAATCTCTATTATATGACTTTTGACTAAATCTGAATCCGACATTGCTAGAGATTTTAGCATAAATTTTACTGTGATTCCCTTAAACATAATAATATCAAGTGGGGGTAGCCCACAAATTAACTCTAGTTTGTTTTTTGAGGGGTGAAACTGACAACCAGTAGCAGTTTTCATAACGTCATACAACAGATCGTCAAACAAAGAGTGCTTTCTTACCATCCAGGCAGGAGCAGCATACATTATAATTGGTAAAACTAAAGTCTTAAATAGAGCAATGATAACATTGAGACTGAAACCTTTATACAGCATGCTCTTACGCTTAATTAACATCCACCTATTCCAAGCTTGTCTTCTAACCTTACATGATTTTCAAATGACAAATTACTGTCGATTGTAACTCCTAAAACTTTACTACTTTGCACGTAACTAACATCATTAGTTCCAAATTTTAAGCAATCATTTAAATCATGAAGGCCAAATGGAATTACTTCAGGTTTTCCTTGCGAGCAATTTAGTATCTGCCGCCATTTAAAACACCAATTATAGAGTTTATCACAGCACAGCTGACTAGTTCTAAGCGTTTCATTTTCGGAAGAACAAGCTACAAGTATTGTTCCGTCATCTGCATATTTAAAATTATTGCACTTATTATTAGTATTTGATATTGCTATGATTTCGTCAAACATGTCGGACACATAAAAATTAAATAGCACCGGGGAGATGACTGACCCCTGTGGCAGACCAATCTTACAACAGTATTCCTGAGAAGTATAGTTATTGACCTTGATGCACACATTCCTTTCATATAGAAAAGTTTTAATAAGGCCCAGAATTCTACCTTTAAAGCCGGCCTCATATAGCTTGAACAGTAGACCATCCAACCAGACGCTGTCAAAAGCGCGCTGGAAATCACAGCAGATAGACAGACAGACGTCATTTTGTAGTAAATACTTTTGAATCTTTGATATTAAGCGAATCAAATAGCGACCAGTATTGCGACCTGCCATGAAACCTTCCTGCACTTCGTCTATAAGATCATTTTCAGATATGTAAGTTCTCAACCGATTTGACAGTAAACGTTCAGCAAATTTGCCAAAATAGGATGAGAGCGTCAGGGGTCGAAAGCTACCAGGATCCGTATAATTTGTTTTGCCTTCCTTTTTAATGAATATTACATTGGATTCACGCCAAACCCAATCGCTTTTACTTAAACAAAGATTGCATAAGTATAGAAAAACCGCCTTGGCCCAGAAGCCAAGGTGTTTAACCATCAGTGGATGAAAGCCATCACAGTCGGTGCTTTTGCCCTGCGTGACTGTTTCTTTTATTGCAATGTTTAGTTCATCCATTGTAAAGTTACAGTTTACAGCAAGGGGCACCATGCCTCTATAATCATAGCGAAAAACTTCCCCCTCTACTTGCTGCTGCCAAACGTAATCAAAAGTTGCACCGTTTACGTGATCTCCACTTAAAAAATTTTTGTATAGTACCTCACAAATATCTTTATTTTCGCTAAATATATTCCCTTCATATTTTAGCATGCCGATATCTGAATTTGCTCTACCAGTAAATATTTTCTTATATTCTCTCCAGAATGCACTACTTTTACAAACATTTAAGTTGACACACTTTTTATAAAGCCAGTTATCTGCAGCAGTGCGAAGTTCTTCATCAAACTTATTCTTTTCTTCAAGATACCGGTTCCTATTGTGAATATTAGAATGCTTTAGATAGATTTTTCTCAACCTTCGTACATTGTTTGACAAAAAACTTAAGTTTTGAGTCCAAAACGGCTTTGAGTGATTACATATAACTTTCTTTGGTAGTACAGCTTCATTGCTGTTTTTTAATTTCTGAAACAACTCCCACAGCTCAATAGGGTCCTCTCGCATTATAGCATCGTTAAGGAGCGCAAAATTCGAGCGCAAACTATTTCCTAAATAACCTGACCAGCTATGCCAGTTACTGCTTTTGAAATCGAAGACAGTACGCTTTGCTGTTGTGCTACAGTTATGGAAAGATGCACCTAACTTAGTAATGATCTCGGAGCTCCACTAAACAATTCAACCTCATCGTCAACGCTTTGTGTCACCGGTAATGACGCAAGATTGTTTGTTAGCAATACAATATCAATGATGCTTTTGCCGTGGGCTGGTTTAAATGTTTCAACCAACGGTGCAACAGGCAGTACTGGATATGTACTAGACCAAACAAAGTCATTTAAAAGTTGCCCAAGTGAGTTAGTTTTTACATCCCACATAAAACTTCTACTATTCAGATCTCCAGTTAGCATAACACCGTCTAGGCTTTGTTGATCAGAAAATAGGCAGGCCTTTTTGAAAGAAGCTAGCATTGATTGCATGTGGCTCGACTTTGTTTGGCAGAACATATGCAGAAGCTACAATCATTTTTAAACATTTGCCTTTAACTAAAACCCAAATTGTATCTGTGATATTATCTTCTAATTCGTGTAGTCTACAACTAATCAATCCATTTTTTACGAATACTGCACATCCACTAGTATTTGGGTCCTTATTTTTGACATAACTTTGATAATTAGTTAGAGTCACATCATCGTATTGTTTAGCTTTCACTTCCTGTACTGTAACAATATCAAAGTAGTAGGAATTTACATATTTGTCTAACGCATATTGTGAACGAACAGAAAAAGTATTGATATTAATTTGGCATACACTGAGACACCTAGAAGATGCAGCCACTAGATACGGTTAAGTCTTTTTAGCTGATCTAAGTATGTAGAGCAGTTCTTGGAATTGGCTTCATGCTCACTTTTGCAATTGTAGCACTTTATCTCTTTGCTATTGCATTCAGATGTTTTACGCAGATTTCCGCATTTACCAACTTAGCAACGTGACCAAAAGACTGACACTTGCGTAACAGCGTAAAGGTGTTTGTTTTCGGATATATTGTTCTACTTCGCACAGAAAATGTTTTATAGGAATTCCCTCCTGTATTGCACGTTGTAATTCAACGTCTGAACTAAATTTCACCTTAACTATTGGCATATTGGCTTCGTTCTTCGTTTAAATCGCTCTACTTCGATTACTGGGAACTTCTGTTCAATTGCCGCCTTTATTTCGTCTTCAGCCAATTCCGGGTCACAGTCTTTGGTCACTCCAATAGAGTACTTATTTGGTTTTCTGACTTTCGTGTAAGTACCCATATAAGTTGGGTTCCATGAGCTTATTATTTCATCTGCAGTTTCAGAATCTTTTAACTGAATTTGTATGTTTCCTCGAGCAGTTCTGAAGGCTATTTCAAATCTCACACGTGGAAAATACTTACACAGATTTGTTTTAATTGATGCGCTGGTCTCTACAAGTTTTTTATCTTTAACATTTTCTATTATAACTGTTCTAGCTGGATCATATCGCACAATGGGATTTTGTGTATTTGGTAACTGACGATTTCGAGAAGTAGCAGACGTTTGCATGCCTTTTTTCACAGCATTGCTATAGGAAGTAAGGCCGGCAGGTCTGCGTTCTGTTCCCGACAGCTTTTCTATTGATTGTTCTATCTGATTTAGTTTATCCATGACAGGATCACCTGATATTTTTTTTAGCCGGTTTAATATTTCGGTCAGTTTGTTGATATCGTTCTCTTCCTGAATGAAATGAATTATTTCAGTTTTTAGTAGATCAAGGAAGCCTGCTTTGTTAGCATCATTCGACGCTTGGGGTTTTGGCTCCGACTGCGTCCCAATAGTTTCAGTCTCAGATTCGTTACCATTTGAGAACTTGTTAAAACAGCTAACGCACACCTCGCAGTATATTTCTCTTTTTGTTATTTCCTTACTGCGTCTGCAAATAGTACAGCTTTTCCTGGCTAGTACCCCAGAGGTACTCATTTTGAACAAGGTATAGCGTAATCAGGATATAATAAGGACCTTATAATGCCGGAGGTTGTCAAGGGGAACGTCTTTGTCACAAGGAACTGATTTTCCTTAATTACCATTGATTGTTAACGACCCGATTAGGGCCTTTTGTGTAGGTCCTCCACTAATTCCAGGCGTTTGGTTTTCGCGCCAAATCCACACAATATAGTATCTTATAACAATGTTTATTTCGTTGATAACTTTAATAAGATCAATTATCACATAATTGAAATCGCGTACTAGTTGGTATAATCGGTATAAAGTTGTTAAAATTGACTTCAAAATATGACCAGCTTTGATAGCAACTTTACTTCGTCACGGTCACGATCATGAACTACTTAAAACAGGGAAACAAATGGACTGTCTGTCACGCGACAATCCAGCGCAGTAAATCAGTTACTACTGTGTGCGGTGTTTGACAAGGTACGTGTTCTTTCTGTGTTTTAGAAGTTTGTTATCCTCCAATTTTAATAAAATTAGTAATAGCTAAATTTCGAAATTACTACAGTATCTGTAGACAGCTGAGCAGCTGTGGTAAGCCACGCGTTGGAAAAACTTCATTTCTTAAAAAAAGAATAAAATCGATTTTTAAACGGTTTTATTTTGTTGAAGAGCTTTAAGAATTTGATTTGTACATGTCTAATAACGTATAACAACAACAACAATAATAATAATAAAAGTAATATCCATCTCTCAACCTGTCTATCTAATTGCAGCTTGTTATTTGGAATAAAGCATGTGAGCCTGTTAAATTTACCAGTTTTGGAAGGAATTACGAGCATTTTATAAAATTTACCATTATAAAACAAAATGAAATTTAATTAGAAAACGAATAAAAAGTGAAGGTAGCCAATTGTATATGTAGCTGACGGAATGTCCCAAAACAAAAACTTCTAATTCCGCATTGGCTTGCTAACAGTTATTTATTCTGGGGAAAAAAATAAATCAAAATAGGTGTGAATTACAAAAACATTACAGATTACAACAAAATTGTAAATGTAGTGTTGCAAAGTAGAAATGTTGCATCAAATAGAAATTAAACTTTGAACTTACGTATATTGGCCAGCTCTGGCATTTAAATCTTAAAAGCATCAACAAACTGCAAGTCACAAGCATTTACCAAATGATCAAATCAGGCTAAATTAAGCAGAATTTAGACAGTGTGACACTTTACTGTCCTATTGCCTTCTGTATAAAGAAAGATGAATCACCTGAGTATATAAGTATACAGTCCAAATTTAAAGCAAGAAATTCATTCAAGGCCTAAAGGCCTAAAAAGTGGCAGCACATGACAGTATCATTATCCCCAACATCACACCCCCCTATTAAACGATTTTAACGTTTAATTTCCATTAGCCCTTTCTAGTAAGCAAAGCTTTTGAATGGGTCGTTTGAGAATTGAAGTGGGTGTTTTGACTTGCACCGTCCGAACTCGGTCATCTTTACCAGGAAATACATGTGTGACTCTGCCAAGGGGCCACTCACTACGTGGACATGTGTAGTCAAGAATTAGGACGACATCACCTGGACTTAATTTGGAGAGAGGCATCTTCCCACTTTTGAAAGCGCTGAAGAGTAGGCAGATATATTTGGAGTCACTTTCATTTGCAAGATGTGGTTTGAGGTCAGGGGCTCCATGTCTTTTGGGTCATCAGAAATGACAGTACGAGGACGCGAATTGAGAATTTGCTCGATACTTGTCATCAGCGTAAGCAATCCTTCGTCATCCAGTGTTTGTTCTCTGGTGACAGACAACATCACTTTTTTAATTGACCTTATAATTTTCTCCCAAACACCTCCTTGGTGCGGTGCACTTGGAGCATTAAACTTCCACTGGATCTGGCGTCTTCTCAGGGTATCATTTATTTTTTCTTGGTCAAGCTCTTTCATGGCTATTGTAAGTTCTCTCTCTGATCCTACAATGTTTGTACCGTTGTCACATCTAATTGAACGTGGGTGTCTGCGACGACTGATGAATCTCACCAAAGCATTGATGAACCTGCTAGTGCTCATTGAGTGCAGTACTTCAATGTGAACTGCCCGGGTGGACATACACGTAAAGAGACAGCCATATCATTTGACGTGTGAGCGAGCTCTTTTTACGACAACGGGCCCAAAACAATCTACGCCAGTGTTGAAAAAGGGCGGATTACCTGGATCTACTCGATCACTTGGCAATGGAGACATTCTTTGTGAGATAGGCTTGGCACCTCGGCGTCTACAAACAGTGCAGTCTGAAATTATTTTCCTGACCTTTGGTCTGGCCTTTATTATCCAGTACTTTTCTCTTGCTAGGGCCCTTAAGTATTCACGACAGCAATGGCCTACATTTTCATGCATCTCCATAAGTATCAGATCTACTATGTGATCCTCACGGGGTAAGATAATTTGATGCCTGCTTCAATTCGTCCTCCTATGCAGATTACGTCCTCTGAAGATAGTACAGGATCCAGAGCTTTTAGCTTGCTATCCTTTGGAATTTTGGTCCTTTATTGATCTTTAAGTTCTGTTGAGGAGTAGTCCTTTCATTTTTGAAGTGACTTCCTTGAACATATTGGAACAGATTTAATTCAGCTTCTTTCAGTTCTTCAACAGACAAACTACCTGTTGGAACATTGGTTTTCTCTTGATCCTTCACAGTATTTGACAGTAACTTCTTGAATCTGATGAGCCAAGCTACTGCCTTCTTCAATTTATACCATGAGGAGTAATAGTTTATCAACTGCTGTAATGCTTCCTCGGATGGGCTTTTTTCAGCACCAGACTCTGCAAAGACCTTTGCTCTAAGTCTATCATCTTGTTTGCATTCCATCTCTTCTGTTATATCATTGATTTCTGGCGTTGTTTTGTCCCAGTGCTCTGAAGATGTCATGAGAAATTTCGGTCCTGTTAGCCATTGGGTAAGGCTTAAGAATTTTTTAGCTGAACATCCTCTTGAAGCATAATCGGCTGGGTTTTCACTACTGCTGACATGATGCCATTGTTTGGTATCAGATATCTCATGAATAACTCTGACACGATTGGCCACAAATACCTTGAATCTTCTATTTTTATTCAATATGTATTTTAGCACAATCATGCTGTCCGTCCAGTACAGTGTTTCATTGACAACCAGTCTAAGTTCTTCCTTTATAGTTTTACCCAATGAACTGCTGCCACGGCAGCACATAATTCTAGGCGTGGAATTGTCTGTCCTCTCAAGGGAGCCAGTCTGGATTTTGCCATTATCAAGCATGTGTAAGTCTCTCCATCCGCATTCAGCATCCTTAAGTATGCCGCTGTAAACAATAAGCAAACTTCAATAACAATAACAAATAACAATAGGCATCACAAAAAATATGCAACTGATGGCATGTTGGATCACCAAAGTCGGGGGGGGGGGGGAACAAAGCACCTAGGGACTCCAAACATATTCAGCAATGGAAGTTCTTCTAGCCACTTGCTCCAATCAGCAAAGATTTCCTCTTTTATCGGATCGTCCCAATTCTTGTCGAGCTTACATTCTTCTTGAAACATCCGTTTGGCTACTAAGATCACTGGACAAACCAGTCCGAATGGGTCGTATACTGAACTTAGGGCACTCAACAGACCTCTCTTTGTATAAGCTCTCTTGCAATCATTAACCTTGATACGTAGTTGGTCCGTCTCAATATTCCACTGAAGGTCAAGTGCTCTCTCAACAGGCAACACTCCTTTAAAAAGATCTAAATTTTTCATGGTTCCTGCACGATCTTCTTCAGTGATGGATTCCATGACTATCCTGCTATTGCTAATCCACTTGGTTATTCTAAAACCACCTCTCATCAACAGTACACTAAGACTAGCCACAAAGTCAACAGTTTCTGAGATCAAGTTAAATGAGCGGAGACAGTCATCCACGTAAAAATCTCGCATAACAGAATCAACAACATCAGTTGGAAAGAAGTTTGTGTTATCAGTAGCTGCTTTCTGAAGAGCATAAGTCGCAGCAGCGGGACTCCAACATCCGCCAAACAGGTGGCGTGTCATTCTAAAAGGCATTGGATCCTCCTCAAGGTTGCCTTGTGGGAACCATAAAAACCTGAGAGAATCTCTGTGATCAGGTGACACTAGCACTTCATTGAACATCCCTTCAATATCACCCATGACAGCAACCTGATTTTCTCGGAACCGTATCAAAACTCCCAGCAACTTGTTCGTCAGATTTGGACCGGGTAAAACGTTCATGTTTAAAGAGACACCTTCAACCACCATGCCACAGTCAAAGACAATCCTCAACTTTGGCTTGTTGGGGTTAAGAACGCCGTGATGGGGCAAATACCAAGTGTACCCTTTTACACCATCCCAGCTATCGACAGGTTCAGCATAGCCACGCATCAATAAGTCTTTCATACCTTTCATATATTGCTCATGCAGAGAAGGATTCTTCTTCAAACGGGCTTTGAGAAACTGAAGCCGCCCTTGTGCTACAGGCAGCCTGTCTGGAAAGTCTGGTGGCACCTTTTTGAAGGGAATATCCATCATGTAATGTTGATTTTCCAAAGTGGCCGTCTGTCCCATAACTTCAACACCTGTCTATCTTCTACAGACATTGGCATTCCGTCAGTTGTGCCATATTTGTCAATCTCCCAGAATTTTCGCACATATCCCTCTAAACTGAAAGTAGATATGATCATGTTAACCATGGCATTTTCTTGTTCAGCGCTACCAACACTGCCATGAAACGTCCATCACAATGGTGTTCTTATAGCATACGGCTGCCCAAACCTGCCTCGTTTCACTTGCAAAGGTACATATGCCTGTGCACAATCTTGACCTATAATGAGTTCAACATCTTCACCCGGTCTCACACGAGCAAATGGAAGGCCTCGCAAATGTTTCCAGCTAGTCAAATCAGAACTTGAGATAAAATTATCTCTTAAAGAAGGAAACTGTTCTAGAGCATAGACTGTATCCAGACTAATCAGTTGCTTATTTTTTCCTCCAGTTGATTGAACCTGCAAGGTTACCTTTGTGATATCTTCATCAGATTCTCCTGACAAAGTTGACACAAGTAAACTTCCTTTCTGACCGGTCAAATCTAATTTCTTTACGAGATCCATGGAAGCAAAGGTCCGTGTGCTCCCAGGATCAAGAAGTGCATAAGAATTAACTGTCTTTGTTGAGTTAGGTACACCAACAATTACCGAGACAACTGGTAGAGCAGTCTTATCTTTCTTATTCTCAGTACGACAAGTATAGTTGTCAGCCTTGGCAGCTTCGTCATTGGTTGTCTTGCTTTGAGTACAACATTCAGTCGTGTCTGTTCGCTGCACATTTTGTCCTTTGAAATGACATTCTCTGAAGATGTTGTCATGCTCTGACAATAGCTGCTGAAAGTATCATGTAGGAGGGATGAATGTTTACGCCCACATGTTCCTACGTTACACCGTTTGATCCTAGAACAAGTTTGGCTAAAATGCCTTCCCTTGAAGCAATTGAAACAAAGTTTCCGTTCCTTTATAAAGCGGAGTCTATCAGGCGGTTCTTTGTCTAAAAACAAATTACACTGGTCCAAGTAATGTTTGCCTGAACAAATTAGACATTTTGGATCAAAATTCTGATTATTTATTCTGGCATTCTTGTCATCTTTCCTCAATGTCACAGCAGCGAAGCTTGTTGATTGATCCTGTTAGACTTTACTTTGCCCCTGTTCAGTGTGCGTTTTAGTGAAGTTGTCCCAAAAACTGGATCAGTGGCCTCTCTGGCAGCTCTGTCTAGAAAGGTAGATAAAGCACTAATTCCAGTGTATCTGTCAGATTTCTCCAACTCGTCAGCTACTTTAGACCTCCAACGCCCTTGCAGGCATTTTGGCAATCTATTCATAATCTTAACCATTATTCTTCTTGACTCAACCTCATCAACTCTACCCATTGCTTCCAAACTAATTTTGCAACTACGTAAGTCATCTGCCAAATGTTGCAACTTCTTGCCTTCTTGCAGGGTCGACGGGTGGTCCTTGAATAAGCCTGTCTATCCAAGCTTGAGATATCTTGTGAGAGTTACCAAAACGCTCCTGCAGAAGTTTCTTTGCACAGCGATAGCCTTCACTAGGGTCCATAACAGCACAGCATCTGAACACTTCTAAAGCTTCACCTTCACAGTACTGAAACAACTGGTTTAGTTTAGCACAGTCACTTGCTGTTGTGTGATCAATGAAATGGTCAAACGTTCTACAAAATTCCCAGTACTCAAGCGGATTTCCTTTAAATTTATTGAGCTCAGCCTTCGGAAGTTGTAGCAGATCAGTTCAGATCATGTCCGAACTGTTCAGTCCTTTGCAGGTCATATGCTGGCAGATTGTCAGCATTATCTGGACTAGGACCTCTTTGTGCTGAATATGCAGACTCATGAGTACGTTGCTGCTCATTGACCCAATCTCTAGTACGATTTATTTGTGTAACAGGGAACGCATCATCTGACCCAAGCTCTTGATCACTTCCTTCAGCTTCAGCTATAGCCTTCTGTTCAGCTTCCACTTTATCCATCTGTCCTTTTAATTCCAATTGTTTCCGTTTTTGCTTCAGTTCCAATTCTGCCAAGTCCAACTGTCTTTGTTCTTCTAATATAGCGACTTCTAGAGAAGCTCTTCTTGCCATAACCTTGGCCTTTATGCTACTAAGAGAGCTCCTGGACTTCATTGTTCTTGAAGCTGAAGACTTTGCATTAACAGCTCCTGCTCCTTGCGTTTCCTTGGGCTGTACTCCAGTGTTTGTTTGCCCAACATCCACACTCAAGTAAGCCTTCGACTGCATTTTTGACAGCATTGATGCTTGCATCTACATCCTTCAAGTACTCCTGGCAGGCAATCCTATCATCATCATTTAAAAGACTATGCAAGGTTCGATGAATCTCATAAAATGTCCGATATAATTCATCAAGCTCCATAACCTGTGTTGAAATTGCTTGTGTGGAGTCCTCAGCACTTAACATCTCATTAATCTTTGTAATTTTCTTTGTGATTTGGCTTCGCTGTCTTGTGCTTTTTGCATTGCTCGTCTACAGTGACATCCATTGTGCTAAGTCAATTAAATCTTAAAAGCATCAACAAACTGCAAGTCACAAGCATTTACCAAATGATCAAATCAGGCTAAATTAAGCAGGATCTAGACAGTGTGACACTTTACTGTCCTATTGCCTTCTGTATAAAGAAAGATTAATCACCTGAGTATATAAGTATACAGTCCAAATTTAAAGCAAGAAATTCATTCAAGGCCTAAAGGCCTAAAAGGTGGCAGCACATGACAGTATCATTATCCCCAACAGCATACGTTGGCTGAAACATTGTACATTCGTTAACTTGTTTGATTTCGGCGTAACCTAAAGAAAATGAGAAAATAGTTTTCGGTTTTTCGATCAAATTTTCTATTTTTATATTTATATAGTCGGAAAAATGCAGTTAGTGACGTGGTTAATCTTAGCGCTTGGACTGTTGAGTTTGGTAAGCCTTTCCTTTATTTTTTGCTGAGTTGCGGTTTACTTGTGCCAGTAAATCGCAATTGTCATTCTATGTGGGATAAAAATCCTTTGTGTGTGTGTGTGTAGGGGAGTGGGTGGGTGGGGGGGGGGGGGGTGTTACTCATGACCGATGTAACGAAGCTAACGAGAAGTTGCTTGACTGACTGTCTCTGTGCTTCTGTGTTGCTCATACGAAGACTGCCATTATGAGGGCAGGATTCGTAGGAGAGAATGATGAGTAAAGCTTCAAGATGCAGTACATGCCTTCTGTAAAGAGTCGGGCGCTTAACAACTACTGAAATTAGAAGGAAATATCCTAGTGTGAACTTTTCAGCACTGTCTAATATTATGGAGAGCAACCATGCATTTGAAATTTGCTCTCAAGTGCTACAAACTTTTCAAAACTAAAAGTGGTTTTATTAATGTTTACTCTTCGCTTAAAATATCAAAGTAAAATGTATGACAACTTTTTCAATGGTATAAAGTTGGTACAACTATTTTGCTAATATGATCCACCTGTGATAAATTCTTGAAAAGAATAATCAATGGACTGTAAACTTTATTATTTTCTGCTACCCTAGTTTCTGTATTAATCACCGTATTTATAGTCAATAAACTATACTACTATAATTAATTTATGAGCAATTCTGAAGTGTAGTGGTAAGCGTCTATTATGAAGACCATTCCTACGGAACGTTCACAGAGTAGACGGCACGTACAGCATTTTTTATTGCGTCCACAATAACAACGACACTGACCACTGAAAGAACTGACCACTTGGGCCGTATTCTCGGAATTTGTCCAAAAATTATAAAGCAAGCGGCGCGAGCATATAACTGTAGGGGAAACGAATTTTGTTGTGCCTAGGTCACGAAATGTTTTGGTCACACTTCCTTAGTGTTTTGAAGTCTCAGTTGTCAAGATTTGTGGTCCACTTCCAATTCTAAAAAAATTGTGTAATTTGCATTTTTAGACCAACAAAATGCGCAATTTTTAAACTAATAGTGCCTGGGTTACGTGACCTCAGAATAAAACTAACACATTAACTAGTTGGAAAGCTTTCCTATAGCTGCAACTTTCCTACTGAAGTATACTATGTAAGTAAATAAATGAACCACACATAACCAGCACACTATTTTTGACTCTCCGCCAAAATTTTCCTATAATATTAATAAGTGAAAAGATACCCATCGTGTGTACACAAATTAAGATTTCCTCAGTGATTTACACTGATTTGAGAGCAACTGCTCTGTTGAAGAAAGAATACCCCTGGCATTTTTGAAAGTGAATATCACAGTGCCACATAAGCTATACATATCTCTGTACATACTCACAAAGAATAATCTTAAAATTGTATGTGTTAAAGTTGCAAAAAAGGCGATAAAATAAAATAAATGAGCGTATGGAAATTTTCTGTTATGTCTCTGTATTTTAAATTCTAAAACTCATCGCAGACTTTAATACTCCACACTCCAACGGTTTGTGGTTGACGGTTGTGGTAGACAACGGAATGTGGTAGAATAGCAGTTGTTAAAAGAAATAAGATCACAACTACGGTCGCTGATATAGCAACACCATCACCACATAACATGGTCACAGATACACGGCCGCCAAAATACACAAACCGGCCGATGTTGGCCTTGCTGAAATGATCGCCTAAATTAGACTACATTAATTTTAAATCAAAGGTGATACTCGGAATTTATCGAAGTGGCCGTGAAGACAACAGCTGTCCGAAAATAGAAATAAGTTCTGTTTTGTACGTCGTGAGCCAAATATTTCATCGAATCTGGGATCAGTATTCCAGCTTTGGTTTTTCTTTTTCCCGTGACTTGTGTTAGGACAAGATATGCATTATTATAAACGTTGTAATTATAAACGCATAATTATAGACTACTAAAAACAATTTAGTCAGACTACGGAGTAGGGAATGCACATGCCAGCCTTAGAAGAGCAAGAGTAAATTTTCAATTTTATAGAACTGATTGAACGAGCAGCATGTTTATGGGATTATGTCACAGATTCTGCATATTATAAAAAAATATCGCAATGCTAAAAGTCCTGCTTGGGAGCACATTGCTAAAACAATGTGCATATCCAATTTTTAATCTAACTGCAGTATCTATATAGGCCTTATTTCACGTTGTGGTGACACAAAAATTGAGTTAAAAAACAAAATGATCTCCTAAATAATTGATGATAGATTTAATTTTCAACATTAAAACACTATCCACAAATACTAAAACTAAATGGCGGCGAAACGTTTGGTTGCACGGCCGTCATTATACTACTGCGCTCTCAGGCGGCCATGGTATCAGATGCTTCGACATCCGCCGAACAGCAACTGCCACTTTTAGGGCATAAACATACACACAACTGTATGTCTATAACCCTGCTAATCAATTAAGCAATCTGCAAAAACCTATACTAGATGTACTAAACATGCAACAGTATTCTGAGAAAATGAAAAATTTGTTATTTTAGGTAAGTGGTGCAAAATTCAAAAGGAGGCGAAACGCTAACAAGAAACTCAAGAATAAAAATTCCAAGCAGGGTAAACCCAACTGTCAGTACTCAGTATTTCAATTAAATGACATTGCTATTGTTAGCGGATAAGATTATTGTAAAATAAAAAGTTCATATTTCAGTGAGCACATCCGTACACAGTGGCTACACCAAACTTCAACTATCTAAATTTTCCATTAAGCATTTACTTTACTGCAAAGGGTAAGTTGAAAATTCAATCACGGAATTTCGGCTCGGCTCACAAAATGAAAAACAGTATAAAGAAATAACCCAGTAGTAAAAAAAGTCACTTAGCATTGAAAAGAAAAGAAATAAAATAAAATTTATTAAATAATTCGCATTTAATCAAGCTTGGGAAAAGTTGTTGTGAGTTTAGTTTTCATAATACCCCCTTACACTTCTTTAAGTTACATTTCATAAATGTCTGTTCAGGATAACGTTTCAGTGCTGATTCCACGTTTTGTCAACTACTGTTTCAGTGATTCTTAAAAAATCAGTCAAAATTTATCATGATTACATGAGACACATAATTAATTAATGTAAAATAATACAATCTCACTCTATTACTGTTAATTTAAACTTTTAAATTGACCAGTATTAATGTCGGTACGCAATTGTTTACTGACTAAGAATATTAATATAGCACTAAATGAATTTCAGGAGAGCCGTGTGCCAAACTTGATCCTCACGTTTTTGAACTTTGCTTTAATGGAAGGAACAATACTCGCGCGGAACTTATAGGATCCATTTTACAGAAACGCAAACAGTTTTCTGAATTCACCCTGTGTGGGTATGTGCAGGCTTTTTTAGTGTTACCTTTTATGTCATCAACATCATCACCATCATCATCGTCGTCATCATCGCCGCTGTCGTTGTCGTCACCATAATTACCATCATTACCCTCGCCATCATCCTTTTCATCACCATCCGTGCATCATCTATATAACAGAGGTATTTTTGTTGCGTTCACAACATACTCATTTCCTGTAAGTCATCTTTGAAAAAACAGAATGTTTCCTTTCAATATTTTAAAGAGTAGATTGTTTTTACCTACGGTTTAAAATTGGATCCGTTTTGCTTTAATTCCTTAATCTAGCTGTCAATTATTATTATTGGAAGGGTTAACAAACAGCTATTACAAGGATTAGCACATTTTCTTCGAACATAACTTGCATGCATCTTGGGTATAATTTTTTTTGTTTTTAATTTGTAATTTCTCCAATGTAGGTGCTACAAGTCAACAGCTGTACCAGGAGTTGATGGTTTGGATGACTCAATGGTAATCTGGTCGATTTTAAATTTCAAAACTTCTCTTCCATGCGGAGAGTAAGTTTTAAAATTTTAACATTTAACATTTTAGTTGAAATTTCAACTAAGATTATCACTAAGAAAATGGCTCTCAGCAAATTTTTCGAATTTCTTTTCAATGTTTATAACGTCAATTTCAAAAAAAGTTCAGTAAGTTTGTAATATTTTCTCTGTACTACATACGAGCAACTAGAGGTCATTAAGACCTCTAGCTATTAAATCAGAATATCAGACTGACCAGAATTATAAAAAACAGAATTCCCATGAATACCAAAATATTTCATCTATGGTATAGAAAATCTTGCAGGCATCCAAGCACTATGCCAACCAGTCGGTACCCAGATAACAAGCCTGTAATGGAGATACTATGATGTGCTTTAGAATCAGTGACATTTAGGGGTTTTGTCTTTTTAGCGTACCTGGTTTTGGAAATATATTCGGGTCAGGTTTGTGCGATGGATACTGGCACCATGGCTGTGTCGAAATCAGTGAGTCTGCAGGAAAGATCAGATTTTACTCAGAATGTGGAGAAGATGTTAGTAGTATATATGATATTTACATCATAGAGACACCATCATTGATAAAAAACGTTTCATGGTTTAAATTAAATACAGTGGACATTAAACACAGTGGTCAAGCTTTGTTTCTGATATAATTTTCCTCAGTAATACAGGCTAGGGAACAAATGGACATTAATTCAACAATGAAATAACGAGGCATAGATGCTGTTACATTCAAAACCTTCGTCATCTACAAAAACTATGGCTACCAAATATCTGCATTTTTATTTATTAGTTTGGTGGTTTTACACTTGAAGTAGATCTCAGCGACCCTGGGCCCGATCTTTCAAACATTGGTGACGACGAGGTGTTTGGCTCCATTGGCGCATATTGGACTAACTCTCTGGATGCAGATATGTTTGGATGCGTCAGTGATTTAAATGTGTACGAAGGTCTTCTAACGCAATCGCAACGTCTCCAGAACTGCAAATCATGTAACAACAACAATGGGGACATTTTCAAATGGTCTGATGTACCTGTACAGCTTCGTGGTGAGGTAAGATTACTTGTAATACAGGAATAAAATTGTTCAGTCGTTCAGTAGGTCAAAAAGTTATTGTTCAGTCGTTCAGTAGGTCAAAAAATTATTGTTCAGTCGTTTAGTAGGTCAAAAAATTAAATCAACAATCTTCCAGTATAGGTCAAAAGAAGGTCAATGATTTTAAAAGTACGTTTTTGTTGAAATCTTGGACTACATCCTAATTACGTCCCATTTTTCGAACTGCATTCCATCCTGTTAGAACTTTAACCTGTCTTTCTACGTCAATTTAGCCTTTATTGAGTTTCTTGGCATGTGCTTCAGAAAAAAAGATAGCCAACTACGCCATAATAAATGCCGTAACCTCTATCTAAACGCTAGACTCATCTGGCGTGGGTAGACTAGAGAAAGCGATTTAGACACATGTGCAAATATTTCATTTGTTGTAAAAATACTGGGACAAACTGAACTGTCATTTAGATTTAACTTTGATATATATAAAGACATACACTGTGAGCACATTTCTTTAATTGAGATACGTGGACTGGTATGTGGCAGATATTAAGTCGATAGCTAAAATAGCATAAGGAGCATAAAAAGCTTTGTGGATAAGTGATTTAAATTAAATTTTATGAATTCAACGTGAAAATCAATTTTGGAATGACATATCTTGCGTAAATATTGAGGATGACGACCATCAAGGGAAAACATTAGAAAATTATTCGAAGATTATTTGAATTGCAGGTCACTATAGGCAGACCTAGTAGTGCTCTTACAGAACGCGACTTAAAGGACCGATGTTACAAGCCCGAACTGCGGAGAGTTACTTCTAGGAAGAATAAACGCCAGAAATCTACCATCTTTGGCTATGGTTCTAATAACAATGAAGGCTACAGTTTTAATAACAATGGCTATTTTTAATTATCAAAATGTGTGCACTGCTGTTATTCAACATCAAAATGCGTCGCAAAAAGCTGCACAAACTTTTTCAAGCTCGACTACTCATTCTTCTTCTCAGATCAGTTTACTTTCAAAAACATAATAATTGCAGGTTTAATCCAATATTATATAATTGATCATTTTGAAATTGGCGATATCCGATAATAACTGTCATAAATACGTCCGTTTTTATATATAATTTATACACCTCATATAGTAAACGGCTGTTATTATTTATTTAAATAGTATAAATATATATATAAATAAACATATAATTAATGCATATAATATATATATATATATATATATATATATATATATTGTACTGCAGGGCTGTGATGAGATAGTGTAATACTGGCAGGAGAATACAGCAGACTTCTCAGGTGTGCGTGTGAACGTGGCTTTAACTAGCACATAGACGCTTATTCTGACCTTGTGTTAGTGGGAGCCACTAGTCACGTGCACACCTGAGCTTATAAAAAGGGTAGGTCTGCTGTAGATCCTTGTCAGTGGTAAGTGGGCGTCTGATCTCATCTCAGCTCTGTTCGCACTTCATCAGGCTTTCTGTTTGCTCCATTCGGTAAGCTGTCTGGAAGATTTATTTTGTTTGGGTAATAAATCGTCATTTTTATTTTATTCATTTTGGTTTTTGTCTTTGAGTCATGCCGCACGGTGTAGGCCGCGGTGCCATCCGTTCTGCCTCCACTAAAAGTGGAGAGCAGTCCAATATATATATATATATATATCGTTTGAGATGTGTTTCTAACTATTGTAATTACGTTTCTTTGTGTTATTGGTTAAAATTTGTCTTCGACACGATTTTTGTTATAATAATGATTTGCGTTCAATAATGTAAAAATGACACTTATTAAAGGGTATCTGCATTTAACAAACTTTCTTGTTGATCTTGAGTTATTTCTGTATGCGCATGTTTAGCTGTAGGCTGCCATGCAGTTTGACACTCTGACTAACCTAAATTCGATCATTCCGGCTAAACCTAAAAACCTCAAAACCTGAGATAAGACGAACACAAAAGCTTGAACAGCGGAACTTGTTAATTTGTTTTAACTTTAAGCTGCGAAAATCATGTTATATTTAAAATATTTAAATGCACATCATTATGGTTTTCCATTGCTGCACATACTAAAAAACACGCATTTTGTGTGGCGCAAGATAACGCATAAATTTTCTAACTTTCATAAAGAGAGACTTGCAGCATCCACTTTTAGACTTTAGCTTAAAATGCCTATGGTTTATTAAACTTCTTACTTGTAAATGTTGTTTTTTTTAGAAATTTTTTATGAGATTTTTATATGCCATTTTGTTTTATTGATCATTACGTTTCGAGATTATTCGAATCTTTTGTCCAATCATTACAACTGCAAAACAATTAAAATCAAATAAATTGCAAAATTATAATTTAAATAACTACATGTTCAAAGTTTAGCAGTGGACTAACAAAATTCACATAAAATAGGTAGATAAATTTCAAGCTGAGTATTAAAATTAACTAGGAGGTTATGACTTTGAATCCTGGTTGGTCCACAACTTTTCAATACCTTCTTCAATTAATTAGTCGTTAGGTTAATTGTTGTAAGTGTTATGTTTTTCTTAATGTGTTCACACCTATCACTACGTCACTGTCACTGCAGTAACTGAATTGCTACCCGTGCGCACTCTTTAATATTTCCAGCCAAGGATCTTCTTAGGATATGTTTTCAAATGTTCAATAAACTCAATAAATGACATTGTTACTGTAAGAAAAACATTATTAGGAATAATTTCACGAATACCTATAAATAAATACTTATTAACACATACTTACATATTAAAAGTTTTTACTTATATACATTTCCCAGGAATTATGATATTAAAAAGATTAACTAATTCTAAAAACAAAATTGTGACAACTACACAAGGCAGATAATTACATATTAAATTTTTACATTTACAAATTCAAGTACAAATGCAAGTTAAATAATAAATATGGATTAACTCATTTCCTGCCACCGGAAAAAACTTCAAAACATGCATCTGTTGAAAACACACCAGTATTTATTACACCAATAGACGTCATTACATACGTCAGACCAAAAGATGACACTGCAGAAATTAAGCCAAATGCTCATTAGTGAAATACTTTCATGCACTAGCAATGTGTGCTTTCAGACTAAATTTATAATTCAGACTACACATACCACACTTTTTCTCTTTTTCTTCTGACCAATGTTCTGTTGCAGAGCCGTACCGAAGAACATTTTCTTCGGGTATATGCATTGCGCATAAATAGCATTCAGCTTTGGGAAGTATACCAATGCTCCTTCTATTGCAACATTAAAGCGAATCTATTGTTTTGATCTTGGTTTTTGGGGCAGCCAGTGAATGTCCAGAACCACAGCGGAAAAACCAAATAAGGTTTGCCTTAAGCAAGAACAAGTTCTGCCTCAGAACATGATGACAGATGCAACTGCTAAAATGAGCTTGCATTTTTGCAGTGCCATAATATGGTATAAATATTGACTGTTTTATTTTTCATAAAAATTTGAACACAGTGAACGTAGAAAAGACAAAAGTGGCAAATCTTCAAGCAAACTGTCCTGCATAAATAAATTCAGCGAATTACATTAGTAAACAGAAAAATTTAGTTCCAATTACACATTTGAAAAACTTGCAATGTGAATAAAGCAGCGAATTACAAATTAAAAAGTGCAACATATACCGCATGTACCCATATATATATACCGCACTACATATATGCAGAGACTATAAACAGATGACACAAATCTTTAATGACAAAACAAACACTGTAAACAGTAATATGTAATAATTGTTTATATCATTATTTTATCGTGATTTAGTATCATGTATTTTCTTTAACTAAGAATAAAAATGTGCCTGCAAACGTTGAAAAAGATATTTTGCAGGGAAAGCTAAACCAGCGATGGCCAAATCAGCAGAAACACTGAACATTGCAAGTTTTTATAAGGGTATAACGTATAAAATTACTTGGCTTCTACCAGCATGGAAGACAATGTTTTTTGCTTGTGGAAAACAGCTTGCTGTCGCCACCTATTGGATAAAATAATACTACAACGTCTAGGAAAGAATAACGCAGTTTAAATAGTAGTTTGCAGCCGATCAAATTCAGCTGACTCCTTAGCTTCTTCTCTTTTCTTGGAGGACGATCGCTTATCATCAACACTTCTCCTGTAGGTATATTCTGCTACGGATGTAATAATAGCTAGAACAAGTCCACCAATTAAGATGTAGAAAATTCCAGCCACGTGTCTTAATCCCAGTTCAGTAGATTTACCAACCTTCAACAAAAAACGCATAGTAATAAATTCTGGGTAAAACCGACAAGAAGTGTCTTTGCGTTATTCAACACTTGTTGGCATTTCTGCCTCTCACATAATATGTGTCGGTGTTTTTTCAAAATGTCTCCTCTGTTGATTTTATCGCTTGTTGCGATTTAGCTTTGACAATGTTGTAATAGTCGTTCTTACCGAAATTACCGAAACAAAAAAATTCTTACTCTCTCTAATGGACAGAGTAAGGTGGTGGTGAACCGAAATTTTGGGTTGTCAAAGCGTTTTGTCCAGCTAATGTTTTTTATAGCTTCGGGTAACACTTTTCCACATGTTCAGCCGGTACTACTGTTGTCCTCTGATCATCAAAATGCAAGTGAAGCCGCTAAGGTGACAACTTCTTTGCAAAGATACTAACATAACATGCAGAAAATCCAAATATAAATACACACCCGTCCTCGTAAACACCTTCTTTAGAAAACAGTGGTAAGCTCAATTTATTACTTGTAGATTTACAAAACTGTTTTTAGTTTTTAACACTTCGTCACACAACAAACTGATATCAAGCACTCAAACCTGAGCTTGGTTAACGAGATGTTTGTGGTTTAACCGGAGCCTGGTACACTATAAGGATATCCCTTTAAAATGAGCCACTGAATCGTCACAGGTGTTTCGGATATGTTCAGATGTATATACATCCTATCTTTACGACTTAAACTGCCGAGGTTTACGAATCATACCGAATCCTTTAGGTCAGACGCCACTCACATGAAAGTGGGCGTGCTTATCGAAGAACCTCTCAATAATTCATGAGGGCAAAACGGAAGCCTTTAAGTGATTCTTATGAAAATGTTTGGTTTTTTAAAACGAAATAAACATCGGACGGTTTGATTACGGAATTTGCTCAGTATTTATTGTTCATTTTTTATTCCAAACATGGCATTCCATCTAAACATGACAAAAATTTTATACCAAACAAATATCAATAACAAAAGGTCAATTTTGTCAATTTTATGTAATTGAGCAGTAATTAAGACGTAAATTGCGATTTAATTAAGTAGCTAATTTTATGGCAATTAAAGGCTACACATATGTATTAACCCCAAACCATGAGCAATTGTAGACATATATTAGCAATATCTTATTAACACATCACAACGGGTCTTGAATTAATAAAATTCAGTAGACCACTGACCCAGATCGAACTGATCATGTGATTAGGCCCGAAATTGCCACAAGATGCCTGAAGCAGACGACAAAAGGAGGCCAATATTCCAACTTTCCAGCACTTTTGTGCAGCAGTTATAACTTTAAGTTTTACGTTGCTTGTCCAGGAAGGTTGTCTCCATCTTTTCGACCTTAGTAAATACAGTGCAGCGAATTTGAGTCAATAATTTTATAGACAGTCACAAAAAGAGATCGAGCACCTGTTTTTCTTCTTTTGGACACTCGCTTTTATTAATCCACCACCTGTTTTTCAACTTTTGGAGTGCTCCATCTTCTCTAAGCTTAAGCACAGCAAAGGTTATCTTTTCCCTATAATAATTAAAAAGTTTTCATATTAAAATCACATTCGTCTAAAGAAATTTTTCTTTTGGTTTTACTGTCGATAATAAAGCTACGTCACGGTGTCTTTTAGTAAAAAAACTCTGATAAAACAATTGATGGAAAGGTTACTATCGCCTTTTAAAGAAGAGCTAAAATCCTTACAAAAAAAGAGAATCGAGAGCAGTGAACGAAGTACTAAATTTTAGCGGGTCTTTTGCTACAATTGACACAGAAACTTCTGACAGTTTTCAAGACAAATTCTGACAAAAATATTTAAACATCTGTTAAAAAGTGTTAAAGTAGGATTTTTTACACTAGATTTGAATTTTATTTCCAAAGTGATTGACTTAATGACTGACTGACTGACTCTCAATTTTTATGACCAGCTAGTTGATTGATAGAATCTCTTTCACAGGCTTACTGCTTTATTCAATATAGCTGGCTTTTTGACAGATTGTACAACTGCTTTGGCTGACTGACAAAAATTCGCTGACTTACTGACAAACTAAATCATTGGTAGTTGAAGGTAAGAATCAGCAGCGCTTCTGTATTACTGTACTAAAGATGACAGCCTCGATAACCAAGTTGAATAGCGCACCAGAAGCAAACAATAAAATTATTATGGATAATCAAAAATTTGTCTGAAAAAATAGTTAGCTTATGTTAATAGTTGGTAAGAACAGAATGAAGTTCGAACACTACAATGAGAAAACATTGTGGTTTGGTTAAAAGTAACATTTCAGACGCGAAAAAGAAGCATTCAAGGAGAAACAACTGGTATCAAGTTTACATAAAATGCAGAAAAAAGTAATGGTTGGGACTGTTCGCGACACTGTCAGCAGCATGTTGATTTCACGTAGTATGATTTTAAAAACACGGTACGCCTATCTAATGATGTTCCGAGAACACTTGCTGCCTTGTGTCAAAATCAAATTGTGTGCAATAACGAATGAACTAAAGGCCTAAAACTAGGAAATCCCCATGGGCACTTATCTGCAGAATACAGAACAGTTCAAAGACAAAAAATATTAACTAGATGCTACAACAGCCATTCCACTAGTCATTTAGGGAAATGGTGTATAAAAAATCCGGAAGATGCTCCAAATCAAAAGCAACTGATAAGTGTGGAAATAAGCAAATGTAGAAGCTATTGAAAAGACCATGAAGCTTAACTGGAGTAGAAACTGCCCCCAGTATTTAGTCGCTTTCACAATAATTGTAATAATAATCACAATGATAATGGCAATAATAATGATAATTATAATATTAACGATGATAATGATAATAATGATAATGATAATGATAATGATAATGATAATGATAATGATAACGATAACAATGACGATAACGATGACGATAATGATAACGATAACGATAACAAAATCAACAGCTTCGGCGACAGCAGCAAGAACAACTACGACGACGACGTCGACAACAACAACAACAACAACAACAACAACAACAACAACAACAACAACAACAAATATAACAACAGCAATAATAATAATAATAACAATAAATGATGAGACTAACCAAGACTCAGGAAGAATATACTATTTCAAGTTCCACATGATTTAGCGTAGGTCTACGTAATGAACTTCAGTATGTGTCCTCGACACGGAAATTTATAAGGGTGTTATTATTAATTGCAGCTATTATTTAGACGATCAGTTTTATTAATGTGTTTTTTAATCTTATCGAAATTAGTATCTTCCAGTATTTTTCCAATAATTAGGCTTATAATTATTCTAATATTAGTTTAGTTTATTGAAAATATCGGGATACATGCTCTACAATTTCGGTTAACCGTTTGCTTAAATAGGTCTCTAATTCCGTGATTTTCCCGCCGAGAGCCATCTTTAAGGAATCCCTCTGGTATATGAAAAAAATGATATTATATTAAAATTAACGTTCGTAGCCCTCAGTAGAGGACTCTCTAGGTTTTTCTTTTAGTGTGGTTAGGTTTGAGCTATGAGCTGTCTTGCAGTGGAAATGTAGTGTGATTAAGTTCCCTATTTTTTTAAATATTTGCTGAATGATTTCTCTACAACATCTTCTCTTGTGGGACAGCTCTGACAGCAACAAAATCATTTTTTAATTATAGAGTTATTATAATGTGGTTCACATTACACATCATTGTGTGTCGATGCTGAATATCCTTAGAAAAACTGCTTCCAATGCTTTGAATACACAAAACAGAAAGTTTCCGAGGCAAAGCTAATTTGGATACCCATTATCCTGAAGACAACTAGATTTTTGCGCACCTTAAGTCTGATCCAAGCGGAGTTGCCACGCCAAATCCTTTCGAGTCTAAATTGCTGCCAACTTTCATAGTATTGCAAGGTTTCCTGGTGTTTTGATAGTCGTTCGTTGTAGATTCCAATAAGAAGGCGTATTTGCCCTACAATAATTCATAGTCACTGAAGTGACTAAACTAACAATGCACTTTGCAGCTCGTAGTTTGTGTAGCATTTGCTGTCCTTTGGGAAATTCATATTATTTCTTAACATTATATTTATTTTAAAGCTTAAGTTGCGCTCATTGTAATTTATTAAAAATGACTTCTAAGATTGGCTCCGAATGTTCAAGCTTCGATACTCCTGCTTCTAGTTACAAGAAATACATTGTTTAAATTTCTAGTTACATTTTTTGAAATTACGAATGTCAATAAAATGCACAACATGATAAATTAAACGACTCATTCACAGATATTGAAATGACAGTCAAATAAGTGTTACAAAATAGTGAAAATATAATGAAGCATTTAAAGTCTGAGACGCCAAATGTAATTTTTACAGTGCACATCAACGACGGTGCCTTATGTCTTCCATAAACACCTTGGCAGCTATTACCGCTAAAGAAATGCATATTTTAGTAAAATGTGTATGTACACACTTACACATTTACAAATGCACACAAGTAAACTAAAATACACATTTTAGTAAAATGTGCATATTATATCAAAATGAGCTATGACTTATAATTATTGTCTTACTTTAACAACATCCTGTAGTCAATTCAGGTAGTCAGAACAAAATTACACAAAATATACCTTGGAACTGCGAACTTTTCTAATGCCTTGTTTAGTGCTTGGGACAAACACAGACGGTTTCTGCGTACTCATAAACGACCACATTCGCTTATAAGTTGGTATTTTTGATTTCTGAAAAGAAAACAATGAAATTAAAACTTTGTGTCGGTACACGAGTTTGTATATAGCTGTTAACACAGCAGTGTCTATGACTACGACAGATTTTACTTGACTGTCTTAACATGGTTGTTGTATTTCTTACGTAAAGCATTTTTATTGTTTACTTTTGATCAATGTTCTTTTGTAATAATAAGGGTCATGTGTGTTTAATTTTTAATTTGGTTTACACATATACAAATAATTTAAGGAAGATAGGATGATTTTTCTTATGCTATCCTATTTTCAAGTCCAATAAAAAGTATACACTTTAACACAATAAATACTGTAAAAGCGTTTCTGATAATTAAATAATAGATTAAAAATTTAGTTAACGGTGGGCGACCCCAACTATTGATGACATCACAAATTAACATAATTTTCAACAGCAAAAATATTTCACGAGCGTGTTGCACATATAATTGCAGTACAATGCTACTATAAGATATTCAGTGTGTCATACTAAAACTAGGCAAGTTTTAAGGTAAAAATTCAAATTTCAAATTTACCGCTGTGCTCATGCATGAATTGTCGAACGTGTGTAGTTCGTCACAAACTAACACATCTGAACTGAGAGGTACAGCACCTGTTTTTTGTGCAATGCATTTCCGAAATGCAGGCGCTAGTGTCCATCGAACAAGCGAATGGCGAAATGCATGTTACAGTAAAGAACTAGTGATGCGAACGCGAAATTGTTTGTGCGGTAATAAATCCTTCACGTAAGACATTTTTGGAAAAAATAGTATGTTTCTTTTCAATGTTTTAACCCTTATAGGGTCACGATTTTTTACAACCGATTTTGGTAACCAGGGGCTAAAATATTACCCCCACCATAATTCGTAAATTACCTTTGATAAACCGCCGTGTTTCATTAGCAAACAGCAACAGCATAATTTGTGGTTATGCTGACCACCATATGATACATTATACCGCTGCTTAAAGACATGTGACTTACTAGTACTACGAAATTTAAATTCACTTAGTTACGTGCTGCTGATCCGTCGATTTCACATCAGCCTTCTGTTGCTAAGGCTATGCTCGCTATCAATGTGAAACCAGCGTCCAGTCCATCTTCATCAAATCCGGGGAAAAAGCGTGGTCGATGTCAATCGTGTCCTCGCAAAATTGATACGAAATCTGATCACAGATGCACGAAGTGCAACAATTTTGTTTGCGGGAAACATGCGAATAAGACGATCACGTATTCTTACATTGCTTGTCTGTTTGCCACATCTGAAGATGCTGAGTGACTGAGTTTTTGATCTGATTGTCTTTGTAGTTGTGAGTAGACTAGTTCTACGTCAGCATGCAGATGTCTGACATTTTGTTTTATCAGATACATCGCCCGTGTAATGTATAGACAAGCGAAGTAAACTTTCGACAATTTTAAAAAATCGACATATTGCATTTTCACTTTCATTTTATAGTGAGACAATGCGCCTAAAATAAACAACAGAAAGTATTTTGTGCACAAAACATGTTTAGAAAAAGTCATTGAAAAGGTTTACTGGGATGCGTATGGTAAAAGGGTAAAATGCAAAAAAACGGTCGGGGGGTAATTTTTTACCTCCTGGTGATAAGTGTCAAAGAATAAATTGTTTTGACCTACAATTTAAGACTGGGTCTAGTTTTGCTTTAAGGGATTTCTTATGAACGCAATGTCCCCTTTTTACACTTAAGTGGTTTTTTCCAGTCAGATAATCAAGTATGCTAACACTTGACATCTAAAGAATGACTTTGTAGAATATGTACCTCATCTGTATAGGCTTATTGTAAACAGGGATACAGGCAAATGTGACTTAATAAAATCTTTGCAAATTTATTGCTGGTTGTTTTTGAAATGAGTATTCATAGCTTTCTAATTTAAATTGACTTATATGAGCTAATGGCTTTAATACGGAACAGTGGGTTTTAACGCTACAAATGAATGCAGGGAATGTTCGTAGTTTGGGTTTGAACCCCTAACGTTAACGAGCAAAAAGAATGCTCGTGGATATCCCTAGGTCATACGGCTGTTTCTCTTCTTGATGCTTTATTTGTTTTTGTTCTGCTCATTATATACATACGTGTGCATGTTTCTTCTGTGCGTGATATTCGATATTCTGTAAAGCATGCATACCCTGAAGAACTGATAAGTAGAACCACCATCCAGTGTTCCATATTGAATTTCAATTTGATTTGCTAGATCTTCAGCGCTTTCGATGGGGGCATTCATTCTTTCAACAGTCAAGAATGCTGCCAGGTTAGCCGTGTACGATGAGATCATAATGAGTGTAAAAAACCACCAAACTGATCCAACTATTCTTCCTGATACTGACCTAAAATTAAGAGAATTTTAGTCTGCAAGTAAGTAGTGATAAATACTCTGAAACAGCATAAACTATTTGAATTCACAGATGACGTTACTAGACGAAAATGGGTTTTTATTTGTAAATTGTGAGCAAATTTTTGGTGTTTTTTTATCGAAATGAAGAAGAAGAAAAAAGAAGATCTTCTGAGAATGACGGTACAAGCTTGCAATTATTTAAATTTCGAAGAAAGGCTTGAACACAGCCTGTATTGAACCATAGACTTTCTTCTTTCAAGGCAGATGCCACAAACCATTAGGTTACCATGCCTCCTTGCGATCACTGCAGTCCAAAGTTAATTCTTTATAGCAGACTAACCAGTTCAGCATTTTCAACGTTTAATCGCTCAGCTAGAGTGCTTCTTTTTCAATAATGTTTTATTTTGAGCCTGAATCTTTTTACTGACTCTTGCACTGATTCGTAAACTGATTTTTAAAGTTCAACTACAATCACGATGTTGTGAAACTTCCATGTGCATTTCACATTTTTATAATGTGATCTTGTTTTCTCATTGTCTATGTGCCACAATCGTTAAGCTAGAAAATTCAAATCTGCCGTGTTTACCTGGGAGAGATATCACAGCCTTGTTGCATAAAAGCACCGAGAGAGAACCAAAGACTGTTGAAGATGTTGAAATCATTGATGATTTCTGGGACACCACTTGCACCGTATTCAACACGCCATTCATATGGACTGAATCGAGACACTAGAAATAATACAACGCTGACACCTGAAATAATGTTAAACAGAGATTAAACAAATGAAAATAATGATATCAATGATGGAGTCAGTAGTGGCGGTTTAATGTCGATGAATGTGATGATGATGATGTCAGTAGTGTCGATGATAATGAAGATGACGACGACAACGACAATGACAATGATGATGATAATGATTACGATAATCATGGAAACAGCGGCAATAATGTAAATAAGGCCACTAGTGACTGACTAAAGAGTCCCAGTGACAATAAGAAAACAAAGACGGGTGATTTAGTCTGACGAAAATTACGATGAAGATAATAGCAACGATCACGTTGCTTAAAAAGTCCTGTGATGTTAATATAAATGATGACATTTATTACAGAAATTGTTAACTGCAACAGATAAAAATAAGAAAAATAAATATAAAAGGAAAATTTTGTAGAAGAGACTACTGCGAAACCAAGACAGTTGTTATAGGCAAGTAACTTCTAATGACAATTACTGTACATATATACCTATCATGGCGAACACAATACACATCCATATCTCGTAAGACAGAGGATTCATGAAAGAAAAAACACCCGGAGTCCTTGGCTCGGGTTTCTTTATCATGATGCTGATGCCCATACTCATGAACGGTTTGGAGAAGTCAACAACTTCTTCCCGTTCTGCTGTTATAGTGAGTGGTGCTATCGCCATGTCGGCTTCCTGTCGAATGGGAACATTCAAAGAAATTACTTGGCTATGAACTTGTAAGACATAGAAAACTATTTTGGGATCTGCTGCTCAACTGTAAGTATTATTAACGTACCAAGTTCAGCAATTATTTTACAAACATTTATAAGTGTAAATTATTAATAATGTAAGTTATTTTAGATTATTGATTTAAAAAGCTCATAAATTAAGCGTAAAATTTTAAACATCTCATTATACAACGATTTCACTTTTGCATGTAAATTTTATATCAATTACGTTTGAGGTCGGAAATTTTAAAGTTAAACATTAATTTATTAAACACAGTCACTAAAGACCTTACAAGCTCATCTTGTCTTTATAAGTTGTTAAGCCTTTAGAAACTTGACGAGGAAAGGGTTGCATGAATATTCAAATTTTGAATTTAATGTGGTCAAGCACAAAACTCAGTTCAGTCACAGACAATCAGTCACAGACAATCAGTCACAGACAATCAGTCACAGACAATTTTGAAAATGGTAAGTTGTACTTACTCCATCTATTAGTTCGCCAATCATGCCATTCCAACTCGTGCCATCCTCAGTTGGAGCCCCATATGCTCCATCGGCAACTTCGCGAATTTCGTAATGGAATTCCACAGCTTTTGCAAGCGCAATCATAAGATCTGCACAGTATCCGGTGTAGCGTTCATTTCCCGTCAAGGTCTTGTTTGGCTTTCCATCAGAACCTTTTACCAACATCAAATATGGCTCTGACTGGAATGGTGCAAAAGCAAAATAGGCAATATTGTTAATCGTCTTAGAATCTTAAATTTTCACAAGTGTCCACTCGAAAAATAGAAAAGATCGATACTTACCAAAATACTGGTGATGATCCTTGTCTTGTTCTCGAAGACATAGTTTTCTTTGTCACGGTAAATATTTGGCTTTAGTGGGCGGTACCTGTAGAGTGGAGACCATTGGCCAATCTAGAAAATTAAAAGTAATTTCGGGCAACTAATCAGTTCAGATGCACGTTTACTTTAGCAGCAACAACGTGAGCTTAGCAAAAAAGCAAATGAAACAGTAACACACCATCAACGTAGTCGTGCATGTCTTTATGAAATACACACAAGTCATACCCAGGCTTTAACGCGATTTAATGTAAACTCCCAAACGTTTATAGTGTAGTTTACTCTCATGCCATTTTCATCGAATTCCACGTGTCCCGTGAGTCCTTCTTCTACGACAGCCTGTAAAAATAATAAAGCAGCTTTTATGAGTAAATAATATGTGAAGTTGTGCGTTCATGTCAAACAATTGACTCTTCTCTTTATGTTGCTTCTTTTCCTCTTTTTTCATCTCTTTCTCTTCTGCTTCACCCTCCTCTTATTATTCCACCTCATACCCTTGTTCCCCCTTATTTGTCGTCAAATAATTTTGATTTCAAATATTTTTCACAAATCGTTTTTCCCTTTCCCATTTTCCAGTAAAACGATTCCTGTCAATAATATTAATACAGATGACTGAGAGTTTCGCGACAGTGCCATTTTGTTATTACTTGTTTTACGTGCATGTTGTATTGCAAATTTATAACTTATTAAATGTATTTTATTAATAATCAACAAATTGTTGGCACCAGTTACCTCTTTTAAATAACGTAGAATGAGGTCACCTCTTTCCCATGGAGTTACTTCCCCCAAACAATCACCTATGCCTCTGTTTCCCATGTTATAAACCTCACCGCGTCGAAAGTTACTTTGGAAAGTATTTGGATAGCTGTGCAACAAGCGGTTATAAGCTTCCATAATAACAGTTACTGAATCGTAGATAATTGCTGAATTCGGCTAAAATATAAAAATAATAACATTAAACTTTTCATCTCTGATTTTCAAACTTGAAAAAATGCAAGAAAAATGCTATTCGCTAATAACAAAAACAACAAGGAAAGTCAATAGTAAGACCAATAAAAGTTTGTTTAAAACCTTTTAAAACTAAGCTTTCGGATTTCGAAATCCTTCTTCGGAGTTTTTGGTTTCTGAACTCAAGGTTCTACAATAACGTAGCCCAGATCTGGATATGTTTTGGACAAGTTTTATTCTTGTAAAATTTGGAGAAATAGAAGTACTCAAACCTCTTACATCATTTGCCTGAAACCAGTAGCTAATATGGTAGCTACTGGCTATTGCTAATAATGATTTGCTAAATTGGATTACTCCAGTCACTTACAGGTTCTAATCACAGAAAATGCAATTGCGCAAAATATTTGTTACCTTTAATGGATATAATGTTACAATTACGCGAGCTGTAAATGATGACCGCCGAAAGCAATTCTTTAAAAAACATAAGAAGATCATATTTTCTCATCTTTTAAACCGTTAGATAACTGTTTTTTGCTCACATCAAAGAATTGTTTTAATTATATCGTTATAAACACTATCAAATTGAATCAACTTAAAGTGTAAATTCTATGCTTCATGCATGCAGTTATTCGCTGGAGATGATCTTTGTAAGGAAATTTGCAAATTCTTAAATAAATAATATTTTTAAATAAAACTTTTTATTATTATTAATACTACCACTAGTACACTGTAATGCCGCTACTGATATTTCTTCTTCTTCTACTACTACTACTACTACTACTACTATGTCATGTTTCGCCCTACATTTAATAGTTCTCACATTATGCTTATGCAGCATTAAGCACTATTCACACTGCATGTTTAATTAATTGATATGTATGATATTTAGCTACTGGCAGTGGTAGTTAATTGTGTTATTAATTACTGATATTTTGTTAGGATGTAGGCACCTACTAACAAACCCCCTTTTGAATTCCGTCTGACCCACTCGTGTCTGCCCTACCGCGGCTGTAATGCAGTGGCTAAGTCAAGGTTAACGATAGTGCACAGGTGAATAAAATTATAGCTGTTTACGCGAGTGGCTTCTCGATGAACTTCATTCAACACTGTTTAGATATAGACGGCAACGTGACACAGAACGAGACAGGTCGTTTACTCGTCTCTGTGAAGTTATATGTTTTGAAGAGAAATGCCGTACTAGAAAGTTTCACACAAGATATTGTGTGTAATGTACATGGTGATACTGTGAGAGCCTAGTTGTTGTAACCTGTGGTCGTCAACCAGAGTTGTCCCAGAGATGCTGGCCTGCAGTCCGCGGTAATGGAGTTACCCACTGACTGACAAATGGATCGACCTACTACAGAACCACATCCAGAGTGGTAACATGTTAATACGATCGTAACTAACGTCGCACTGATAACGTAAACATCACGTAATATTCTTCGATGCTACTTGCTGGGTCAAGACTAATTGGTAGTTTCTCTGACGAAGTTTGGAATCACAACTGTATTCAGACGCAGAGGCTATATTACGACGTATTGCTACCGTTCTACAAACTGTTCGCTTTAAAGGAAAAGTGTTCCAAAAAAACCTAGGTACATAGTGGGCAGACATGAACTTTATGCAAACGTATATACCCTACTAACCCCAAGCTTTGACAATATTGCTATATCTTTGTTATTACTGAACTTTTGCTTAAATCGAATCACTTTGGAATTTGATAATGATTAAATTGTTTGATCAATTATTTTAATGTCTGCCATTTGATCTTTCTTTTTTCTTCAGATCCATTAGTGTATAGAGTGCAAATAGGCCATAGTCCCCCGTATTTTTAACATCAGCCTTAGGCCGATCTGCATCCATACATTTAGTGACGATCATACTAGCTCCCTTCTGTTATGAGATGTAAAACTAACGCAGCATGCCCCTCTTTGATTCCCCTATAGGAAAAACAAGATCAGGGTCATCACATACTACTACTACTACTACTACTACTACTACTACTGCTACTACTACTACTACTGCTACTGCTACTGCTACTGCTACTGCTACTACTACTACTACTACTACTACTACTTACTAGCTACTACTACTACTACTACTACTACTACTACTACTTACTACTACCTACACTACTGCACTGCTACTGCTATCTACTACTTACTATACATTACTGCTACTAGCACTGCTACGCATTGCTACTGTTATCATTACCGCTACCACTACCACCACGACCACCACCACCACCACCACTACAACTTTTATTATTATTATTATTATTATTATTATTATTATTATTATTATTATTATTATTATTATTATTATTATTATTATTATTATTATTATTATTATTATTATTATTATTATTATTATTATTATTATTATTATTATTATTATTATTATTATTATTATTATTATTATTATTATTATTATTATTATTATTATTATTATTATTATTATTATTATTATTATTATTATTATTATTATTATTATTATTATTATTATTATTATTATTATTATTATTATTTATTTATTTTTTTTTTTATTTTTATTGCTATTGGATGCAATTACATTTCAAATTACATGTAATTACTAAAAACAGTTTTCGTTTAAGGAATATTAATTAAATATTTTCTGTCTTCGGATCTTAGAAATCATATCCAGTAGATTAAAAGAAAACTTTGCAGTATGATTTTTGTGCTTGGAGACGCTCATTTCCTTTCCTTTCTATTTTTCTCTGTAACTATAATTTACAATATTTTGCAGTGAAGATTATCATGAATTAGAGTTAAGGTAATAACGTTACTTCAATAAATGGAGAATCTGGCCTCGTAAAACAAAAAACTTTTTTCAACTTATTTCGTGTGAGAAAAATTTCTTTTTTCATCATTTTTATCACATTATACCATTTTTATATTTCTACTTACATCAATAAACTTGTTTGCAGCCTTAGTCATCCCCATTCTTAGGAGGAAATTCTCCCAGTTACCTATCCTGTAAAAGTCCCGAATAGCTCTTCCACTTTTTTCCATAATTCGTAAACCGGTAACATTTGCGCCGTCATGCCCAAATTGGCTAAGGTCTAATAACTCAGAACCCTGCGTAAAAACAAAGGTACAGTTATGTAACGAAGCTGAAATCCTCTACGTTTTCTATGTGATTATTCCGTTTTAGATGTAGCTTGTATTTGTGTATATATATATATATATATATATGTATTATGTGTATACATGTATATATATATATATATATATATATATATATATATATATATATAACCATTATCAAAATGTCACATCAGAAAATGACAAAAATACAATATTTGCAATGTGTTATATAGTTACATACACCAAATCTGTGCCTAAACAATACTGCCTAAACGAATACAATACTATACATAACAAGCAAGAGAATAAACTTCCCTGAATTGGTTTGTCAGTTCTCGATGTGACACATTTTGATAACGTCCTTTTAGACTATGTTATTTTTCTGATTACCCATTCTTATATTGTATTAGTCTCGAATTATGCAGAATTACAGTCAGTAAACTACTAACTAACTAGCCTATTTCAAATATTCTAAACCATTATCATTATGCTCAGTTCATTATTGGATTATTACATTAACAAATTGCTAGGCGAACATACGACTTCATGCCACTATATAAGCTTTAATTTTTTCACTTATCAATTATTATATAGTTTTTAACCATGAAGATGGTACTCTAACTTTCTTCGTTTTCTAATTAGTAAAAATAGAAATGGAACGTTCATAAAACGACATAGGGATATAACAATGCTCGTATAGCAAGAATACTGATAAGGGAATATTACCTTTGGGATTTTGTCACAAATTTGGATGCAAAATTAGATGCGACATTCTAAGCAGAACGTGTATGCTATAATACAGGTTGGATTTCTGAGTTTCCAAAGTTTTATAATGCGACAGTAATGTTTAAAATTTGTTTATCTTTTGCAAACGTATCATTAGACAGATTGGAAAAGCACATATGGAAGATGATATAATACTTACGTATGCGGCAATGAGGTAGTGAAAATACTTTGTTGTCATCCTCTTTTCTGAAAGGTGATTCATCAACCTAATTTAAGTAACATTGATTAACATAAATTAACTACTTAAACAATTAATTAACCACGTAATTTAACATAAATAGGCCTACAAAGAAAAGTAAAACACAACAAATGTTTGCTTTTCAGTGAATTTCTCACTGAAAAAACGTGTGCATACAATCCTTAAAAAATGGGTTACAAAATCCTGCAAAACATTGAGCACAAAGCAACATAGTGATGAATAATAGTTGTGCCTTTTACTGTTTTACATTAACAGAACAATCTGTAAATATTACATTTGTTGTAATTTGTGCTTAACAAATTATGGTAATAAAATAGGCTTGCCAGCAACTCGATGCCTTACAGATGCAACAGAGATCATAGATGTCAGAATAAGAGGCCTAACATAGACTATTTTTGGATAACATTATTTAACTAACTGTGATGTTTCAAGTTTTTAGTAAATTATTATTAATAATTTTGCGTCACAATTTCAATTATTTAAAATTCGAATTGATTGCCTGCAGCTTCTAGAGACCTATATACTTATAGGTCCAATCTCAAGTAGATGTAATCGATTTTTTAATATTTTAATCATTATAATGTTTTCTTTGGTGTGTTTTTAAAGTTCTTTTCACTCACTATTATGACGGGCATGTATTTCAAATGTATAGAAAGGACTCATGAGGTTTAGTGAACTAAAATTAATGGCAGGCACTATTATTAATTTTAAAATTCTAAAAATTGAAAACCTTCGTCATACAGGAAACACTTTTAACTGCAGCCAGTAAAAAGAGAAAATGTTGTACATACACAATTTTTGTATATTGAAATCTCTAATTTTGACATTTAAAAACAGAATTTTTGGTCTGAAAATAATCATCTTTTTTCCTGAATTCAGTTGCCCTGGGAGCGCAAATGACACCCCCCCCCCGACCCACCGCCTCGTACGCCTATGATATGAAAGGATCAACTTCGTCAATAAATTAGGCTGACCAAAGAAGATCGCATACTCACGCTTGCGTTGATGCAATTGACTTGCAATCTATGACAATGCGCTTAGGAGCCATGGCGTCATAACCCTTATTGATTGAATCCAAGATGGTTTCCGTTTGATTTCTGTTGCTCAGCAAGCGGGGAATAACAAGAAAATGTTTCCTTGGTCCCAATAAGTTAAACAATTTCTCCAAATTAAGTAAACCTGCAAATTGTAGAATATACTGATTTAGTAGTACAGAAATTAATGTTATCTGATCAATATGCTTCCAAAAACGTGGTAAATAAAATCTATTTTTATTGGTCATCAATTTACTGCTCTTCAGGAAGCTATAATAATAATAATAATAATAATAATAATAATAATTTATTTGATATTAAAATGGACAATTGTATTTTGCATACATAAGCCTTTGGTCTTAAGACAATCAAAGCCAGTCTAGACAAGCACAAAGGCTACAATGTAGGCTTTAAGAATTTCTTCATAATAGGGCGGCAATCCGAAAGACTTGATTTGTTGCCATTATCTTTATGCTAAGCTTAGAAACCACACAAGAACCTCATTAATGAGGGTGCTCTCCAGGGACCCCAAGCTCGAAATAAAACTCAGTGGACATGAGTTGCAAAAAAGGACAATTTTCATGACATTGAATGATTTTACAGCCTAGTTATATATAGATATTTTATGACGCACGCCTGTTTTTCTCTGCACTGCCGACTTTATATGACTTAATGGGCGAGAAATCTAATTAACCAGCAACGTAAATTACAGCTCAAATTTACCAGTTGAAACTGCTGTCGTAGTACTGTACTGTGTTTGCCTTAACAAGAAAATAAATTAAAAGGCAAAAACTGATGCAAACAAAGATGTTGTGAACTATAAAAATGATGCACATACAGAAAAGCTATTTAGTAATTACGTCTCCTTAAAACTGACCTTCGTCGCTGTCAAATAAATAGTGAATCACATCCCATTTGTAGTAGCGTACAATGTCATAGATGGCTCTAGTGTAGTCGGGTCTAATGTTGATTTGGTATGACTTTCGACGTCGAATATTGCCTCTGAACAGAAAATAAACAAATAACACAGAGATAGCAGATTTAGAAATTAAAAACTGCTTAGTAGTATTTGGTATAGAAAAAGTAAAGAAGCAGTTAATCACAACAAGTTTGCTAATAGTAACGATATTTCGGGAGAACAATTCTCTTTTCATTCGGCTGTAGTTACATAACTTGATGAAAGGAACAGTGGTTTCCCGACGTATCGTTATTACTAATAAACCTTGTTGTGATAAACCGCCCGTTTAAGTTTAAAAGTATTCGGATGATTTCGCTTATATACATTTTAATATTTTGTATGTTTAAGGTTTACGTACACGAAATTGCCACACAAATTACAAAAAGGCCAGAATTAGCGTCTAATTAATTCAAATATATCGGGTGTCGAAGAAATGTGCCGAAGTTTATGCGAATAGAGAAGGAATTAATATATAATAGTAATGACGATAATAATATATTTCACATATTACAACATATTATCTTTTCGCTGTGAAAGTTACAGGTTCATAGTTTTAGTAGTTTTTAAGTTATGGCCGATTATGCATATTAAAAAGATCAATGCCGGAACAATGTTAGTTAATCATCAACTGAAAAACAGCCATGTTGACGTATAAAGTCCTCAATATATGGCAACGAAAAATTGAAAAAATCAACTGCGAGTTCACAACGGCGTCTTCACCACAGAAAATAAAGCACTGATAAAAATTTGTTGTCAAGAAATGTATCTTAATCCTTTGGACTACGGTATTTGAAATTCCCTTAAACAGAAAGTGTGGTACGGAGGACAGAACTTTTTGATGCAGAGGAATTAAAGTAAAAAAAAATGAGTGCCGTGGCCGTATACCCCTGAAAGAGTGAGAAAGCCCTGTATTGGCTACTGAAAGAAGCGTCTTCCTCTAGTTTGCAGTGAAAATGACGGATACGTAGAGCACTTGTTGTACATTTCAACAATAGTGACATGCACAAAATTATTTCCAGCGTTCATTTTTTCGACTTTTTGTTTTAAAGTTTTTGTATCTTTAGAAAAATCTAAGGGAATGGGCCGAATGGTTTAAAATTTTTGTTGTTTATACAAAAGCGTCTTTAACATCGGTGTGGCAATTTTCAAGCGATCTTGTTATTTTCTTCTTATAATATCGTTATCAGAACTTCGGCACAATTTTTTGTCCTACCTGATATATAATTAGCTCAAATTAGGTAACTCACGTGCAAATTCAGGAGCATATAATTATTAGCCTACTAAGCATCTTAAAAATTTGCAACGCGAAATCCTAGACGTTTTTGAACAACGCTAAAACGTTCCTGAATAATCCACGCTTTATTAAAATTACTCAACTTAGGGCTATTACTCAAATATAGTAACTAACACATTCATTCTCAGGCTGTATGTTGCGAGTGTTTGGGAGTAGCAAAAAAACAAATACACCTGAGTGTCTTATTGTGCTTACCAAGCTGCAACAAGTTCATTCTTCGGAGTTTACTGAAGGGCTTTACTAGCATTTCTTAGACAAAATCGATGTAATCTTTGTATTCTTCACATCATGCACTTACTTGTTTGTGACCGGATATCCGGTTGTGATCATAGGCATTTGAAATGTGTCACTGAACGCTTTAGCTGCTGTGTAAGAAGCCGTGTCGGTTAAAGCCACCAACGTGAAGATGCCTTTAGCTAACTCGGAACAAACTAAAAAATATTTTTAGAATGAATTCAATGTAATATTAAAGCAAAGTAATCGTTTGCTTGTGGATACTGCACACACGTTTTTCCATAATAATACAATATGAAAATCCGCCTAAAAATTCATTTATGGTATTACAGTAGCTTTATATGTCGCATTTCAAATTTAAATTTTGATGATTTAACAGATATATTGGCACCTCTTAAGCTAACAAAAATGCTTAAGCTAACACAACAGCTGCAGGGTTGACTTAAAAGATGCTACCAACATTTGAAAGAAATTTGTCACCCGATTGTCTTATACAACTATGATTTTAAAACATTAACGTCTTGTATTAACCACAAATTGTACTTTTTTGCATCTATGTTTGCATGTTTTGATGCTACTAACCTACTTTTGCAGGGTGCTTATATATCTTTATTACCACTTATATAACATATAATTCTTAATGTATCTTTATTTTGTAATGCGTGTTATTCTAAATAGTATTTTTCGCACTGAAATAAAGATACAATAAATAAATAAAATTTCAACTCTCCTTGCGGGATCAGGGACTCTTGAAACATTGTGACTACATTTTTAACATCTTTTAAATCACTTCTATAAACGGTTACTATAAAATAGATGTTCCTTTTAGCTTTCGTCAGTAAGTTCTTAAAAGAAATGGTTTGCAATTCAATCATTGGTAATGTAGCTACCTGTTCCAGTTATACTACAATAATTTGTTACATCATTAACAGAAAAGTTTTTTCTCGGTCAAATTTTACGCCTTATTATGTTTGCCCGTATTCTGCATAATATAACACGTGCCTTTATGTACAAAATTTATAATTTATCATCACTAGTGATGTTTACCTGCTTTTCCCATCTTAAAGCTATCATTCACCACAGTGTACTCCGCGACTGGATCTAAATACCACGGAACTTTTTTCACATTGCGCTTTGATACAGCTATAGCGTAGCGGAAGCTTACATTTACCATGTGATCTTCGGTTCCTATTATTAGACCTGTAATTGATGTCACAGAATAATAGCTATCAGAATCATCGTCAAATCGGCGAATTATTAATATTTGGCTGTTTTTATCGGTTAGCAAACAATTTGTAATATGCCACATTTTTCCTTGCACAATATAAAAATCAGTAAAAAATATAGTAACAACAATCAAAGAAGCATTCAATTAATTATGCATGTCTGCCGTTCCCACAGGTTTTTTAAGACACGTGTGCTTTTTATTTGGTCATGAAGGACTGTTAACTGACCACTTTATAAATGCTAGCAAATGGCTCTGTGTACATCTGTGCTTTTTGATTAATGTAAGTATTACCCACAATGTTGTATCTGACAATTTATTATTCTCTTATGTAACACCAATTCCTTACTTACTATTCTAAAACTTACTTTGGCAGGAACTTCACTGACTTGGTGCACAGAGGCAGTTCATTTGAAAACTGAAGTATTTATGACCTACTGTCACGCTTTCTACGGTAGCCAAATTTGAAAACTTGAAAATGCCTACATTCGTGATATTAATACAGCCTGGAATATATCCATCCGTAAACTATGCCCAAGTAAACAATTTGAGAAGCCTTTCATGCAATATTATGTAACTTGTGTGAACAGCCACAATACATTAGTTAGTTATCTTGCTAGGCAAGCTGAATTTTCAATAAGATCTGTCTTAGGTTATAATCTACAATTGCTTAACTTTAAATATAATAATAACTATTGCAGTAATTTCACTAACAAAAATGAAGTGAGAAAAATTAAAGATAGTATTGTGTGTAGCAGTTTTCATCTTACATGTGAGGAAGAAAGCGTTTGTTCAGTGATAGAAGAAATCATAAATGCTATTGAATGTAATAATGATTTTTTAAAAACGTGTAACTTAAATGAAATTAAAATTTTGCTCTGTGTTAATTAACTTTTCATGGGTGTTTTCCTTTGGTATAACATAAAATGTATAAATATTGCGTAATAGGTATGTGGTTATTTAGAATATGTGTAATTGTAATATCTGTATTGTATTACCTTTCTTTGTTTTGATCTTAAGTACTAATTTTTTATGTATATAATTGTTTGTGTCAGTGTCTACTAATCCTGTAATTGCAATTTTATTTTTTTCCTAGATAATTTTGTACTTTTTTATAATTTTGATGTGAACTATATGTTCGAAATAAATTACTTAACTAAATAATAATAATTTATGTTTTTTATTTTTTTAATATAGCAATAGCAGGACACCAACAACTCCCACAGTTTTCATAGGCTTTCAATGAATCACCGAGAGCTTTTTGCTGTACAGGTGTACTTTAGCGATTACGTTTTCGCTATATCGATTACTTTTTCAAATTTTTTGTAATGCTATCTAAACTTGTTTCAAACGAATTACCCTAAAATGGCTGCGTATAACGGTCGTTGTGGGAATTTACATTTACAAGTTTTATACGGCGTTCCTGCGAGCGCAAACTCTATGTGCAACAAGAATGATGGCATACAAATTTTTCAGACGAATTTTAAGCGTTATTTGTGAAGAGCGTTCTCTTGCACTTTAAAATGTTTTCATGTCAACTGTTAAACGCCATTTTAACTCTTACTTAATGCATTTAATTGCGAATTCAGATCAATACTATACTAATAAATGTAATAACGCCAACCGGATTGAACCATGATTATATGCCATAACCATAGAAGAACCAATGCTTGTTTATATGATGCTCTGAAATTTGCAGATTGAGAACGACCAGGTTTGACAATATGGTGGAAGGCTTTATTAAAAAGCATACTTCTTTACTTAATGATCGATAGTACAGATAATGATTGAAAATTATGTAAGAGTTGCCCAGTTGGGAAAAAGCAATTTCCAGTATAGACTGGCTTAACTGAGCAGGCAATCGTGTACAGCAAGCGGTAATGCACCATGGCTTCGTTTAATGACTTGTACGGAAAGATGCTATACACGCAGGTAGTGCGATCTGCTCGACTCATATCTTCCTTGCAGGTTGACAATTGGTCAAAGACGTCTACCAAGCAAGCAAAAGATGTATTTATGTTAAATGCAGCTAAACAATGCGCAATTTACTAAGTCATTACTAGATTACTTCGTGTCGAACTTGCAGACGTTAATCGTATATTACAATTACAATTACAATAATTGTAATTTGTTTTTCCTAAATGATTTTTGGAAGTACATCTATGAACCAAAACTTTGCAATACCCTCTCTGTTTTCAGTTGTGGTCTAGAGTATATACATTTGCTAGCTCTCAGATTTTCAGTTTTCCTCTTAGGAGGAAGAAGCTTATGCAAAGATGCGCAGTAAAATAAATTTCAGCAAAACATTTTATCAACTTTTTTCTGTAATAAAGTTTTAATGCTAATATTGTACACTATAATCTTAAATCTAGGAATCTCCACGCTGGTGTACCACCATAAAGATTTCATTAGTCACTTCCTATACATGAAACTACTGAATCCTGGCCATATAAGATATTCTTAATGAAACGCATAGATGCTGTTATATCCAAGTGAGACAATTTCTCTTTATATTATGTTTTTATATGTCTCTTTGTGTGAGTCCGTATTAATGTATTTGCTCTACACAGTTTGGCCTATTTTTAAGTGTGATGAAAGATACTGGTGTTTTCAAGGATTAACTTTACTCTTAAATAAGTATTTCAACTGGTTTTGAATAACACTGGACTGAATGAATTGTTTTATCCCTGGACTAAGTCTTAAGCGAATTTATTGCTATTATAATGAACGGAAAATCTTTTCTTTACTCTTTCGATCATATTTTCCAAAAAATAGTGGGCTGCAACGCTGCAACAGCATCTCGAGGGAATTTCAGGATTTAGCAGCAAATGTACAGAAATGGGCAGCCGATCAATAAACGACAGTAATATTATCCTGTCAGTATAGAGAGTGTCTGTATTCGTAAGGAACGTCGTCGCTGTACCGAAGAGCATTAATATTATCTTCACCGTTTATAATTAAGCGAGGTGATGAGCCGGGTTACTCAGACGATTAGTTAAGAACCAGCACATAGTACGACATCGTAATTACATTTTGTCTTATATGTGCAGGTGTTCGCCACTTAAAACAACTATTATATCCAATAGGGCAGACTTAATTTCTCTAGAAACTAGCTACTGTGCTCAAGTTCCTTAATTCATACATATATTTCTCTTCTTATATGGACTAAGGCCTGAATCTAAAACAGCTATGGACGATAGGACCTCCAAATGAGTTTGAGATGTCCTACACCTTTTGCGAGCGCGTTTTTACCTAGACCTTCTCCATACGATAAATTACTACGCACGCTACATAACGGGTCCGTACTTTGCTTCACAAAGCAAAGTTACTCAAAAAAGTGCAAAAATATACTTTAAAAAACTCTTTAAGTTTTTGAATGACGTCTAAAATTTACAATTTTTAAGACAAAATTTGCAGTATAGAGCAATGTGTCTAGCACTACAATTAATTGATTATAACTTACACGCTATCAAAAAAATGGATAGAGCACCGGGTGCATTTCGTTCATAAAATTATCAAAATTAACTTTACAAATAATATGTATGTCTGCAAACTGACAGTACTTTCTACACAAGCTGTTTTATATACTCTAAATTATAATTATATACATAATCGTGTAAAAATGACGTATTTTATTTGTGCTTTTAAGAATTATTACGTCATATTGTAATGATAAATTAAAACATTCTTACCAATCGGAATCCGTAGTTTCTGATTTTTCAAATCATCAATAGTAGGACTGGACAGTGACGTATCACTTGACTGAAAAAGGGTAAAAAGCCCAGTCAAGATCAACATCGCTGTATGCATACCCATCATTCCTACTTCACTCAAGTTTTCTACAGCTACATATTTGTGTTGGCGCTTCGTTTGTACCAACAGCTTCACTTAATAAAAAAAGGCTTGTTTGTATACGAAACACCATGTTTTTCGTTGTTTGGAATAGCACTTTGAAGTAATGGTCAAACCGTGCAGTAGTCACACGCATTACTCCATCCAGCACATGCGCGCAGAAAGGATAAAGATGCATAAATGCCACTTTATTGGTTACAAGTTGCCATGTACTAATTATTTTACCCGTATTAGTGTAATTAACGTCTTTCTAATTAATTTCAATAATGACTTTCTAATTAACTAATTTTCAGCTTTAACACTGGCCATGGTTTGATCGAATTTTCTAAATTGCTAAGTCAAACCATGATGTTTGAAGAAGCCAAACAGTCAGCTTGTCGCTCAAGAGGGAGCGCCACAATGTTGCGGCCAGTGGGCGAATATGAAACCTAACGTAATGTACAACACACAATATCTACACATTCCTAGCCGATTGTTGTCAATGTTTTTTGCCAGTAGGTGGAGGCAGTCGGCAGCAACTATAACAGGTTTTCCTGGTTTTTCAAACTAGGTGAATTTATTAAAAGTTTTTGCATTTGCAACACACATAATTGTAATTATGCTTACTAATTGTAATACACATAATTGTAATTTGTTAATATAAGCAATTAGTTTGCTATAAACATTATTCTATTTTATTTGGATTTATAATCAATTAATGGCATCAGTCACTTTTACACTGCAGCCACACAACACTCGTCGACATCTCACATCAGCCACGATTAATTTATGCTATTATAGGAAGAATAATATTGCCAATTTTAAATATTGCCATTTTTTACATTTTCACATAGTCAGGTTACTAACATTTTATTATCTATTTTATGTATATTCCGAATGAAAACAATTCACGTTTGTTGTCAGAGAATCACAAGGGTATATGTCCAAGGAAAACTTTTCGAAAAATAACAGGTTTAATTTCCTGTCGTATTACAAACGCGAAAGAAACAAAGAAACTTGGTGGTAGCGTTGATTAACAGGTTTAGCCTGTCCGGTGATCGTATTTTTGTTTTTATTCTTATAAAGAACTGCTTTGTTGCTTCGTCACTGTTTATTATTTACATTAAATAGAGTAATTAAAATTCTCGAATTACAGAGTTGTTTGGTTGGTCAATAAGATCGTGAATGAATTTGTATATTCTGGGTGAATATGTAGGTGGGTAGATTTATATATGGACGAACAGTCGGCCTACGAGTCAATTTCATTCATTCATTCATTTAATCATTCATTCATTCATTCATTCATTCATTCATTCATTCATTCATTCATTCATTCATTCATTCATTCATTCATTCATTCATTCATTCATTCATCCATCCATCCATCCATCCATCCATCCATCCATTCATTCATTCATTCATTCATTCATTCATTCATTCATTCATTCATTCATTCATTCATACATTCATTCATTCACTCATTCATTCATTCATTCACTCTTTAATTCATTCATTAGATCATTCATTCACTCATTTAGTCATTCAATCATTCATTTGCTCGCTCGTTCGACATTGATTCATTCATTTACTCTGAGTTTCTGAATGACGAATTGCCTAATTAAGAGTCCGAATGGTATTCTAATATATTAGTCATGAGACAAGTTGGTAGTTTAAAGCAGCATAGCAGTGAAAAAACAATAAACTCAGCGGTACAATCTTGCCTGGCTAATACTTGTCCTTCCGTTATACTCCACTTTTTAAAGCAGCCTAATATGTTTCCTTGCCTAGCTTACCATCTTTCTAAATTCTGACTGAAACAACTTTCAAGAGAAATGCGGGAAAATACTTTTAATTGTAACTAAAACATAGATGGCAGTTAAAATATAACTAACAATATTTATTTAATATTCCGTGGTAAAATTAAAACATTTTATTGCATTTGAAAGCAAACATTTACGACCTGTTAGCTAATAAAGTAATTTACTTATGGAAATTAAATTCTTTTTAATTATTATCTACGTTTTCAGTTATTTCATTAAGGCACAACAACAATATGCGTCTTCGTCATCAATACTCATCATTCACAATATAGTTGTCAGCCAAGCCGATATTCTTCAAAAATACAAGCCAACTTTTGCAATTAGTTTATGGCTTGGAAAATAAACTTCAGAGCGACGAACGAAAAGAAAATATACTTAATTTCAAATCTATTGAAACTATGTAGTTACTTTTCGAACCCCTTGTTTGGTAATTGCCTCTGTCAGTTCTGATCCTTGATTAACTAATCTGAGTTATTTATACAAAATCCACTTAAATAACTTTAACTGCTTGCTCCGAGTCAACAAATGAAATCCGAGCTCCAAGTCAGTTAAAATTTCTGAATTCGCTTACTACAGAACCGCGTTAATGCATTATAATTACTTTAGGGCACTTAAAACACGCATTTAAAATTGTGCAACTGTGAGTGTTGCATTTTTCATATATGTGGTTTTAGTCATCTCCGATGGGTGCTGTGAAAATTGGCCTTTCACCCTCTGGTTGCTCATCGAAATCCTTGGCATTTTGTAACTTTAAAAATCTATTGTTCGGTGAAGGATGACGAACAAATTCCGGCATGGAAACAGTTCCGGTAAGGACTGGACTGCAGTCTTCTGTCACCGTCGCCGTCTCTGTGTCGACAGATCCGGTTTTTTCTCTCAGTTCGTCCATCTGCTTAGCACTAAGACGTGGAGTTTCCACTGGAATCGTGTTGTGGAGGCGAGAAAAGTCGATGCGGTACATGCCATCCTCCCTCTGGAATGTGACCATGCGCTGGAACCTGTAACCCCACAAAATCTCACCATTTATATAGGAAGACCTGGCCTGCGTAGTCATACCAGTGGATTCAGTCACCCCTTCCAAAATGCAGACCAGCTCAAACTTTTGAGTCTGGAAGTCCTCAGGTTTCATCTCGTAAAAAGGGCTACTTTGGTCAATTTTGTGACAAATGGTCACCGGCCAGATCATAAAAACTCGATCCGTGCCGTCCTCGAAACCAACGTTGACGTCATACCGATGCAGTGGTATCGTCTCCCCTTCTGTTGTCACTTTTTTCTTAATCACAAGTGCCCTGATGTGGGCTTCCAATATCTGCGACCGTCGGACGTCACCGACTCGGAACAGCAAGCACAGCATTCCATCTCGGCGGCAAATGCATGCATTTCGGCTAAAAATCAAAGTCTGCGCCCGCTTTTTTGGCCTAGCTATTTTGGAAAACACCATACCTACAACAAAACACTGAATGAGTACACCAGTTATGGATTGTATTATCAAAGCCACAACAGCCTCGGGACATTCTTCGGTTATGACTCTGTTTCCGTAACCGATCGTATGCTGCGTTTCTATAGAAAACAAAAAGGCAGACGAGAAACTGTCAATGTACTCCACACACGGCACTGATGGCCTGGCTTTAACGTCTTCCGCCAGATCACCGTGAGAGTAGCTGATTATGTACCAAAGTACTGCAAAGAACAACCAACTTAACAAAAATCCCGTAGAAAAGATGATGATCGTCCACCGCCACTTTATATCGACCAGCGTTGTGAAGAAATCGGCGATGTATCTCCTCTTCTGGTTGTCGACGTTTGCCACCGTGACGTTAAAGTCGCCGCTTTTTGTAACAATGCGTTTTCGCTGAACTCTGTCCCGATTTCGACCGCCATATAAAGACGCGAACCTGGGATCTCGTCGACCAAACGTTGAATGATAAGGATTCTACAAAAGACAAAATAACTGATAATGATAAACTCTTTGTTTATCGCATCAAACATACATGCATTGGTATCTTAACGTAATCATTCTATATCTTCATTCTAAAACTCAAAAGGGTTTTTCTAACACATAATCGCATTTTGTTCTTGTTTTTCACAAAATTTAATATAATGAGATAAATACTTCGTAATTCATATAAATATTCTCATTCAGTCCTCAAAATTTTGTCTTATCTTTTACAATGTCTTTTACTACCCACGTATTATAATGAATGGTGCACAATTAAATGATACTTGCAAAGAAGCTATTTTTCTCCTCCATTAAACAACACCGGATGAAGCTAATCTTTCTCATGGCAAATGTACATCGACTCTGTTTACCTAACTCATGGGTGGAACGATGAAGTGGGCTCTTCATTAAAACCAGATGAACTCATATTTCTTTTACAGTGCCTGTACGCTTTCCAAGAGTTTGCAATATTTTTCTTAGTTTATAATTCTCTGGTACTTTCGACGTTTACAGCATTTTTGCTGAAGATAGCTCAGTGGTTAGAAAATCCCGCCCACATCGTTAATTCTTAGTGGATTTCTAGAAATCGCCATGAAATTTTAATCAGTCGAAAGTTAGGAAAGCAGTTCGTCTGCACATTGATCGCAGTGTAAGTATTAAAAGCCATTAGGCGTGAAAAGGTTTTTAAAATTGTCAGTATTAATAATTCAGCTTAGAGCATTAAAGCTGTTTCAACTTTAGCTATACATTACCTTCCATTTCTACAGCTATGCATGAATTGTATATAATTGTACTTTGATATAACAGTGTGCAAGCAGGAGCAATACTCTGTACAAAAAATATTGTAGATTTGTAAAAACACCAATAAACACTTCCTTATACCACAAAGTAATCAAAACTTGTAAATTTTCAAGATGAGATCTACATCAGAACTATATTGCAAAAACTTTTCGTGTTAACTATAAATACCATTAACGCAGGATCAATACTGTGTTTAATTGTTTTTAATAGTTTTTATGTTGCTAACACTAAACTGCTGATCGCGTCATGTATTTTACTCGCAGAAACGGCGTATTTATTTAAACTGGAGGAAAAGCCTTTTTCCCAACACAACTTTTAGTAGCTTTTTGGTGCTTCCACTGCATCGCCTTTCAGTACTCCCGACAGTTAACTGCAGCTATTGTCGTTAACAATTACAATTTATTAACAAAAATAATGAAGTGCCTTAGTTACAGTTAAAAGCACTTTTCATCCACCTTGTTCTGTCGTCAAACTTAGTTAAAAGGTCCACAGTCAATGCTAACTGACGCTAAAACTACAACATGTTTAACATACCAACTACATTCTGGAACTAACTTGAGAATTAAGATGTATCCGACTAAGGGTTAGATTTGGTCAAACAAATGTTTAATATTAGTTTGAACAACTCCATCAATTATACTTACTTGGTAAACAGGACTTTCATGAGTTGGCGACCTGTTGAATGTTGCATCAGACATTTGCTTCGGAATCATTGGTGGTGGTGGCGTCCTCTGCAGTACTTCATCAGAATTTGGTAAGTGGCGCAAGCCCACTACTTGTGATGCATTCCCGAAACTTTCTATCACATCTGCATTTTTTAACTTCACTGTAGATTCAACAAGATACCCGTTATTCAAACGTTTTGTTATCTGCAAGGCGGGGACATTGTCGTCGTGATTGTTCAAGTTGTTGACACTAGATGGCACATCGTTAATAGGTACTGCAGCGGAAGAGCCATCTGTTGAACACTTCATCATTGTTTTCTCTTTTGGCCTTGCCAGTTGCAATCTATGCCAAAAATAAATGAGCTTTATATGGCTAGGCCTATACACATATTTTATTGCGAAAAACAACCAATTCTCACATAAAGTAACTGAAATGTAACTGATTATATCTTAAAAAGTTATCTACTTTTAATGGAGATATATGTTAATTATTATCGAACTATTTGTTTATAGGTTTTAACACATTTAAAAAATTAGCGTTACTAGTCAGGCATAACCTTATACTGTTTCTGCAAAAAGCAATGTTGGGAACTATAACAACGAGCTCTACTATTATTACCGATTTCACAAGTTTGAATAAATATTTATAAAGCACTGAGCAATTCCTAAAACTCTCTGTAATGTAGGAAAGTGACAAAAGCTTTTCGCTAAGCGGTCACGTTTGTTGCTAAAACAACCCCATATAAATAAGAATAACGACAAGAACCTACACACGTAATATAAATACAGAAAATTATGTAACCCCAAATCAGTTAGGAGCACCCAAAATCGGAAATCGAGCATTCAATGCAACATGGCTTCTTAGAGCTGAATACATTGGCGGTTTAGCGAAGGTGAAGCTCATAAAACGGACACTTGAGTGCCTCAAATTTCATTATGTGGCGTTAAACTTTGGTGACCCAATATTGGCAGCTTTTACCCTGTAGGTATTTACTCCTGCTAGTCACATCTTGACTGCATATGACGTTTCTGAAGACCAACTGATAGAAGGCAGATATATTTTGGGAACCCAGATGCCTACTCGTTACAAACACGTGCTCGTAATGACCCACACAAATTACCTACAAAATCTGCAGTTTGCGTGCTTGTTGAAGGATATACGTTAAGAATTTACGACGTAGATGCGTCAGTCCCGAAATCAGAAAATTGTTGCATTACATTACACAGAAATTTTTGTGAATTCATGAAACCTATTTATTATTACAATTACCTTAATTAATTTAAGATGTAATAGTCACATTTATGATTTGTATAATCTAAATTTGATCGTCAGTAACTAACTTTACCAATTAAAAATTAACCAACCAATACAGTGTATTAAGAATAAACTCTACAAATGATTTTTATATGAAACTTTAATTAATGACATTCGAGCTCAGTGTTGTGATGTATTGCTCTGAACTGCATTGTACTGCATTGACATGTATTACATTGTACTGCATTGCACTCTTGCACATTAGATTACATTATGCTTTACCGTTCTCTACTGCACTGCTATGACTTGCATTGCATTTCGTTGGGTTGCACGGCTTTGCAATGCATTTTCAAAGATTCTAGTATAAGATGAAGAATGAGCTAGAATCAAGAGCTAACCGTTTATCCGTTATGCAAAATTTTAAGACAATAATGAATTACTTTTGGACCTATTGTAACTTCTACTAGCCAGGCAATTAGCAGCAAGCTAAATTTAGCAAAGCACTAATTCGCTGTAACGACTTCACGCTCATGAATATGCGCCCGTGATTAAATGTAGTGGGCGTTTTATAATTATTTTACGCTGGTAATAAATTAAAGTCACTTGGCTTCCCTTGACAACGGTTTATAGCTTGTATTTAAACAAACACGTAAAATTTAGTTAACAGAGTAACCTTCAAAGATCCATGTAAAATAATCTTATTTCCCTAGTCTTTGATACTATAATCCATAAACTTATATATGGTCACCAATCGTCGTTGAAGTTTGGTGTTTGAAAACTTTTAATGGAGGTGAACAGAAAAAAATAATGGCTGTTGTAGCTAGTGCAAGATGATACTGCAGATTGTAGTGATGTACAAAGAAATAACGCAACCTAAAGTTTGAGCTTCGATGGTTCGTGCTAATAGTCATAGCAACGTTATAGAAACGTTATAGCAACAATCAATAATTATGGACGAGTTGCGACTTGCTAGGCGAAGCGTGAAAACAAATTATAGCTATCGAAATAAAATTACCGAGCGTACATCCCTGGGTATTTGCTTTAAATTTAATCCATTAGAGTACAATTTTTTTCAATAGTTTAATTATTATCTTGCTTCGTATGGTTACACTTCAATGACAAAAGCAACATTTTGTTCTACCGCAAGTCTGAAGCAGCTTAGAAATCGAATACGTTATTATTTTAAGTAATCACTCGGTAGAAACCAGCTTTCGGGTTTCCACACGCCAAGAACACGCTCACTTTCATTTTTATTTACATTCCTTGCATTTTTCTTACGTCTCCCAGCTGATTTTGCACAAAACTACGTCATCACTGCAACTGCTCAGTGTATACAAGCAAAAAACTTCCTGAAGTTAAGACAGAGTACAAAAAATGGTGTTTATTGAACACGTTGTCGATAAGAATAACAAACGTTGAAATACAAAAAAATACATTAAGTCCATTGCGCAAAACAGCGTATGATTTACAAAAAGTTTATGGTCAATTTAACGTCATGAAGGTAAATTTGCTGCTCGCTATTTGCAAAATAAAGTGAAATTTTATGTAAATAAAATTTTGCCTTAGATAGGAACTCATAGGTAACCACAAGCACGCACGCACACGCACATACACACGCACGCACGCACGCACGCACGCACACGCGCGCGCGCGCACGCACGCACACGTACAAACACACGCACACACACGCACGCACGCACGCACGCACAGACACACGCACACGCACATACACACGCACACGCACGCACGCACACACACACGCACGCACGCACACACACACAGTGCGAGTTAAAATGCGCTGGAAAGGCAATGAATGAATATGTAGCGACAGCAGTTATAGCCGTTTACTGATATAATTCAGTATTTTATGGCATCTTTGGGGCTTAGTTGATCAGCCAGAATTTTATTCATTCACCCAACTTCAGTTACTATACCGCTCCAAATCATAATTAATATTTTATTTGAGTGACTATGAAAATGATGTTTTTATTGATCAAAGGCGTATTTTTATATATCAATTTTTTATTATTTACTAACACTTTCATATTTATTTTTATATATATTTACTAATGTAAATACAGTAAGTATTTATGTATTGCTTTTTTAAGGCAATAAGCATAAATTTAAACACTGCCCTAAAATCATAAATAATATATTTAGTAACTGTTGATGCTAAGCTAGACTGCAAGCACTGCTACCATTAATCATTATTAATCGGGCGCAAGAAGTTTAATGTTTTCATAAACGAGTTCCTTCTAATAATGGTAATTATTACTCCAAATTTTATGACGGGCTGTTACAATCAAAGGAAAAAAATGTTGTTAAGAAACATGTACAGTACACATGATAAGCTATTAAGCTTAGTACATTAAGTTAGGCACAGAACAATCAAATATAAATAAGAAGATAAATATGGTAGTAGTTAAGTAGTTAAGGTACAGTGTAGTTAAGGTACAAAAGTAGTTAAGGTACAGTGCAGTTAATTATTATTAGTTAAATTTGAAGAAAAAGAATTAGGGAGTTCTAAAAAAAACATAATTTTTAACTACACCTAAAATTACAAACTAAGCTATAAAAACCGCACATTAACACAGGTTCCCAATACAGCAAATTTATACACAGAGCTCTCCTAAATAGGATTCTGCAAGAAATCGCCAAGAAGTTTTCAATTATCCTGAGCAATTTAGGGGGTTATTTGACCGAGTAGTTATGGGGCTTCGAGTGGGTAATGTACACAAAACTTTTCTTAACCGTTCTCGTCTGGCTTCGAGGAAGCATTGAACTCTGACAGAGAAGCTGTCTAGCAGGCTTTTCGATTGCTGAACAGTAAATATTTGGCAAGAATTTTGTTAAATATTAATCTTTACGTTTGTTAACAAACCTCTGGTTTGTTAAGTTAGTAAATTAAATGTGGTGGGTATTGCATTTAGTTGAACAAACTTCATCTATATGGCTTTATCCTTTTTCTGCTGGGAACTGAAAATTCGATCTTCACCACGCTCAAGGGGCATTTGAAGACCTGTTAATTTTTCTTCAATTATAAAAAGACAAAAACAATATTTATCATTTGACATTTATCCTAATTTCTGCAGGTCAGTATTCAAATGTTTGTTCGGTGTGGGATAAAACGCTCAAAGGTAAAGCAAGAGAAGCGAAACAAACAACAGTATCTTCGTCGTTATCATTCCTGCAAAAAGTATAAAAGTATTAATATTCTGGCCTATAAAGCGTAATTATCTAACTTATAGAGTTTGATAGAGACTGCAGTAATAGGCTGTTCACTACACGCAATTTGATCGTCAATGCCTATCACATGTATCAATCACCAAATCATCAAGGTTTCGTGATTTAGGACTTTATGAGCTTTTATGAGATATTATAAATATCTGTTGTTTCCCGTGAGAGTTTTGAACATAATGCGCCGCTTATAAATTTTGCTGACGCATTCACACGTATTCAAATACTAACAAGCTTCCCACTAATGCAGAATATGAATTCTTGGTTTTCGCTGGGTAAACCTCTCAGCGTGATACATTAATTTTACTTAAGTAGATGACATAAACTAAAATCATATTGAACGCAGATAAAAGGATATTTACTTATATCCACCGGTATCATCATCATCATCATCATCATTACGGCCAACGTCATCGTCCGTATCGTACTGAACGCACGTTATTCCAAATTTAACAATGCTACATAAGGTCAGTAATCTCTGCTGCTGGATGTACTAAATGTAGTACGTGTAATCTTCATCATATTTGTGCAAAATTGTAAATTGTCATTATAAATTCGCTGCACGATTGCTAGTAACCTTCACCATTTATTATTCTCTTAAGATAATCATCAACTGCCGCGACATCTCGCAAATTCGTACCTGGTGTTATGCGTACCGGATTTAGCAAGATGCTACCAATACAACAAAATGCATTAATGCGCGTTACTGGCGAATGATTCACGTGTGTAGCACATGAATGGAATAAGCATGCAATAAAAATTAAGTAGAAATCTATCAACGTTTTTACTGTGTACGTTTTTAACAATTATATGGAAGAAATTCTGAAATAAAAGTTAAATTCAAATTTCAGTTTAGTATAGGCTAATTATCACCAAGTTATCTGCAATATTCGATATTGTTGATAATACTGGACTGAATTCGACTTGGCTCGGGAGTCAGAGAGTCGAATTCCAGGATAGCATGGCGGTCTTTAAATTCCACATTACGATGATCCATTTTGTATGGTTGTTCTTTAATGTAATAAATTACTTAACTAATGAAATTCTCTTTATTATAAATTTATCTTAATTAGTAATGAATTATTTATGAACTAACTACATATAACTTTTGTAACAAGTCATCTAGCACACATAAAAGTCACAAAATAGAACACTAGACTAACACTGTAACAAGTTTTATTGCCAGGACTAATAACAAAAAAGAGGGAACAAAATCCACAAAAAAACTTAAGTAAGTCGCAGCACACATATATACTAGGCCGAGGAGCACCTGTGTCAGAAATCCAAGGCTGCAGTTACCTCTACACGCTTTTATTCTGGCATTCCAGGTCAGCTGGCTTTCCACACCTCGTGTAGGCACAAACAAGATGCCTGGATTTACAAGGAAGGGGTGAATCGCTGCTAATGGCGCGCAGAGGGCCCTATACCTGACCCGACACAAGTGCCTGCGTTACAATATCATCATCATCATCATCGTCGTCGTAGTCGTTGTCGTCGTCGTCCTCGTCATCATCACCATCATCATCATCATCATCATCATCATCATCATCACCATTACTATCAACAATATACTAATTTTTTTGTTGAGAGTGATAAACAACTTAAACAATTTTGCATATTATTTTAATCACAATTAGGCTGATTTAAATTAAAATTCAAAAGAAATCCTTCACACTTGGGTCTGAAAATTGACTAATCTGCCAATTAATTATCTCGAGATCCTATTTAACAATTTCACCTTTCGATACTCTTCTGGTGTATCTTTTTCGTTGAGTTCGTTAAATTTAATTTTAGTTCAGAAGTCTGACTGCATCCTAAATTAATAAATGCAGCTGTGTTGCTGTCGCTTCGTGGGTTGTTGCTACTGTTGTTGTTGGACCTTTTTGCTACTATTTCTTTTTCTGTTACAATAATTGCTACAGTAGTTGTAGCTTGCAGCTACTGTCACACCAATTCTTATTAACATTGTTGTATTGTAAAAAGTGAATCAAGCGATACATCTTCACGAGTGGCACTGAATGGTAATGCGGTCGCACGATTATGAAAAGCTATTAATTAACATTTTGCCTCATTTTTTCTTCACGCACGATTTATTACACAATATAAAATTGATGCTTTGTAGATGCTGAAGAACACTTTCTATTCAGTCAGTTGTTGGTGAGAACGTTTTAAATACTACCATTGTGTATAGTGCAATTTCGATTTCTATAAACATGTATAAAAGTATGTGGTCATCTTAAATGTAATTGTATGTGTGCAATTATTGAAGTCTTCTAATTGAGGATAGATTTTTTACAAGATAGTTCTATTTTGTACTGGTTGTATTTCAAAATTGTGTGCTAAAAGTAAAATGTGAAAGAATTATTTGTTTACACAATTAATGCATTACAGTATTACAGCACAAGGGATTAATTCAAGAAAAGTAATTTTTCTGGTCAGCCATGCAGAGAAAACGCAATTTCTGTACAATTTATCTAAAGATTCAAAGCTTTAAAGTTGCATCAAAGTGTCAGCAGTACTAAACCTTAGCGCATTTGTTTTATCAATTTTTCAGTTTTGTCTGTTTTATCTTAATAGAAACCGTTGAACAGACTTAAGTAGCTACTATCGTAGTGAATTACAGTCGTTGTCCTACTCAGAAAGTTCTTTATTTCTTTTCTAGTTTCTTTTTTTGGTTTCAGTTTGATGGTGTGACGAACAACAATCAATAATCACAATGCAAACTGTCTTGCTGTTGATTGTCGCAAGTGTAAGTGCCTTTGCTTTATTAACCTTAATTGGTGTAGTAATTACTGCTTTAGTTTGGATGTAAGACAGCTAACACGCAATCAAAAAATTTAAAAACGCAAGAATTGAACAGGACGTTTCTACCTACGTGTATTTGAATTTAAACAACTGGACTATTATCTTGCCTGCAAACATTAAAAAATAACGTTTAAACGTTTCCTGTCGTACATGACCAATATAGTCAGGCTTACAGCAATTGTCAAACATACGGACTATTTTTGAAAATGCTGGATGAAATTTCAATCAAGTTTCAAGTAATACAAATCATACATAAGATTATATGTTTTCTGTTTTTTCATTGAAATTTTTGCTGCAATCTACTATACACATTCATCTTGGTACGTGGAAGAAGCTTTTCAAAAGCCTTCATTTTTACAATCGTCAGGGCGCATCAAAAGAATTTATAGGCATTATGTATATTTAAAATAAGGAGCATGAAATTCACATGTCGGACAACACACCATATGCAATCTATTCTCATCTACCTGACAAGCTATTCACCAACATGCTACCCAACAACTAGGTTATCATTCACAACACCACTAATCGATGATGCCCACAGTTAGTGCTCGCCATATCAATTCATGTCATCCATTTTACCTTTTGTTTTAGTGAAATCTTTTCTTAATTGAAATATTTCATATCTACAAATGCGTAAGCCGTGTATTATTAAATGAGATATTTTAAATATTAATGTATCTTAAGTATTCAATAAATTAAATCAAATTAAAAATCTTTATTTTAAACTGACGCTTCGAGATTGACTTTTTTCATCTGCTGTTCATTGATTATAAGCACTAATATAAAGATCTTAGTCAAACTATAGTTGATTTCAATTCTAATGTTTAAATTTTTTCTGCAGGTAGTTGCACTTTCTTTGTCTTCTGCTGTGCCTATACCGAAAAGGAAAGCAATGAAATTTGGGAGGAACAACAGAAAACATGCTGAGGGCAGAGCGTTACTGTCAAAAAATTACAAGCTGTCGCCTAGCGGGGATCAGGAAACAGGGATACTTTACCATGAAGACTACATCAGAACACAAAACAGAAATAATGGAAAAAGCAGAAGACGAAATTCTCGAGGCGATTTTCGACGAGTTCCCAGTGATAAGGCATTAGCAAGAATATATCACACAGAAGAAAATGTAGAAACAGTACAAAATGAGCGCCAACTAAATGGACCAACATATATTGGTCAGCATCCGCAGAATAATCAAAATGGTGTGCCAACAGAAAGTCAGCCACAACCCCACTCAGTCGATCAAAGTTTTATTCAAGCTACCCATTTCGATAATGACTACCCTCAAGGTACTCATGTAAATCAGGATGGACATTCACTTGCTGCTGATAGATACCTCGATGACAATGGTGCTGTTCCCCAAGAAGGACGGATTTTGCACAATGGTCACCCAAATTTCATTGGTGGACACGGACCGCATGGTGGTCCAGGATATGGTGTAGGCGCAGGAATTGGTGGTACGTATGGCGGAGGTTATGGTGGCGGTGGTGCATCGTCTGGTTACGAATATAACTATGGTAGTGGTTATGACGATGTTGGTGGTTATGCCGGTGGTGGTTATGGTCAGGGGGAAGCTGGTTATCAGCAAGGGCAGGCTCGTGGACTCAGCGATGCTGGTAGTTATGGTAGCGCAGGAAGGGGAAAGTTTGGGGCCCTTGGACAAGGTGCTGATTCAGTAGGGGGCTATGGGGGAGCTGGCTATGGTGGTGAAAATGCTGGACATATTGGAGGCTATGGTACTGGAGTTGGCAGTGGTGCGTATCCAGGATATGGCCATGATAATTATATTGGCGGTGGACACGTCCCACACAATGCACAAGTAGCAGGCAAGAATCAACCTTCAGTGGAGACCGTTGAAGACCAATCATCCAGTTATGTGAATACTCATGCTAATACTGCAGAGACAAAAGCCACGGTAGCTAGAACACAACCAAGTGTACCATTTCATATTGGTGAACAGGCCAATGAGTACCGGCAAGAAAACTATCAACAACCGCACCTAAATAGTAAAAATTATAATCAAGGTGATACTTCCAAATATGGTCATGGACGGGCTCCTCAAAATGCTCAAGTTACAAGCAGAAACCATCCTGGACAACCGAATATTGCTAATGAATACCAGCAAGTTCCTCAGCATGCTGCAAATGCAAATGAACGCAGTTATGATCCGCATCACTACATAAGGGGTCTTCCGGATAGCTCACAAGCAATAACATCTGGAAATCACCACAGTAGGGCTGCAAATCGACCAAGCATTACATCTCAGGATACCCTGCAAAACAACAACGGATACGGATATATTTCTCAAAACGTTGGCACATCGACCAGACGTCAACCAGCGCCTCCTAACAACCCCAGATTGGCGCCAAGATACTACGCAGTTAATCACGTAAATTCTCCAGGAAATACACCAGTGACAAGTAGCCCTGTACACAATCAACAAGTCATTTACTCTCAATCTCAAAATAATGGACAGCCAGTTCAGTTGGAAAACCCCACTTACAGAAGTAGCTACGCTGTCCATAATAATCAAGATGCTTCCAAAGTTTCTGTTAGTAGCAACTCTAATAGACCTCATGGCAGTACTTATTATAAGTTCAACGGAGCTGTGTACGGGAACTTGAGTTCATCTCATAGTGAATCCTCGAGCAAGGCCCCTGCTGTCGAAAAGGACGCACTAACGGACGTTGCAGCTCTCAATACATTTTGCGATGGTCCAGGCAACATGCTCATTGTCACGCTGAACGTTCCTACTGGATTTCTCGGTCAAGTGTATACTCAAGGTCATTTTAACGAAGCTGGTTGCTCGATCAAAGGAGATGGAGAACAGCGTTATTTCAGCCTACTCTTGCCAATGGATGCCTGTGGTACTAGTAAATCGGTGCTTGTAAGTACAATTTTTTATTAAATGTAGTGAAGATAAAACATTCTGTTAGTTCAAAGTTTATGCTCAAGTTTCAAAACTAATGTTGTCTCAATGTTCCAAAAAGTAAACAAAAACAAAAACTTATTTTTCGTAATGTCAGTGTTTCGTTTTTGATGAACGGAATGTATATTATAAGGCGCTGAAAACAGCTAATAGGACATGTAGTTTTTAATATAAGTTTTTTATTGCTGTGTCATCAGAGCGTTACCAGTACACTGTTTTGTACTAAATATCACCGTGTCTCCAGATGTAATACAATCATCCTTATATAGCTGTTTCTGTGTTGCATTAGGAAACTTCAAACTTTGCGGACGTGTTGAAATTTTACAAAACAAATAGAAGCTTATTTATTTTTATTTCTTTTAGAATAATTCCCACAGCTACACTAATACCATCATGGTAATGGGTCATCCACAAGGAAAAGTACATCCATTAGACAGAGCTTTTTCTGTTGCCTGTTCTTTGCCAAGCACTATTTCTAACGAAGAAGATGCTGCACCATATCAGTCACGAAACTAGTCAAGTTTTCATGTTGTGTAATTATAATTTTATGATCGAGATATGTACAGGCATTGTTAAGCAGAATCAGCGAAGCTTACTGTATTGTTAACTGAGTTTTCTATTGGCATTCTTTCAAAGCACGTCTTTCGTGAAAGTGTGGTTTTAGGTCAACCTTCTTCAATATCTTTTTATAGCGTATTTTATTTCATGGATTGTTATAATATGTTGTTGCTAGTTATTGTTGCTAGCCATATTGTAAGTCAGTTGCTATTTTACATTATTCTTGTCTTCACTGCAAGAAAAGGAATTTGCTTTTGTAGAGAATGCCGTTTTTTGTCTACGTTCAAAGATTCGGTTATATAGTTGATTGTGTCGTTTTGTCACGTCTATGACATTTATATTCTTGTAGGCATGACTGAAATTTCAGGATATCACCGTTTTTTACCATATCCGACCAGTTAGCTTTTGTAATTACTGGTAACTCATTAATTATCATATCGATACTGTGTAGATCAAACGATTGAATTATAACCTGGGTCTTATAGGTGTGCACCCTGTGAAAAAAACAATTAGTTTGTTAGTGTTTGTTTTATTTATCGTATGTGATATATGCTGTATTAAATTTATTATAGTATACTTATGTGCTGCAAGCATATTACAAGTGTTATATTAGCAATTGAGTCAGTATTTAAACTTAAATTATTGTAGCAATAGAAATTTCATGACAAAGCTAGTTTATTTATTTTTTATTATTTTATTTATTTATTAATTTGACACGCACTACTGGTTCTAGGTCGAGTGCTGCGTAGAAAAACAATTATTATTATTTTGAAGACTGAGGAAACATTTGTTTTTTTTAAAGATTTTTGAGATTTAATTTTCCACTGCTGTGTGTCATTTAACTCAGAACTGCTTGCATGTGACACTTGATAGGTAGGGTGCTTTGCTAATCAGTAACAGATTACAGAATTACCTACTGCTCACATATAGTGTTATTTTGCTGCTAGTTTGTTTGCCAGTGTGCCAGTACGTTCCTAATAAATCTAGAAAATAATCGCCGCCATTGTCAGCCTGATAAGTAAAACACAAGGAAAATATTCGTCTTCGTGGTCTTTCCACATGGCAAAGTTATTGGTTCTTGTTTGCCAATATTTGGTTGTGTCCATAATAATGATGCTTAATATGGAGGTGCAGTGTTAAAAGGTCAGGTTAAAGCTATTGTTACTAAAAAGTTAAGGAGGATTTTATTGTAAAGGTAGGTATGGTGAAGACTAAACACCTAGGTAAGAAACGGTCCTTCCTAGGAGAAGGCATTGACGTTCTCCTAAAATGTAAAGAATGAGTAAATAAGTAAGTAATTTTCTGACCAACAACATACATTGCCCATTGTAAAAAGGAACTAAAATGACATTAAGCAGCGTGTAGCAATAGTGTAGCAGTGCGCATTCCGGAAACAATACCAGACGTGGCCTTCATACGCTGTACTTCATATTGGTTGCTGTTGTTGTCCAATGGTTATTGCTGTAACTCAGTGGTTCCCAAACTTTCTCGGACCGTTACCCAAATCGGGAAACCCGGTCTTGTCCATTACCCCCCACCTAGTACTACTTATCCAACTCAAAAAGTAAACACACGTATATGCCACAAGCAAGCAAAATTATTTATGTTTGCTCGTGACATAAATAAATTTCCAGGTGTTGTTGTTGTATTGTTGCCAAAACAAGTATTACCGGAGGCAGTCTCTTCAAGAAGAAAACTACGTAAAATGCATTCCGAGCGAAGTTTTAAAAATTTTCAGAGGGGTGCCCGTTACCCCCCAAAAAAACCATATTACCCCGGGGGGGGGGGGGTAATTTACCCCTATTTTGGGAACCACTGCTGTAACTGAATATAAAACCGATGGATGGCACATGACATTATAGAACTGAGGTAATTGCCTGACCGGAGCACTCTTCGCCCATTTGTAGGGATGAGATCCAAATTAATAAGACCTGTGTTTCATGACATCCCCTAGACAATTAGAGAGAACTGGTGGAAGTCTGAATCTGGAGTGGACATTGGACAAGCCAAGTTTCAACGTAAAGGATTTAATACGAGGGCAAAGACTTAAGTCAATCATTGCCGTGTACTTTGAACCTCACAACCACTTTTGAGTACTTTTGAGCACTAGCCAACTAATAATTACTTTCACCACTGAACAGCCAAAAACCGACAGCAGACCCGTTACCTTCATAATCAAACAGTTAACAAATAATTGATTTTTACGACCTTTGAGAATCAATTTACGAATTAGACGCACGTTCTCCCCATTCAACAGTGTTAATAGGCGGACGCACTAGTTATTTAAAGTGATACACAATATAGCTAGTAACAATGTCATGATTGTGCTGTATAGGAATGCCAAAGACAAAAAAAACTTTATGTACCATCGCTTGTTTAACAGACAACATTAACAACAATGGGTATCGACACACACAAACTCAAACTCAAGACTGCATGGTTGCAGTCCGAAATCTAGACCACTCAGTCACTCAAACCAGGGTAAATTAATCAGACCTGTATATCTTGGTAAGTCGTAGAGACGACCAGAGGCAGTCTGAATCCCTTTTTTCTTTATATAATTGTTCAAACGCCTCCTGCTGACAGCAAAATAGCTGCAATGTTAATTTCTATTTCTCGCTATTGGTATTGTATGCCTGCTACTTCAAAAACAAGATTGCATGTTTCATTACTATCGTACGTCATTACAGTAAGAAATACCGAATGCTTGATTCGTGTAAACATCGATTATTAAAGAAAAGGAAACGCCACTTAGCAATTTTTATTAAACTTTTTATTTTGAGCATATCTACACATGTACATACGCCCTCTATTTGCTGGACTATACAGTTAGCGGTATTTACATGTTATTTCGAACAACTTACAATATCTATACCAGCATTCTATTATCATTATCTACTTGAATGGCACTGATATCAATGACCTAAATAATTACCTAACAAAATATGAGAAAAATTAATTAAAATCAAATTATCGAGACAAGTTAATATATAAGTAACATCATGGTGTTGTTAAATACTTACAAACTTTCCCTTTTAATGCGATTTACTAATTTACTTTTAAACAACAGATAATATGGGGTTTGCTCCCCTCTGAGCTTTGGCACATATTATTACTTGTATAATTAATATTGTACATGAAGTCATTAAAATTTCCCTGACATGTTAAAAAAGCATGTTGGGTTTATTTTACTGTTACCACTTAAACTTAGAAAAATATAACAAAGAAATTTGCAAAAAACTGTCTATAAGGCATAAAGTTAATTTACTGCTGTGGATGGTGAGCACAAATTTCCAGGCACGATGGTAACCGCTATTCACTTAAAAATTATGAGACAACTGGTGGACTTCGTGGCTTTTCGTAAGTACATTGTGATTTTCGGTAATCGAGCGCTGCTTAAAGCTTCTGTAGACTGTAGCTCACCTAAAGTTCAAAGGAAAGTATTGCAAAATGAGATATTTAATTTTTTGCGTACGCTTATTATGATTTTAACGGAAATTGACAGTGCGCTGCTTTTTTTCAGCTGACGAACGACATCATTAGTGAAAGAATGGGCATTCAAAATGAAGCGCCCAAGAGTGAAATGATCGCGACATTAGTAATTTTACTAATTCTAGGAGGCGCTTACCACGCTTTTATTACTAATTCCTTCTAACATTTTTCGTTAACATTAAAATAGGCTTAATTTCCCAGAAGGCTTGGCCTTTCCTTTAAGCAAACATTCATGCCTCAAGAGGCTGACCGACCATCTCTTGTCAAGTCAGTTACTGGTATGAAGCAAAGTAATAATCACACGACTTTACTGCTAATTGCCTAAAGGCTAGCACAGATTCGTATTGTTACCATAACTTTTGTATTCTATAAAGTTTTGATTTGATCAAAGAATTTCCGCATAGAGTTCTACCAACTATGTTGCCTATATATGGTCCTTGTTAAACCAATGATTGTAGACGCAGATTCAATAGTCGTTGTGTCTATTGTATGACTGCTGCACGACAACAAGTTCAAGAGGCTCACCTTCTAATGTGTTTCACTGAACTGATTATTTAATTACTATTTACTTATGATTATTTCTAATTCCAAGTTTGCCCCCTAACACATTGCGAACGTCATTTGTATGCATTACATCAGCTATGACATGACCACTGGCGACTAACTACCACCACTAATGCGTAACCCGGTCACACGAGTAAAATTGACAAAATAATTATTTTTTTATTATCGCGATTTGTCACTGCTAACACACTTAACAGTTTCACGCTTGTCAGGTTAAACTTATTCATTGTGTAAGATGCTACCAGAACAGATGTGTAGTTGATAGTGTCGGTGGTTTTGTTTGCCATAGGTTATATTGATGATTGTACTGTACGTCAGCGAGTGACGGTAAGTTAATTTCAGAAAATGAACTTATCCTTATGATTACTTAATTTACTTTGATTCATATAGTCACTATGGTGAAAAATGCAGAAAGTCAAGTAAGAATAAGCTCTATTTTAGTTTTAGGCGTTTTTTTAGTCTGTGGATTGTACACTTTGGATATTATTAATTGTGAAATCAAGTGTCACTCTGATTAATTGATTGAACGATGACCTCTGAAAACTTTTTTAAAATTTATTGAATTGCAAAGTATTAAATGTATTGAAATTATAAATTATTCACAATTTCAGATACACATGTACTAGCACCAAAATCGTCCATATAGCATTTTTATCCCAGAAATCAGCAAGTGAAATTTTAGCAATTTTTAGAAAAACCAAAGTATGGTTTTTCAAAGCGCACGAACGCTTTGAATTCTAAGCCAGATTTCCAAATCTATCTTTTTAAATCGTCTAAACTTGCTAAAATGATTATCGAGAAGTACGATGCACAAAAAATAATTTTTGTCTATAATTTATGGTAAAAACCCATCAGACCAGCTCAGTCTATTAACTATAATTTGTCATCAAATCAGTGCTTTTATGTTACAGGGCAAAAGAATTGAAAATTAAATAAGGAAAAGAGAAACAACACTACCATGACTAAGTTGTTAATGCTGCTGATTATTGTAAGTTTTCTTCACTTTCAATAAACAATCATCTTTACAGCCTATAACTTCTGTCTAAAAAGAGTCACTATTTCAATAGTATTTCTTCTACAAACAAACTCATACGCACTACGTGTATTATTAAGAACCTCAGCTGTGGCGTAACTGTATATACGTTACCACTATTAATGTCACTGTGGCTTGGAGCAACTTTCTGAAGTCCTCTTGCTAAAAGCCATAGATGGCATCACAAAAACTTTTAAGCCAAAGGGCTTGAAGCGAACAAACCTCTGGCAGTTGCTCCAGACTATAGTTAGGTTAATGATACTAACAAAGATACATCATTACGATTTTAATCATTCATCAATTGCATTACAGTATAATATAATATAGTCCCAATGCCTACAATGGTGACATGCCCTGCTTGTCAACAACACAGCAATTTTCAATAACCAGTTGCACTGAATCGACGGCAATTTTAATAAGCGGCAATCTGCTGTACAGTTTTGTAAAATTTCGATTTTTGATATTTTTTGTAACAGTTTTGTCATCCGTTACCTTATTTACGCACTAATTCTGCATGAATTTATAGTTAGTGCAACTGATTTATTCGAAATTTTACTATTTCAGTTAGCATGTTTGTCTATGTGTTACTCACAGTTACCAAAGAAATACAAGGGACTCAGAACGCCCCACTGGAAACGTTCAAAAATGGGGAAGAAGCAGAGCCAAGCCGTCCCTTCCTATAAATATGCTCCATTCAGAGATCCACGAGAATCTTACGTAAAAACGTATCCCGTGAAAAAAACAACACCTGGGGAAGCAATTAATAATCCAATGCTTCTGACGAGTCAAGGACAGCCGCAAAAACAGCGTGACAGACGCAATAGAAAGAAGCGAAAACAATTTTTACAACAAAATAAAAATAAGGTCAACGAACGTCCAAAAAAAGATTTTGGTAGCACGGACTACGGTTACTCGTCGGCCCCTATCGTTAACAATGATGCGGATAAAAACAGTAATCCCTACAGCAAACATTATTACAATGGGAGGGATAACGTAGGAGGGCTTGCCGAGTATGCCAGGGATTATAAACAAGAGGTCCACACTAATACTGAACCACCAATCACTAATCAAGGGGATTATACTGAACATGGAGGAACTTATGATAATTATGGTAACGATGCAAGTCAGTCATATACGAGTGCTCCCCAAGAGGGTCGCCTTGTAGATGATTATTATGGTGGTTACGGTGGCTATGGTGATTATGGTGGCGGCTACGGCGGAGGTTACGGAGGTTATGGTAATTATGGTGGCTATGGCGGTCATGGTGGACCTGGTGGTTATGGCGGACATGGTGGACTTGGTGGTTATGGTGGTCATGGTCCAGCACATCATCCACCATATGGAGGCTATGGTGTAGGAGGGGGAATTGGGGGTACCTATGGAGCTGGGTACGGGGGCGGAGGTGCTTCCATGGGTTATGAGTACAATTATGGCAGTGGTTACGATGATGTTGGTGGTTACGGTGGAGGTGGATATGGACATGGTGAAGGTGGCCATCAACAAGGAGCAGCTCGTGGAGTCAGTGATGCAGGAAGTTATGGGAGTGCGGGCACTGGCCAATTTGGAGGCCATGGAGTTGGTGTTAACGTTGCTGGCGGGTATGGTGGCGCAGGTTATGGAGGCCACAATCAAGGTCAAACTGGTGGATATGGGACTGGTGTCGGCAGTGGGGCTTACCCAGGGTATGGACATCCCCCAGCAGGAAACATTCAAGGTGATTACCTTGGCCACTCTTATGAACCGCAGCATGCACAAGTGGCACACAAGGCCCCAATTCCCACTAGTCAAAACACGTATGCAAAGTACCCTGCAAGTGTGCCACCTGCAAGTGCTCCTTCAACAACTCACCAAACTCCACCACAGCCAGCACCAGCAAGTAGCAATAGTTATCCATCTCAAAATTTTGGCTCCACAAGTCTTCCGTCACAAAATCAGAGAGTGTCAGGAGGGCAACCTTATGGATTTAGCAGTAGTAGCTATCTTAGTCCTAGCACCCAAATCACTGGTAGCTCGAGCCCTCGCAGCATTGTCAGCTATTCGGCTCCACAAAGCACTGGTGGATATTCTAGTTTCGTGCCGAAAACTCCTGCAGGGCATTCTAGTTCTGCGCCACAAGGTGCTGGTGTGTACCACAGTTCTGTGCCGCAAAATGTTGGTGGGTACCCTAATTCAGTGCCACAAAGTCCTGGCGGATATCCTGGTTCTGATCCACATAGTGCTGGAGGGTATCCCAGTTCTGTGCCACAAAGTCCTGGCGGATATCCTGGTTCTGTACCACATAGTGCTGGAGGGTATCCCAGTTCTGTGCCACAAAGTCCTGGCGGATATCCTGGTTCTGTACCACATAGTGCTGGAGGGTATCCCAGTTCTGTGCCACAAAGCATTGGTGTAAATCCTGGGCTTAGTCCTCAAGCCACCAGTTCGTCTCATAGTACTACCAATATGCAAGGCAGCACCTATCCGGGCTACAAACCTTTGACACAAGTCAGTCCTACTTACAATAATATTGCTGACGCCTTAGAGAAGAGCAGTTACGTAAGCTACGGCACTGGAGGTAGCAGCAAAACTACTTCAAGTGGAGATTCGCAAGTACAAAGTGTTGAAGAAGTTGCTACGGTGTGCGATGGGCCCCATAATTTGGTGAGCGTCTCTCTAAAAGTGCCTAGAGATTTCTATGGTCAGATATACACACGCGGCCACTTTAATGAAGCTAGTTGTTCTGTGAAGGGCACTGGAGGACGAGACTACTTAACCTTAGCAATTCCAAAAGATGGTTGCGGCACACAGATGAGATCTGTTGGCGTAAGTATTCATCAATGACTAATAACCTCTTCTTAATTTCAAAATTATAGGGGCGAGAATAGAACCCAATATTATTTCGTTACCCAATAATGCTGATTCCAGGTAGGTCTATTATCCTTGTTCTGGCGGATATCTGCAAAGCTCTACTAATATGCAGCTTAATAGAAAGTCACAGTTAAATGCGCTTAGTTCTTTACACTTTGGAATGCCAAATAACTTGTATGCCACATGACTTGTACTGGGCAATTAACAGTGACATAAACATATGCCCAAATGCAATTAATATTTAAAAAATCAACAATAGGTGATGCTCGTTTTCAGAAGCAACTGTTACTTAAGAAATAGGTATTGCTGAATTATTGAATATAATATGTAGTTCACTTTTACACTTACCATTATTTAAAAATGCGGTTAAGTGCTGGAAGAGTACTTCACAGTTTTTGTTACAGAAGTAGTAGCTCTGTAAACATAGTGTTATTTAAATTATACAGAAATGTTAAAAGCATATTTCAGAGTTCAGTTGCAAAACTAGGTCTGCGGAATTAACGCGTAGTGGTCGTAATTGGGCGGCATCTTTTAAGTTGTTTTTAAACTTACACTGAAGTTCTGATGCTACAACTTTATTATTTGGAGAGGACGAAATTAGGTTACTTCATCGCGATTTTATCGAGATCTTTTAGGCATGTTTTCAAACTCGACATATTTAAACTTTTACTAAATATGCTAAGTAACTGTACTTTTGGGAAAGTAAGAATATAATATTACTGCTGCAACAAATCACTTGATGCTTTTAAACTTAACTGTCATATCTAAACATAATTATACTGAATACTGTGGTGTAAAATGTAGCTTTAAAAATGTGACACTTAAACTGCCACTGAATTCATAGATGATGGTTTTTGACAATTACAATTAGAACTTGATTTAGAACGTCGTCGATTTTGATAATAATTAAAATTCATGAATCATAATTAAATTTATATAAAAATAATTTGAATTTTAGGTATAAACACTCAACTGTCTACACTGAGAGGAACTTGACTACTTATGTGAATTATTTTTTTCTTAAATTTGCCACTTTTAAACTTATACTGAAGTTGCGAAGCGGGTAGCAAAATTGTGCATTAAGTTGAAATATGCCTTTAAAACTTGCAGCGATTAAGAAAATAATCAAGCGCTATTTTAAAAAAAACTTAAATACAAAATACAACCGAATTAATTTTTCTTCATATAAGCTTACATTAAAACTATAAAATTTACTATAAAAACTACAATGCAATAACAATATACTTAAGTTTGCTATTTAGGTAAGCTCTACATATTAATCAGACCACAAGGTCATAATAATTAGCCCTTTGGTTATAATATTATAGCCTATATAATACACTTACATGTTAATGACAAATGATCTATCCGTCGCTACTCGATAGTTACTCATGTGAAAACGCTGCAAGTGAGCAATTTAATCAGCAAATTAAATGCCAATAAATTTGCCATTAGACGAGATTTTGTAGTTAACAGTAACCGTGAAATAATGAGTAACTGTGTGAAATTTTATTAACGACGTTAGATTAACGAATTTGACACAGTTTCTTTAAAATACACATTATTGAGTTAATTTGCTAAATTACTATAATAATAGTGAGTGGGTTTATAAAGCGAAGAAAAGCCAGTATTCTTTACAATGAAGCCTACAAAGCGCAGGTAATGTGAAAAATAGATAGCTAAAATTCAATACATTCTAATGAGAAGCACAGGCCGACAAAAAAGCAAAATTGTAACTGCAATCAGTAGTAAATAACAAAAGTTAGACAAGTGGACGTCGTTAGAATTTTTAGTAATGACAATAATGATTTATTCTTAAATTTTGTATAGCGCATCACATCAAGTTACATATCTCCATGCGCTTTACAATTAAAAAGTTATAACTTATAATTACAATTACAAATACAGTAATTATAAAATTGATCTTTCTAAAATCACAAAATCATACTACTTGTAAACAATGCTATAAAATCAGCCGGATTTAGGAACAATCAGTGAAGCAGAGTATAAAAACCTTCTAGAGCTTAAAAATGAATGGCGGGGCAAACCAGCAAACCAGCAAACCAGCAGTTTTTCCTTATTATAATAATTTTTCAGTTATTATTACATGCATTACAATTATCCTGTGTAGCAGATTACTTTCAGGGGCCTTTCTAAGACTTGCCTGCCCTGTTACTGAGATTATTAAAGAAAGTTACAGACGTAATTGAATTATATTATCATTATAACTAACTTCGTTGCTTATATCACATGACTACCAGAAAAGCTACATCCCTCCGGGAGGCATGCGGAATTTGCATTGATAAATTATTTACAACTGTTTGTAAGCACAATCAACCAGAGAATTTGAAAAAGTGCTGTTGCCCAGACTCGAATCCAAATCTCTGTATTTTCACAAGCGAAAATTATAACAATTACGGGATCTTGAAATTTATTGCAGTCAGTGGAAATAAGCCAGGAACCTTATATACTACTTATATAGTTTATGTAGTTTACATGCCTCACTTCTCATTTTTTAGGATGACTTGCACACCTACACTAATACCATCATGGTTATGGGACACCCTCAAGGACTGGTACACACCCTGGATAGAGCCTTCCCTATTTCGTGCACGGCAAAAACTTCGGTTGATAAGAGATAAAAATAATTCAGCTATGAACAAGCTTACTTTCCTTATGTTGGCCTATTTTTATTGCATGTAAATGTATAGGAACGTGCAATAAAACTGTTTTCTTTAGCTAAATGAATGGTTATTTTTTGTTTATTTATTCTTTATTTATTTGCTATTTATTTATTTATTTATTAAAATTTTAATGTACTCGTTTATAAGGAAGAAATACGGATAACTGTAAGTAAGCATAATTAATATATCGCTTACACTTATGGTCAGTATATCTAAATGTTTTTTTCTTTTGCTTTTGGACTAAGCTTATCAGCCTATAAAAAACGTGGATCACATAAATAGATCTCCAAAACTGCTTGGAAGGCTTATGAAGTATCAGCTGCACCATTAGCATGTATACATAATTATATACATTTGTAAAAAATTCACTTTGTCGCTATACTAGTTTCGCGCAAAGTTTATCATATACTGAATAAATATATATTTATAGTTTTTATTTGTTTTCAAGCGATTTATAAGTTATTAATTCTAAGTTAGATTATAAATTATAACTGAAAGTTGGTCTGTGGATACAAATTGCCCATACAAAAGACAGTCTAAACGTTATATCGAAATTTGCAAAATTTATTTTGACTGCTTTAACAATTAGTATTCCACCCACGTACGAAAAATGGAACACGAATATACTCTAGGCGGAGAACTAAACAAAATAATCACTGTTACACCAAATTATGCCGCATGTGTGGGAGGGCATTCACCTACTTAAGTAACTTAACTTTCAGACATATAACTTTTTTGCAAAATAAAACAGATTTCTTTAAAATTATTAATACGTACGTATAAAACAAAATATGCGATTTTTTGTCAGTCAAAACAGCTGCATACAAAATAAATGATTGTTTAATACAAAAAACTACGTATGCAACGCTTATGTTATAGAACACAAGAACTAAGAAAAACCAATAATTGTCTAGAGTAATTATGGTATTTTTAGTTTATTGGACTATCCAATTTATCAAGTAGTTAAACCACATCATAACTGCATTACGTAAAACTAGTGTGTACAAAAGCATAAATATTGAACCCAATAATATTGAGTTATTACTGCTTACTGGCTATGCATAAAATATGATGTACAAATAAGTTTGTTGTGTGTTCAATCTACGTCAGTATATTAATATCATCTATAATATGAAATATATAATTTATTTTGATGAACTCTGTAACCTTTGCTCATGACTTCAGAACGAGGTCGCAACTTGGAAAATGTATACTTACCCAACTGCGCTTGGCACTTGTTTTCCACCCCCTACAAGCAAATTTAGTGCAAGCGCGAGAAGCATTTACAAAACCATTATCACACTGGCGATCTACTTCGCTGAGAATTAGTTGCAGCTTTGGCTTCTCAAAAGCCACGTTGCACGCGTAAATTTTCTTTTTCAAGAATCTGTAAATTTGGAAATTCTGTTACTAGATGCAGAAAAATTTCGCTGAGAACCCGAAACTGCCGGTTTTATCTCCATGAATTGCGTTTTTGTCAGAATCAGTTCAAACTTCAGTTTTTCCGTAAAGACTAACAAAGATGTTTACATGAATAATTCGCCAGATAAACCGAACAAAAGTTAAATGGTGGGCCTTCCAAACGTTGATAAACACAGCAGTTTTTTAAGATAAGAAAGGCACTGCCCTATTGTAGAAAAATAGTACAACTTGCAAAGTTTTACTTCAGGCGTTTTTGAAAAGCAGTGTGTTCCAACGGCTATTGTTTTATTTTTGCATGTACAACGCGGGACTTCAGAAATAGCCCAGTCCTTGCTCAGCATTCGAGTAAAGTGTTATTTTATTATTTTAACAATGAATATACACTTTAGGCAAAAAAGACAAGTTAAAATTTCCGAATTTCCCTCTTCATCATTTTAAAATTCCACCAAGTAACTACTACAGAGGGTCATTGCCGTCACGACACTATACAGGCAAAAGCAAAAAATGAACATCTAAGAATTAATAATGATTCTAGAAAAATCTTCTTAAGAAAAATGCGTGGATTTCAAAAATGTGAGCCAAGTAGAAAAGATGTTTTGTGGCATATTTTCATCGACGACAATGTCGGAAATTTGGAACCAAAGACAAATTGATCTATATTACAGGTGACATGACCAGTCATCCTCAATAACTATTGGCCCATCGCTATCGGTGTGTTTAAGTCTTCGTATACATGTATTGTTGTGCAACACTAAGCCTCTCATACTAATGTCTAAAGACGCTTCCGAACAACAGCAGAGAATAACTGCTGTGTGGAAGGGTGTAAGAAACAGTGGGACGATAGACACATACACCACAAAAATGTAGCACAGGAAAAGATATAATTAGTTCTATTATTAGACGCTACATTCCACTCCAACAGTTTTGCTGCTCGGTTTAAAGCTGAAAATGAATCTGTTTACATTTACGTACAGCTTCAAAACGCCCTGTAGCTGCAAGCTTAACCGAGTGAAAAGGTCACCCGGGACAAAACGCCAATTTTCAAACACTGGCGCAATATTTCAGTGATCATTTGAAACAAAGAGATGAGATTCCAGTCTAGACTGGAGTTAATCTTTGAAATTTTTCAACTTAATCAGCAGTTTCCCGTTGCAGATTTTTCCAAATATGCCACACAAGCGATTTGAGCCACGTTTCATTTAGGCCTCCAAATTAGCATCTGCTAGTACATGCTGCTTTCCGCTCATCGCTGTCTTTTCTTGCACCAGAAGGATTTACTTGAATTTCTCAGCTTATTACTTGGTTAAATGAGAATTAAGCCGTCATTGGAATGAATCTCATCATCATCATCGTCGTCGTTGTCGTCATTATCATCTTCATCATCGTCGTCGTCGTCGTCATTATCATCATCATCATCATCATCATCATCATCATTAACATCATCATCATCGAGGTCATCTTCGCTGTCTAGTCGCCGCTCCGCATCGTACTACAAACTGCAGTTTACAGTTAACAATAAGCAGTTATGATATAAAACATCTGCAGATCCACCCACCACAAATATAAGGGGTCTGAAACATTTACACACTTAATACACTACAAATGCTTTAATGGAAATTCGAAAAAATGCTAAACAAGTAGTCAAGGATTTGCAGAAAATTTAACGCAATAGATCGACACCTTGTTTCTTGGAATTAAATTCTAGTGATTTTAGGAACTACTGCCCGCAGTTAAAAATTACTTTGAATACAATTATTACCATACAGCACATGACTACACACATAGTACTGAAGCCAATGTCACGTTGAATTATGCAATAGCAACCAAAGAAATCCCAGAAGGATATTTGCCATGAAATTATAATAAGCCAAAGCTTAAGGTATACTATAAAGGGAACAATGCCTTTCTCATTTGTCAAAATTAAGTTTTTGAGATCTATCGAACACGTCCAAATCGCGTATGAGATGATTGGGAACAGTACGTTACAAGATCTAATACCGTTACATAATAAAGTAAAAAAATCGTAATTTGTATTTTACTATAATCGGTTTTGTTAAGCCTATCATGAACTGAAATGCCTTTACATTGTTTTTAATTTACATCGCTTTCTACGAAAGTTTTAAAGTGAGATTATGCAACGTTGTCAATTGTGGCATTTTGAAACTTTCTACTTTGATTCTTGCTGTTTTCACAAATTCACATCTCAAATCTTAAGAAGAGAAATGCAGACAAAAATGTAGAAAATACAAAATTGCCGGCAGAAACAAGCACATCTTGCTGTTTTTAGCTTACATACACTAGCAGGTTTAATATTGTTCATACGCTTTTTTATTTCTTTATGTGCATTTTTACTTTTCCTTTATTGTACTTTATTGTATGTGTGCCTAAATAAATAATATAATATATAATATAGCAATTATGACTAGCATATGAAACACATGGTCTTGCGAGCAGTATAATCCATAACGTAGATATAGTTCCTACTAAAGACTAAAACTGTTTTACTGATGTGGTTTTAGTTAACATAATACAGTTATAGTTATTATGTAATCCTGCTAAAGGCAAAACTGTTTCAATAACAATGTTAATTAACATAATGCAGCAGCCTATAGTTATTATATAGTCCCGCTAAAGAATAAAACAGTTTCATTGCTGTAGTTTTAGCATGACCAATGACGAATACGACACTAACGATGGCTGTAAAAGCTCACTCGAAGTCTTGAACTTCCTTCATACCGTCTGGGTGCCATAAACGTGTTGTTTGTAAATTAATAATTTTCGTTATAATTCCTCTACCAATCATCATAAACTTCACGTAAATGCATTGCACTTGTGGGAAATCTTCTTTTGATTAAAGGATTCGCTTGCTGACGGCTATATAGAGACGTATGTGAACATTTACTTCATCACTAATACGGATGTCTGTGGGCTATCATAACAGAGTGATTAGATCATGCTTGCATGTACAGCTGATTAACAATTTATAGAGACCCGATATTGGACAGTAATTAAGTGACAGACTACGATATACATGATGATACACACCACAATTAATTAAATTTCAAACCAAACTTGGAAAACAGGAAACGTTTAAAAGTTGGAACAGATGAGAATATGGACCCTTACCTCCTGCTTACAACGCAGGGCTAGGACCAAATACATTACCGCGTCTAATGTTCATCCCCTATAGCGGATAACTATTTCGGCTTTTCCAATGTTAGATTGCTCATATTACAATCAGTTAACTGTGAGTTTGCACCAGCATTAACAATATTATTTTTATAATAAAGTAATAAATGATTAATAAGACTACGGTAACATATTAAACGTACTGTAATGACAGCTAGCTTTTTATGCATGCAGAATTTTCACTGTAATTATTATATGTAGATGCAAAAAGGAGCAGAATTTTCTTAGGCCAGGCGATGTTTGATTGTATTATTGTTGTGCTTCTTTTTCGTCAGTAGATGTCGCCATGGTATATTGTTATGGTTATCGCAAATTCTGTTTACAGGGTTGCTGTTGTCATTTATTAATTTTGCAATCAACTAAGAGAGGTATCTGCACCTTTTATAATTTAATTTTTGTGTGTAATTAAACAGACAGAGCTAAGCAAAACGTTTTTGGTTGTCTAGCTAGCAAAATGAAATTATAAATAAAATGACGGTTTTTTTCTAAACATCCTTTTTGCAGTAAAGAAAAATCTTAATAACCTGATTTTGCAAGTATATGTAGTTCGATTTATAAATTAAGTTAAGAAATGTCCTAAAAAGGTAAAGCAATAAGCTGAATAATCACGTCCAAGACTGTGCTAGGCAATTTTTCGTATATATATAGTTTTTTGGAAATGGCATTGCTCTTGCTATTGAACTCAAACTCAAGTTAAAGAGCAAATGCATGCATTGTATGCTACTTGGTCCATTGTGTGGGCCTTTCAGGTTTAAATATGCTTACTTTTTCAAATATAACATACACATTTTGTGTTTAAACATGATTTCAAGTGATATACCGCATAGTTGAAAAGCCTATTACTAGTGTAATAATTTTGGACTGGCATTATCAACGCAACTGTTTAAACATCGTCGCAATTCCTGCATGAAATCTCTGGAGGCCTTCTCTGATGTAACGTTAGTAAAAAGCACAAAGTGTTTGTCATAATAATTGTCACATTGCCAGTAATGCGCGCTGATTGAACTGGCACATTAAGAGAAATGTCGACAGACATAGGACATTTTATTGGACAGTAAACTGAATTACGACATGGTCGGTCATCATGGACTCCCGAGAGGACTACTGTTAAGTAACGCGTTTTAATAAAGATGCCACGTCTCAAACTGCAGTCGTTCAGTACAAGTCAATCCACAAAACGAACGTGTGGCATACTCACTGAAGTGTGTCACGGTCGAGTGAATTTCTGCAGGCCTTATTAATTAAAACTCATAATTAAAATTCTGAAATAAAATCACAGAGAAACACGTTTTTGCAACTTTACCAATGATTTGAATCGGAGTTCTTCCATCTCATGTAGCATGTCTGCTGGCGTTAAAGAATAATTTTTCACGCTTCGCAAATGTACGTAGTTAACCATAACATATTTAAACGTACTAAAACATATCGAGGAACGTCAGATAAGGATGTGCCTTCTCTAACTCGTTCTTTGCCTTTTAGAATGACTTAAGTGTACAGCTTAACAAATCACAACAAATACACACAATCATTGTGTAATGATTATGAATCAGTTAATATGCGCTGATAATGTCTGTCATTTATCTAAATCGTATTGGTCAAGATAACATCCAATTAAGCTAAACAAAAAACACACACACACACACAAACAACAAGAAAAAGCACAACGTTTCCGTTCACGACTGTGAATTATCGTCAGAAAAAATTGAAGAATTACGAAAACACTGAGAAAATCACTAAAAACTACTTGCTTGGATTTAAATAGTAATACGCATCATTGTTTCCAGGGACAAAATGCGCAACACACGAAACAAATAACCGTTAAACACAAGAATTAACAAGAATAAGAGGCAGAATATCACTAAAAAGACAGCACTGCAACAAATACGCTTTTACTAGCCACAGTTTTTGTGATCTTTTGAGTATGTACTCTTATTATTTGTTCACCTGAAGATAATCCGCGATGATGGATTAAAAATCGTGTTTTCCTTTCTTAATTGTCTGACTTTTTTTACTTATCATTCTAATTTTATCATTAAGAATTATGGTCATTTAAAGGGTATGCGGATCGTGTTTAAAAACGCCTAAAGCAAGATTAATCCTGATATAATACGCGTTGAAAAAATGAAACCTATAAAATAAGAAAAAGTATTTAGGTCATGCAATTTCTTTTGTTGGTGCTGATAACTAGTCATTTAAAGACAAAGGGCACAAAAAGCATTTGGTCCATTTTGAGATTTAAATCAGCATTACGTATTCGATGACTGTAATCCATATATAGCTTCTCGTGGAATATGGCAAAACGCAGAAAAAAGATCCAAGACAACACTGCGGCAGACAGAACTAGATATAACTCTAATACCCTCCTCCATACCTAATAACCACGAAGCCTACTGGAAAGCATAATTCTGCGTGTACTCACCCTTACCCGCCTGCATTGGGTTATACATGTGGCACAGTTATGTACTTTTAGTCCTTCCTGATAAACCATTTAAGTAGTCAAGCCCATCCCTTCCAAGATCTAGTTAATTATAATTGAAGCCAGATGAGGTAACCCAATTTCACGAATTTCCCCGATGTTAAACTCCAACAGAACTTACGAAACATTTCTGGTGAAACAAATGAAATACGTCTTAAGACTTTTCGATAGCATAACTTAGCACAACTTGCTATTTTTAAACCGAAGGTCAGTTGTTACTCGGAACCTTTCGTCTCTGGTTCCTAAAACGCCGATAATTTGATCGTAGTACTCGCTTTTCTGCTGCTTCTCATAGGCATTCCTAGGTGTAGAACAGCTGCTTATAATCCAGGTTTTTTCCTCTTGTTTCATACCTGTGGAATTCTCTTTCAGAAAATTGCTTCCCTGAAAACTACAACCTCACTCAATTTAAGAAAAACGTATACAGATATCTTCCATCACTAGCAAATTACAGTTATTTTTATTATATTTCTCTGCACATGTATTCAAAAAACTATTCCTATCTTCAAATTTTTGCTGTAACCCATTACTCTGATTGGCCTTGGTTGGAGCCTCATCAAAATAAATTATGCAAAAAGTACATACCGAGTACATAAAAAGTACAAAATAATAAGCGCGAGCCACAAAATTAGATTCGTTTTTTGCCCAAAAAACTATTTATGCACGTGTAACATAGTCAATTGCTTAACCTCTGAATTAATTATGATAACATCGTCCAACTTACCACCGCTGAAAGAGTTATTATCCAATTATCACAGTCATAATATTAGCGATAATCAAGCACTATTAATTTATATACTACATCAGTTGAAATCAATACGCCAACAAAACGTGCATGTGGCAGTGCATCAAACGCTTTCACGTACAATTTAACTTACACGTTTCTACTGGAAGATTATTCTAATGAAACCACTAACACTAAATGTGCCGTGTGAAGTGAAGCCATGGTTGTGTTTGATGGCGGTAATGCGTTTGGTGGGTTATAAATCTGTGAGAGTTTTTCTGCGGAGAACTTGTGGCAGACTGCACAATCGTTGAAGGAGAAGATGCGTTTTGCGCATGCTCAGTCGAAACTTAGGAAGGTTGTTATATTTACTTCTGATGCAAGTTAACTAATTCTCTGTTTATCCTCACTTGATAGTTAATGTTTGATTCCTTATTGCAAACTCGGCGAGAGTTGCTGAGAGTTAACTAGCGCAATAAGTTGAGAGAGAAGTTGCCAAGCTCACACGTGCAACTTTACTTTCAGAGAGAAGTTCCGCAACGCGTCGCAACATAAATCTCTACGTATGAATGCGCCACAACGTTGCAAAAGATTGGACTTTTCAATCTCTGATAAAATTGTTTGTGGTGTGTTAACATGCCCTATTCCTGCTGTAATCATTGCTTTTGCGCAAATTAGCCGGCTTAGTGCTGCAGTTTAGTTATTGTTCTAGTCTAAAGTCGTCCATCGTTTTTACTTTTTTTGCAAAAATAATAAACAAATTAGTAAAGCAGTATTTTTTAGTTGAATGTGTTTATTAGAACTTCTTTATTTAAAACACAAACATTAAAACGCAAAATAAACTCGTACTCACAAGTAGCATTGCAAATAAAAACTAAATCTATAATCTGTGCTATGTTTGAATAAAAAACTGATTTAATCTCTCTCTCTCTCTCTCTCTCTCTCTCTCTTCACTAAATTTATTCTTTCATCCGGTAGTGTCATGGTCTGTATGACTTGAACAAGATGACAAAACGCTAAAGCTATGTAATGTATTTGACAGATATCATTAGATTTCGCATGTCAGGTTTTGTTGTCTCATCATCAAGGGTTTGTTCCCATCTACAAGACACGCAATGCGATTCCGTTAAATAGGGCTCAAGCAACGAAAACCTTTTTGTCTTGTCCACATCACATTTTACGAGTTTAAGCATTTTAGTCTCCCAATATGGCATAACGCGACCAACAGACGAGTACAAATTTATAGAAAATGATGCCGCTTCTTCGTCAATGAAGTTGTCAAACTCTCCTTTTAGAGTAACAATCCACAAGCTTATTGGGGTTGTGACCTCCAATCTGTTTGATTCACTTGAGTAATGGTGACTTATGCTCACAACACTGCAAAGCCTGGAACAAATAGAGAAAAAAATCTAAATTAACATGTCGAATTATTAAGAAATGTAGAACTTGATAGTACTGAAGTGACTTACACTAATTATCAGCAAATAACACGTTTTTATAGTTAAGAGTGGGCTAGTTAAGCTATCGAACTGCGCACATTTTTTCTAAAAACACCAATTTTGGCACAGAGGTAGCTTAATATGTTATAAACAAATTTGGATGTTGGGCCATCACAGAACTGCCCTGACAGTTTTAGCAGGCATTTCCCAGAATGGCTGCCATTTAGCAATTAATGTAGATTCATAACTACTTATGAAAATTCAAGTTGAAAGCACCAAAATGTTGCGAAAGATTGTCTCGAATCCGAAATGTAACAAAATTATATTATTTAGCACATGACATTTGCACAGTCCTGGACAAAATGAATATGATAATAAGTTCCAAAATGAGATATATTTTTCGCTAAAGCCACCATCCAGTGTACAGGTTTACCTTAGAAACAGCTTCACTGCTGGCCTTTTTATTATCAGCATCTAATGCGGTCAACAACAGTTATTGCCAACAGTTATGGCAATTTTGAAAAGTCAGCCAGACAGCACCAGCCAGAGGCCAGTTGCACGATGGCCTAATATCCACAGGACTAGTTACTCGGACTGCGAAAACGAACAATTTTGCATATAAAAGACCTTTTATCTGCTCGTAATTTCAGTAACACACCTCTTTTACTGTGATATATCAGAGATAAGGATTAATCAAGGTTTACATGAAACTATAATTTTCGTTAATCGCTGTCCTGTATTCACACGAAAAATTGTATCTTTGTGTTTTGTGCTTAATCCAACACAAACAATTCGCCCTATGTCGTCCTATGGAGATCCAAGACTTTACATATTGAATGTTTTGTATAAAATATTGCATAATTTCATATGACATATTTTTGTGCTTTATACCCAAACGCTGTTGTGACATGTTGTGATTTTTACTACTGTGTTGTTGTGATTATTTTTATTCTTTTTGTGGCTCTTTCTTTTTGGTTTTGAGGTTATTTATTGTGCTCCTTCTGTGAATGTGTGTGTTTCTCGGGTGGTTTTCCTGTGGTTTCTAGCGAATATGTTTGCTCATATATACAAAAAATAGTATTTAATGACCGCTAGTGTTTTTTCACCTGAAAATCCATAGTGGTGGATTGAAACATCCTGTAGTTTATCTCCAGTGCGGGATATTTTTTTAGAAATTGAACATACTTGTCTCATTCATGATTATCTCCTGCGTTATACTAAATATGTATAAAAAACAAATACATCATTTGCGGTTGGTACCTGAATCCCGGCTTTCCAGTGTAAAATGAGGGGCTTGTGAAAGTCTCTTGTTCACTCGATTCTGGAAGGGTAAACTTGTGGCCATCAGAGCCAATGTTCCACACCATGTGACCATCCATTGGTTCTGTGATTGATCTTACTAAACTAGTGTAAGCTTTCTCCGCCTTCAGCTCAACTTTTGCAATTCGCCTTTAGAAAATCAAATCCAGTTTTTAAGAAGACTGTTGTGCCAAAAATAGGCCATTTTGTACAAATTGATTTCAAAAACTTACAAAAGCGTGCACAAAATCAACCTACTGTTCAAGAATTTTAGTATTCTCTCTAACCACCAGCAAAGCATCTTCTTGATGACAAACTTTAGCAGCCATCAACGACAAATGTTTGTCAGCGGCTTTGAGATCAACAAAATGTTCGCCGATGCGACATCTCTTATCCTAAGAAAATTCAGAAAAACACAGTATATATATATAGATAGATACCAAGATTATATATATTTATGTGTGTGTGTGTGTGTGTGTGTGTGTGTGTGTGTGTGTGTGTGTGTGTGTGTGTGTGTGTGTATGTATATTTAATATTTATTAGGTAATTACTATTCGCACAATACGTGCATTCTTTACAAAAATATAAATACAAATACTAATAATACTTATCATAAATATAAAACATATACTATGTTAGTAACAACACAATAATACAAGTTAAACACTATAATTTAAACTAAAAACAAAACACCAAATTTTGATGTATAGACCCAATGGTTGATACAAATATGCGTATATGCAAGCTTGTTACATACCCATATAGTATTTAATTTACATAAACGATCTTAGTTATACATAGTTCATTTTTTAAATTTATAGTAATTACATCCTGGAACCGAAGTACTTTAAAAAAACAAAATTACAAGCAATTTGGAGAATCTCTGAGTCGTTTGAATTTAATAATAATTTTAGATTGACATCATCTGATAAGTAAATAAAGTTTGGATATATGGAATTAATTTCTGTATGAAGGTTGTTTCTTAGCTGTTCATATTTACTGCCGTGTAAGAGAATGCGCGTTTTATCTTCTACGTACAATATATTGTAAATTGTTGCAGCAATTTTAATAATATCATTGTAGTAACTGTAATGATGCACGTACTTCGCACAACTGTATTTACATTGCGTGAACTGAGATAACAAGACATATCGTTGGTAATGATGTAATGAGTATGGTGGCATCGTTTTGCTGATGCTGCTGGTGATAAAAATAATGGTGGTGCTGATGGCGATGGAGGTTGTCATATTAAAACTACTGACGATAAAGATTATTTTGATGAAGATGATAATAATGTTAACGATAATGCTGATATTCGATGACAACAACAATGACATTGTAATTATCAATAATAATAGCAATCATAAATATGTTAGTAATATAGTTGTCAAAGCTACCTTGAATTCGCATCCCACATCAACGTACTTGCAAGGTATTACAGCTTCAGGGCAATCTCCAAGAATCTCGTCTTGATGCAAATTGATGTCACGTCTGCTAATCTTTGTCAAACCACACTTTGTACAAGTGATGGGAAAGTTCTCGCAGTCCAGCAGGTGGTGTTTCTGTAAACGTCAAGTAAATATGGACTTAAACTAATCCTATTTTTTAAAAATTAGTATATAAAAACAGCACTAATAACATTACGTTTTCCGAAAAAGACAAATAGGGGTTTTGAGTTTTGTGAGTTTCTTTCCAAAAAATATTTTTTATTGATCAATAAAATCTGAGCTAATGACAAGTAATCATAGTCAGTAGTTTTCACTAGGCAACTTATCTTTGGTTTTGGACAAGAATGTATGAGCACTATGTAAGCAACTCTTAGCATTAAGCAAGCACTAGCGTAATTACGTCTAAGGATTCTAGAGTGCTGTTAGATTTTCTACTGCTTTCCATAAAATCATTAAAGTAATAGTTACCGTTTCATCGCAATGCATGATAGTACTGTTGCAGAAACTGCATATAATAGATCTTCGCGGGCAGACACCCGACAGGTGGTCCTTCATGCAACGTCGGTGGAGTACCTCTCCACAACTGTTGATGCAGTCCATCTTTAGATACTCACATTCTTGCACATGTTCCTGGAAAGAACATCAGACATCATTTAATGACTATTAAAAAAAGAGTTTATTTCCATGTGTACAGTAACAATGATGGACACTTTAATTACCATTAATGAATCATGGTTATTGTTAGTAAAAATTAATCACTTAGAGCAAAATAACACATAATGCAGACAGGTGAAAAGCGGTTGTAATGTCTCTCTGATGGACACAAACATTGCTTGATAATAAATATTTTTTGTCCAAACGTTTCAGCTACGTCAATGGCTACCTTCACTGGTTGCTAAAAATAAAATTAAATGCTATGTTATAAAAAACATTAGTATTCGTACTCGATTCGTACTTTTCTTAAAAATGGACAACAGTTTACAGATTAAAGATTGCTTTTACAATTATTATTGTATACTTTTCATTTTAGTAACCTCTAAAGATGGCCATTGATGTGGATGAAACATTTGCATTATAATTTTGGTACAAGTTAATCATGAAAACTAATACAGTACCGCTAACTCTCTCAGCTCGTTTTTCCAAGAACATCCTTCTTCAGTGTTGATACATAGAACATTAAGTGCCATAACTTCCCTTCTAAAGGCCTTGTCTTCAAACAACTGAAAGATAAAAATTTAAGCATTATTACCGTGAATAGTACAACGAAGTGTACTTACTGTTTCGTTGTCTTTAAATGAAATATTTCTATAACATAATACAATCACATATCAAAACATTTTATTATTGAGATATTGTCCTTTCAACACGAATAAATTTTTGAAGACAGGACTTGAATGAGTTAAATTTCTGACTCTGAAAAGGTCAGAGTACGCCTTTGATGTAATGACTAACATTAGGAGGTCAAGTTCAAGTCCCAGAGGAGGTGCAATTTTTTCAAACTTTCTAATCTAGTATTGTTTTCAGATCAAATTTATTTGTTGTGACACCAGCCATTACAGCGCTTAGTATAACACAGCAACAGTACTAATAGATAGCAGTGTAAGCGGCATTACCTCCTTAATGGAAATTAACAGTTTACTTAGTGACTCTGATGTTTTTTTATGCTTGAGTTCACATTATTTATTTTTTATTACTTTCACCAAATTATATTTTATCTGCAATCCTAGCACTGGATGGGGATTTCAGAATTTCTGATCTTTAGTGGCTGACATTTAAAATTTTGGAAACTTTTTGTGCTGTTCACTTGAAAAATCTCTGGATTTTCCTTGCGGCTCTCTATAAAAAAAAGTCACCGGAAGTATTGCAGCTTGAAAGTTTTTCGGAATTTCTTACCTTACCACTGCGCTGATAGTGATTCAACTGACAGTGGTACTCTATTCAGGCACTGCAGAATGACACCAGCTATTGATGTACCAGACTCGTGTCAGAATAGAGTAACTCATATATACCAGATCATGTCGGAATGGCATAACGCCAGCTACTCACATATACTACATTGCGCCGGATTGGAACAATGCCAACGCACCCAATTTTGCCAAAAGGAAAAAGCACCAACTGCTTATTATGCCATACTACGCAAGTGCACGTTGCACCTGTGTTGCAACAGTTCGGGCTAACTACACCTATGTTAAATTGTGCTGATTTGAATTGAAACGAAGACACTTGCATCTTCGTTTCAATTATACTTATATTTGTTCTACTATCTTTTTCATTTTAAATTCACTTATTGTATTCGCATATAACTTCAGCTAGTAATTTTTTAGAAATTTTGTGATTCTGACTTACAGAACTTATACTATCAACAAGCCAATTTCTTCAATGAGTTTTTCTTTCAATACTTCATAAATATTTAGAAATAGAAAATAAAACAAAATCGTTAAAGCTTTCGATCTCTTCTGTTAGTTGCATACATTTTATTCAAATGATTTTATTTTACGTGTCCTGAATAAAATATGGGTAAATTTTACTGCAATTTTCTGATTTCTAATGCTGTTTATAGAATTCTAACTTTTTATAGAATCTGTCGTTATATTTACATGCGACATAAATACGAGTAGAGTAATACAGAAACTCTATCTACGCACTGCAGAAATACACCAGCTATGACAACACAAATGAATTTACGTTAATTGTCCACATATGTATTATAGCTTTCCTGTGTTCTGCAGTAACAAGCATGGCTGATTTTATACTTTAATCGTATTAGTTTATGATGCAGAATTTACTAGTCTTAATTATGATTTCAATTATCCGTATAATTACATGTACACATAGCAGTGGCATAGCGACAATGGTAATATATTTATGATATTTGTAGGTACATTGTTTTTCATTTGCGAGTCTGTGTGTAAAACTGTTTAAAAAGCCCATTATACGTTTTGAATCTGAATCATTTTTGAGGACATCCAACCAACCAGCTAGATTTAGAAAATAAAAAAAAATAATGCAGCATGTAATCCGAGTAATGACGATGCTGATAAATCATATTCCACAACCTGTTCCAATCATATTCCACACTATATACATCTACACATACGAGCAGGTGTGTGTGTGTGTGTGTGTGTGTGTGTGTGTGTGTGTGTGTGTGTGTGTGTGTGTGTGTGTGTGTGTGTGTGTGTGTGTGTGTGTGTGTGTGTGTGTGTGTGTGTGTGTGTGTGTGTGTGTGTGTGTGTGTCTAAAGGCCTCTGTTTGCAGACCATATGACTGAGGATTGTTTGAAGACATTTAAAATCTATGCTGCACTTATTGAACATGAACAAAGGCATTACAAAAGTTTTAATAATGTTCTGCATATAGTGCCTGTAGTTAATAGTGATTACCTGATTTGTTGTTCTGAAGAAGACATTATCAACGGGACATTTTATTCTGTAACTGCTGGATGATTCCCTGCAAAAAAAATCAATGATTAGGCTGTCGAAGTGTGACAGCGCACTCTGGAACGATTATCGTCAGAGGGTGCTACATACGCATGTGTCTAAAAGCTTCTCCTTGTTTTGATACTCCGTCACCAGTTGTGTATGCAATTTTACTTAACAAAGTATCGCATTTAGGTCAGAAAATGGTGGACCATGCAGATGAATGAATGAATTCAATGAAACTGGTTTTTCACTTTCGGATTTCCGGTCCTTTCTGAGGATCAGATTAAAATTTTTGATTGTGACATTGAAGACAATCAATTTGACAAGTGAACAATACGGGTTTCATCTACCGTGCTAGCCAAGAAACGTTGTTCTTGGCCATTGTGGTCTGCTCGTGAGCAACAGTCTCTAGAGAAGAAGAGAAACTTGCATCATTTAAGTGAAACTTTTAATGGCGCTGGGGGGTGCGGAATAGATAAAATCGGTTTATATTGTTTCCAATGCACCCGTTCATGCAGCCTGCGTATGCGTTATTCTTTTTCTGTACCCATTTCCTATTGATTTTTTTCCGCAGGCTATTCCGGAGACTGTTCCTCACTGGAAAACGCATCCGCATGCTACATAAACGCCACTTTAATCTGACGAAATGGGTACAGAGAGCAAAATATCTTTAGACAAGTAGCTATAGACTACAGAGTATAGCAGACATAAACCGACAACTAATAGACAATTAGATGCGATTTCTGTGAAGGTAATTATGTATAATAATGAACTGCATTTTTGCGTGTGACTTAACACGCATATAACATGTGCAATGTTTCTTAAGCAAGCGATAATCATATTCGCTAGGCTGCTTGCTAAAAGCGAAATGGCAAAAATCAACAGGAAAACTTTGCGTATGAATCACGTGGAACCATCAGGTCTCGCTTTTTCTTACTCCTCACATCTGGTATAATTCCTTTGGGATTAACTAAACTACGTCAAAACGTTAGCTAAGTTTTAAAGACTGGGATCTTCAGTTTACTGTATGAGCAATATGTTGCATTATTGTTGTTGCTGTTATTGTTGCTTTTGCTGCTGCTATTGTTGCTGTTGTTCTTGTTGTTTGCTATCGTCGTCGTTGTTGTTACTGCTGCTGCTGTCGTTGTTATTGTGATTTACTGTTTGAGTATTCTTTTGTATGGTAAGTACGCAAGGTAAAAAAAGATACATGATTATTTTTTCAAAATTATGTAGACGGAATATGTAAATCCTTTGGACCAATCCTAAAAAAGAGCTTCAGAACCTTTATCTCTTTTATTAAGAATAAGCACGAAAGTGAATCCCTGGTTAGTGCATGAATATAATGAAAACAGAAATCAGGCAAAATACTAAATCTTTATATTTTTCGTATTACAATTACCTCCATCCAACGTATTTGAAAATTGAAATCAACTTGCAGATCAGTTTAACAGGATTCTACATTTAGTTTGATGTTAAATTTAAAATCGAATTATAACACACCTAATTACTCGCGACAGGCAATTTCGGCAAAATCGGTGTCCACAACGAGTCTGCACCGGATCCCAGATAATTAGAAGACATATTGGACAGACGTACTTGTTATCCAGAGTGTCCTCAAATACGATGTTATCTCTCGAGGAACTTGGATCAAACCTGAAATTGCAGCCAAATCATTTTGGGTCATTCTAAAAAACGCATTTTTCTCCAAAGGTTGTAAATACTCAAAAAAACGCCCACGATGCAATGAGGAACAACAGAAATTGAAAGCCATTTTCTTAGAAAGAACGACTTAAAAATTGCTTTATGTGGCGTATTTTTAAGTGACTTACATTGTATACTCTTCTAATTTCTTGCACTAATGTTTTTTTGGTAAATTTTCAGCTTTTTGCAGGTCATTTTGGGAAAACTTTGTGTAAAGGGTGAACCAAAAGTATGGGTCCATGCTTTGCGCAAATGTGCAAAGAATTGTTCATTTTCAGGGCGTATAATTCCATTCTAAAAATTCAAAATTTTTCGAAATTCGAAAATTCGAGATTTGAGTATTCAAAATTTGCCTACATTCTGCACCACGTCTTTTTAATGTAAAACGCATAAAGTTTTACGTGAGTGCGGTATTAATTAGTTTGAGCTTGCGTTTGTAGGCTTCCCTAGCAAAGTTGGAAACTCGTACTAGCATAAATCATTCCAACCTGAGGCTTGTTATCAGTACCAAATTACAATGTCAGTTCGGTAATATAAGTCAATATAATATTAGTTATTACTCTAGTAATGCAAATTCTTAATTACGAAAATTACTGTGATTCATGAAATGCTAACTGTATTGATCACTGCTGGTTAGTTTCTTCACAAAGACGGACTTTCTTTAAAATGCCCAAAATTTGTACAGAAGGGGAAAAAATTCTGCAATCTTCAAATCCCAAATTTGTCACATAACCCCTTAATCACTCATTTGGCAAATCAGTCCAGAAAAGTTAATGTTGTTTGTTAAGAGGAATAGAAAAGTTGTTCCAAGTTAGAGTCTGAATTTAGGAATGGAGTTAATTCCTTTTCAATACTGACATACGTGCCTCATGTCTTTTGAATCAAGTTAACGCCAATAAATAATAACATACTAACCTTGATGAATCTTCCTTCGCGGCCATCTTATACGGGGAAAATCATGAATTTTCCGAAAACAAATCTATAGACGTATATAAAGTACAATATACTTGCACATAAGCGTCCGAGTAAAGGCCATAAATATGTAATTCTGTTAAGCATAAAAACGAAACTTTTCCAAAGAGATTGTATATTTGGTCACGTGCTCTATAAACCTTTTGCCAAGACAGCTCAAATTGGTAAACAAGCTAATTAGCACCATTAATGGGTCTGTTTACATCATAGTCCTCCCCATTGGTAGATGGCCGACGATTGACCAAGCCAGTTTCTTTTGTTATATACGTATGTAATGTGCAGCGACATGCTGCGCGTATTATGCAGAAAAATATAGCAACTGCTACTGCTGTGACTACTGTTTTACCTTCTTTTGTTTGGAAAAATGTGACATCTACTGGTACTGGCTCTCGCTTGTCAGGAACAAAACAAAATGGACGGCAGGACGGCAAAGATTTAAATACGTCTATCAGAGTCTTTTGTCAGTAGGTCTACATACCGAACTGTGTAATCGTAACGCTTGTAACAAACGTTAGGAAAAAACCTTTTAAAAATGCAGGAGTAATTACAGTATAAGGAATTCGGCACTCCTCCTATCCTTTTGAACATTCTTTTATCGGTTACTTCTATCCTTGTTTTGTACAACTTTTTTCCTTTTAAACTGCCTAAAACCCTTGTTTCTTTGTTCTTTTTTCAATTATTATTTGGACGTGCTCTCAAGAACAAGTTTCAAGTTCTTGCTCTTGCCATTAATTGTATGTATGCTGTCGTATCAAATCATTCATAATCAATTATTCATGTATATTTTTTCTCTTATATATATATTGCATATTTGTATTTCCAGATAAACAAATTAATTAAAAAAATCGAAATGCAGAGTGGAAATTGCGAGAGACAATATGTCAAAAGTAATTGTCTAAAAGTAGATCATACGATCATACAAACACACCGCTACTGGATAAATTTAAAGTTTGAAACTTTGAGCGAATTACGTTAATTAAAAATAAATCTTACTGTTTAATTAATTAGGCCTATTTTTCCATTGACTAAATGAAATATCACGATATGTAGAAGTGTGTGGCTCCGAAATACCTGTATAGCACCATTCGAAAAATTTTAAGCAATCCCTTCGTTAATTAGTTCATTAATTACATGTGTGGAGTGCCAAAGTTATCTATAAAGCCCTCCCCGAAATTTCAGGTTAATTTTTTCACATTTTTCACATAATGATAACGGCTTTCGTAGTGCCTCACAAATAGGGGCACCAGGGACAATAGTTGTCAAATACTGACATTCTCAAATAGGCGAACATTGTTTAAAAATAGTTGATTCTGCATACAAAGATTTTCTGGATTACAAATGTTTTCCACTTTAGTATTTATAAACATATTTCTGAGTCAAGAAAGTGCAGCGCTTATGCACCCGATCAAAAGTGACTCCAACTAAATCGTTGTAAAAGATACGAGTCGTTATCTATTTTTTGGTATCGTTAAATATACCCCAAAATGCACAACATTTCAAAGCTAAAAGAAAAAAATATTACATAGTAGTCATTAAACGTGATTTTAACTTAGTGTGTAAATAAGTGTGTAAAATTTGTAAGTGATATGTTTTTAGTTACTAGCTAGGTCACGTACATTTTTTATCTATCAACTATGTGTGTGATTTATGTACATGTATAATAAGAGGGTTGATATATGACATGATTTTAATCTTTCGACCAAACAGTTAAAAGAGGTATTCCGGGAGGGATAAGCGATACATTTTGAAGTTTGATTACAATTTGTCGATTCAGAGTTGAACTATCATCTGAACACTGATATGAAAATAATTTTGATCTGTGACCTTGATCTTTGACCGTTGACACCCACATTCCATATGTATGAGACGTGAGTAATGAGTAATTCCATTGTGCATTTTGAATTTTTCAATTCTAAGTTGATTTAGCATACGGAAACTGATTCTTGAAAACTTGACCTTTGACCTTTTGACTCCAAATATTGAGTTTTAGTACTAGAAGATATGGCAAATAGTGACATAAGTTTTCGCCAAGCTATCTTTAACCAGCAACCTTGTGCAGATACTAATGCCGCCACCACCGATGACTGACAATGACCCATGTGCTATTGCAATAGCTCACAGGCCGGCGAAAATTTACTTTGTCGCGATTTTTTCGTGTTTTCCTTTCTTGAAACACTATGTACTGCAGTTATATATAATATATGTGCGATAAGACTGTACAAACAGAACATTAATGGTGAGAATTTCTGTCATGTCTCTGAAAAAGTAAGAAAAATTAATAATTTGACAGCCTGAAAGTCCTTGCCCTATACCTAGTCCCAGGGGTCAAATCTAAAATGCGTCCGCATCTGAAAATAAACTTCATGGTCTATCAAAGCTCTGGGAAAATTTCATGCTTTCGTCATTAAATGCACAATCCTTTCAGTATATGACTTAACTACTTCACTACAAGAGATAAATGTCGTATAAACGGTATATACATAACAAGTGAAAAGTTATGCTGTACGTCACACGAACGTGTTACAAAGCAATTTTTCGCGCAAGATTATTGTTCATTTCTGCAACGCTAGAAAAATTGCACTTTTTAAATTGCAAACTGCAGTGATTTCCTTTCAGAAAACTACTATGGTATTATCTAGAAGTAAAAAAAATCAATTGCGTTAGGCTTTGTTTTATGGAAGCGGTAATTTGAAACTAGTGGAGGAATTTCTAAACTAATTTTCAGATGCCCTGGAAGGTACATTTCACCTAGTTTAGAAACACCCCGGGTAACTTAAAACAGAGTTTGAACTACCGGGGTGTAATGAATAGGGGTATAGTGGTACAACGGCAATAGCAGTGGCACGTGTTTGAAACTATTTATTAGATTTTACTTTACAGGGCATGGTACAAGACGGCTCTCACATGCTACACGTTTCTCACATTTCTTTTAATTCCGAACGAGCCAGCTCAATTATTCATTTTAAGGGAAAATGTTCAAACAGAGTCTCTGTTTGTTATAAAATCCAGACCTGCTTGGTCAAACAAACGCCTCTGCAAGCTACACCGACTTTACAAATATTGCAAACTAGATGCCGTGAACCTGTGGAATTACGAGATGTCTTGAAACGATGACAGATTTAATCTCACATGGCTTCAACAGCAGCATTTTTGGCACAAATTTGCAAACTAGCACACACGGCTTCACAATATCTCCCGCCGCTTTGCTGTTTTATCGGGCAATGAAATTCTGGAATCTATATGGTCATGTGCAGATTGCAGATTGCAAGCTTGCTGATGAGTGCTGGCGAATTGCGTCTAACAGCTAAAAGGAAGTTTGAATGAATAAGAGAGAAAGAGAGGGAGTGAGAACGATGGAGTGCGAGAGAGAGAGAGAGAGAGAGAGAGAGAGAGAGACAAAGACGGCAGGGTACAAAGTGCATTAACGAGAAATCAGTCACCTTAACATACTTTAATTTGTTAATGTCAGTTCATTTCTAATTTCTATTTTGAGAAAAGGCCATTTTGAGAAAATTAAAGTAGCCACGAGTTAACCCTACGCACGAAATACTAATTTGTGGCCACGAATTATTAATCTGTGCACACAGATTAGTAATTACATGGATGGAATTACATAACGTAACTACTGAAAAGGCGCTATGGCAGAAAGATTCGAACCAATCACGTTTTGTGGTTTTGACTTTTAAAGGGGGAATATCACCAAAATTAAGTTGAGATTATATTGTGAATAGAAATACGTACCTTATTCTTCACGAAAATTTCATGTTTAAGAATCCTTGGCAAAAGTTCGGATAAAATTGTATACAAAACGAACATTTGACTAACAAAATAAACAATTTCACTTCCTAGGTTTCTTAATTTGTCAACAACTCGCTTAACAAGGCTCCCAGATAGACCCGATTCTTTAAGGCTCCCAGATAAAGGCCAAAATGCAGTAATATTGAATAACTGTAAAACTACCGTACATAGAATAATGAAGTTTGTAAGGTAGAAATCTGATGTAGGCGCTCAGCTAAAACTGGCATGAGCTGGAAACCAAAATGTGAAAAAAGGGCAAACTGCTTGGGTCACAGGTTAGTGAATCCGCATCGGATCAGGGATAGGCAAGTGATGAGCATCTTGTTTAAAGTCTAGCTTAACTCAGCTTTTCATGAAATTGATAAGCGAGGTGTCGCTACTTGCAGCTGTTGTCATTCGTTAATCTGAAACTCTGCGCACGAATTAATATCTCGTGCGCACGGACTAACATTTTGTGGCCACGAATTAATATTTCGTAGACGCGGATTAGTAATTTGCGGCCACGAATTAGTATTTTGTGCGCACAAATTAATAATTTCGCTCAAAGTTGCCCTTCGGGGGCTCCATACATTTCCTCGTCATCTTCTATAAAAATATGTACTAACGAAAGAGATTTAGTGTATAGTTTAGTTTAAAGAGAGAAAGAGAGAGAGCGCGAGAGAGACGGCAGGGTGCAAAGTGCATAAACGAGAAATCACCTAACGAGAAATTTATCTAATTTATATTCTTAATGTCAGTTAATTTCTTCACCATCTTCTATAAAAAATATGTACAGCGCACGACAGAACAAAACAGAAGTAGAATAGAATCGTTTGAATCGACCTGTATGAAGGTACCATATCTTTAAATTTATTGTTAGTTAGAATGTTTGACGTTAGTGAAAATATAATCTGAGACTGATAAACTAGTTTGAAATTTATAAGCTCGGTTACAGTTATAATGTTACATATGTCAGTACTGTCTTTATATTATCGTTTGAGAGCTATCAAGAGAGCGTTCAATTTAAATTCTCAAGCTCATCGAAAATCCAGTATAGCTTATGCTGATTGGTAAAATTTGTTATTAATTAATGTAAAACTAATAAATGCCAAAATGTGTCTAGCAGGTTACTAAAAGTTTGATTTGAAATTATATTAAATATTTGCCCAATTCTTAAATTGTTGTTTTTCGATTTTTATCAATCTTATGTTGGCTGTAGGCTTACGTGACATTTGATAAAACTTCAGTCACGGTGTCGCTGATAAAATTATTATCGAATACGGCTTTAATTAAGGAAGCGATGGACCTTAACTGCCATCTGCCGGCAAAAAAAGTGACTTAGTTCACCGAAAATTCACATTTTATTTATGCATTGGTAGAGTAAATGAATCGATAGCGTAATTTCGTTGTATAAAACGATTTTTTGTATAAAGTATTATTTTATGGCATTAAAAAGAAAGAGGCAGCTCTTGCATCAAATATGGAAGAGGATTACCTCTAGTGTTACAACAAGGCCAATATGGGGAACTTTACGAACGGCAATGAGGCAGATTAGTTTCTGTAGTCAGTATAAAGCTCATTTCACGCAATTTTTTGGACCATAGAGCTACAGTATATTTCATAAATGCATCATATCTTTAGAAGATTTGCTCAGTTGAGTTATGATTGTACACTATAAATGGACAGTTTTTACATCTTTTCACTTTTGCGTATTTCACTGTCTATGAAATACCGTATCTCGTAATTCCAGCATATGTACAACCATGCGATTCTACTGAATGCAGCACCGAATTGTATGAAAAGTGAAAGTGACTTATGACTGACCACATGGCAGAACATCAACATGCATGTGCAGTTGCGCACGTGCAACTCGATGCGACATTCCACTTCATGCTAATAATAATAGTAACAAAAAAATCCACAGCGTTTAAATTTAAGACTAGCAGATGGGAAGACTTGGCAAAAAAACCTATAAAACTTATCGCGAAAGTGATGGCTTTGGCAGTCTACAGCACCGGATGAGAAGAACATGCATAACTTTTTTGACTGGTGGAATGACAAGGGTCTAATCTTGATCACAAAATTTATAAAATTGATAAGATTGATAAAATTGATACCAATATTGGAAAGTGAAAGTATAAGTAATGTGGCAACGAAAGTAGTTTGTTGAAAGTTGATTTTGTGCGACTATTAAAAATTCCATCATAAAACGTTGAAAATCACTATTTAAAACTCCAATCTAAACTCCAATTTACATATAGGCCTACACTGGGGAAATTCAAATATAATGTTGTTCAAGTCATTCCAGTAACTTTTGATCTTTGGTTCGTGACGCATTTCACAAGTTTATTTGCAATCTCTGTCTATTAGTGTTTTAAAGCTAAAATTTTGTCAAGGCCGCATTTAAAGGGTAAGGAGGGACCAAAGCTGAAATCCAATAAATTCACCCGTCACTACGTTTCCACATGGGTCTACGTCAAGTAAAATTTGTTGTAGGCGACTTATAAGTCATAAGAGTAGATCATTTGGAGGTCACATGGACAAAGTTGCAAAACGAATTATAAAGTTGGAATCGAACTTGTTGCAATTCTCAAATTTTATCATAGGAGGTAATTTTCATGGAAAATTGTTCACTGTCTAGCAACAGGTATTGTTATTTGTTCAAGCAAATAAATAATGGCAAAACGTTTGTACATGTACAATTTGTACAACACACATTACTATTCCGGTTTCAGAAACCATGTATGTTGACTGGAAGAAAATTTGAGGAAAAAACTACATCTACCCCATATAATAGGTACCTTTGAATTATGATCTCATGTTATTTCAATAATATAACCAGAATATACCAGTTCTGAGGCACATCCGTCCTGATGCCCTTGACTTTCAGTCTCATGTGTGTACATTAGAATAAATTTATAGATTAAATCTATATAATGATTGCTAGTATAGTAGACCTACATTCTAATTTCTTTATTTAAAGTCGGCACCTTTACAAAAGTAAACTAAAAAATATATTTACCGACGTAATAATAACAGTGTACAAGGTACTAGGAGAAGACAAAAGAAAAGACAAAATGGTCAGTAATTAAAATAAAATTTTTGAGCACGAATGTCTGAGAACATCAATTTGTTAATGATTTAGTACCCCACGTGATTATCAGACACAACTAAAAATTACTATATTGACATTACATGTCTAGAAATGTGTTTGCATTATTAACAAGTTTCTACAATTATCAGGGCTACCTGCCTAAGAATGACACATTGAACAAAAATGGAAATAATTTGCAGACACAATAAAGGTATCACTGGAACAATCGGTAGAAACTATTTTCATAAAACACTAGCATTAAAAAAATTCTACTACTTAACTGACTAGTAACTGTACACTGTAGGCCTACATTATATATATATATATATATATATACTTTCAGATCTACTTTTACTCTAAGTCATGTACCACAACGACGTCTTACTTTATTTTGGGATTAAACAATTTTGGCAATTTCTCCCAACATTGGTAGTACTCATAATCCACTTTTCCACTTTCATGTTCACTCCACTTTGTACAGTTAAGACCAAGACATGTTTCAAACATGAAGGCCATTGTGCCATCAGCAACTCTTTCAGGCTTCAGTTCAGCATTAGATGCCTTCTCAAAGCACTCTGTGTCTGGTCCATGTGGTGTCATCAAGCTGTGCAATGTTGCCCCACCTGGTTGAAATCCATGTTCCTTGGCTTCGTAACTTCCAACAATTAACCCCATGAACTCACTCATGCAATTTCTGTGATAATATGGTGGTCTAAAAGTGTGTTCTTGGACACTCCAGCGCGGTGGAAATATGGCAAAATCTGCAATGGCTGTACCTGGTTTCGCAGACTGACACGTGAGCACTGTAAAAATGGATGGGTCAGCATGATCATATGCCACACAGTTCATGACCATAAATTTGCGCAGGTCGTACTTATATGGTGCATAGTTGCCATGCCATGCCACTACATCGAATGGTGAATGAGACTGATGAGCCATAAAGAGGTGCCCTTGATATTTATTGATTACAGAAAATTCTTGCACTTCCTTGTCTTCATACCAAGCTACCGGTGTTACAAAATCTCTTGGGTTAGCCAGTCCATTAGCACCAATGGGACCCAGATTTGGAAGACTAAAATGCCCATCAAAAACTTCCAGAATATATCCTCTTGAACCTCCATCCACTGCAATGCTAAATCTCATTCCAAGTTGGATAACACAAATTTCACATGGCTCCACCTTTAGCTTACCAAATTCTGTGGTGATGTGCAGAATGCCCTCTTGCGGAACAATAAGCAAGTCGCCGTCTGAGCTGTAGAAGCATCTATCAGTCATAGATGTGTTGCACGTGTATACATGGATAGCTAGTCCATGCCTTGACTTTGGTTCTCCACCTCCTGCTACTGTATGCAAACCCTCAACAAAATCGACTTTGCCCTCTGTCGGTATGGTGAACGGTTTCCACCTCAGTTGGTTCGGGTTCGGATCATTCTCATCCCAGCCATGGTTGAAGTTTGGATTACTGCAGAAAAAACGCCTGAACGGCTTGTGAATGACGGACGGTCGAATCCTGTACAACCAACTTCTCTTGTTCGTTTCTCTGGGACAAGTAAAAGCGCTGCCTGATAACTGTTCCGCATACAAACCGTACGGACATTTTTGAGGTGAATTCTGATCTTTTGGTAAAGAACCTGGACACCGCGGGTCCTCCGAAGCAAACTCATTTCCAAATCCAGTTAAATATTTTAACTCACCGCTGCTATCAGCCATTCTCAAAATAGACGCCTCTGCAATACAGCACAACTTGACAGCTACAGTACGAGTCACAAAGCAAGTATTGCTGTGCTGCATGAAAAGCTGTTACGCTCACTCCAAAGCTGCTAAGTTGGATGGTGGCGCCATCATTTGTGATAAAAATTAAAATCGGCATTGAATTTAGACGTAGGATCATAATTACAACCAGAAACAACTGCTGCGCCGCACTTTTAAAAGTCCGTCGCAATTACATTCAAGCAACGATATAACATATTCCTTTTTGTTCTACTTTTTTTCGAACACTCCAAGACACTAAAAGTAGTTGCATTTTGCCTTATGCTTTGTGCATTAAATTAGAAGAAATCTTTCGTCTTCTGCTGTTAATAACAAACAAATTACAAACTTACACAGTTTCATATCCGCCTTTCGTACTCAGCTTTTATTTGGTTAAGTTAATTATGATCTTACAATATAAATTATGTGTATAGGTCTACTGCATAATAATAATACGTATTATAAACCTAATAAACAATAATTATTAAGAACGAACTGAACGATTCGACTTTCAGCAGAATTAACACGGCATCCTAAAACTCTACAAATTGTGTAACATATTTGTTTTAAATTATACTGTAATCACACTCCCTTTTTTCTTCCCTTCTATCACTCCTTCACCTCCCCTCTCTCTCCCTCTTCCTGTATCTCTCCTTCCTCTTTCCTAAGTGAAAACTTTAAACAAAAACTTTGTCGAACCGTTCATTTGCTTATCACGTCCATCCTGTTTACTACAGAGTAATTTAGTCAGCTTTTTATATCAAAAATAATATGGGAAACAAAGATATAATTTTTAATAAAATATAGAATGTATTAATCAGCGCTGTGATTATAGAATATTTAACAATTATATTGCATTTCGACCGTGACAAGATTAATTGTCTTTGTTATTTCTGATAACCAGTTCGTTGCTTTTTCTTCATCCTTGTCCTTGTTGCAATCATGGCAAATCATGGTAAAAATACTAAAGCTTCCTTTCCAATCTCTTTATATCACCTTCTAATTTGCTCAAAGCTATTTCTCTCTGTAAAAAAACACGTCATATAAATGTTAACTTCGTGCACAATATACAGAAAATAATTTAATAAAAGCGAAAAAAGAGACATAGGGTAAGACAAACAGACACAGACAAAGGGGAAGTAGAAAGTCAAAAAGGCAACGTGATGGAAAGCAACTGAAAAAATCAAGAAATTTTGTTCAGTGACAAGCAATTTTCGTAATATAATTATGATGATAATGGCTTTGACAACTACAACGACAATGGCAGCGACTGAGATGATGATGATCATGATAATAACGATGATGATATAGAGATACCGTCTTGGACTCGTTTTGGATTTTCACTCCTGCTTGTGTTTTCACAACTTGAATGGAATCAGCAAGCTTCCTGATACTGGACATTGCCTACAACAGCAGAAAAAATTGCTTCAGCTTGCAACAGTAAAACTTTACCTGGAAAAAAGGAGGTTTTTAAATGTAATACGGTATGGCACTTTGCAAGTCAGATCAACACAGATCCACACCCTTAATTTGGGTGGTTGTGGGGCGAAACCTAGCTTTCTATTCAGGAAACTCCTCTATGATAAAACACATAATCACCAGAGATAGTTAAGCGCAGGGTCTTAACCATGTCTGGGTGCGTATGCGTTTGGATTCAGTGAGAAGAAACCGGTTAGAAGCGGATTTTCGGCAGCCACACATTTATTTGATGACCCAGATTAGTATTGCTTTTGTTCGGTCGCTTAGTGGCATACCGCGTCAATCAGCTGCTCTTCTTTATTCGCCAGCTACTAGGACTGCGCTGTTTTTAGGACATGCGCAGTATCTCGAAAGGACTTTAAGATTCTCAGCCATAAATTACTGACAATCATAAAAAAATGGAAAGTCCTTTTATTTTACCGTATCCATGTTGTCTTTTAGGCGTTTCATTTCACCAGGTGAAGCTGCTTTGGTGTCGTCTGTCGGTAATTGCCTTCCTTGGCCGCTGTGTGGCGACATAATTGCAGCTCGTCCTCCCCTCTGGCGAGATTTTTTCAGTTCTTCGGTTATCTTTTCATCGCCTTCTTCCCTGTTAAAATTGTTGAAAATTTTTATTTTTATTTTATTTTGGAAAAATTTCAGCGTGCAATATGCAATAACAATATCCAGCTCTGTATAGACTATTTGATAAGGGCAATACTATATCTACATTAAAAATTGGAAGCCTAAAAGGATTAGGCTTATTGTAAGATATATTACTTATTAAAATACGCAAGTTGTCTTTGGTATTCCTATTAATATTGCGGTTTTTTATTTAACAATTTTATATAATGCTATTGTGGTAGAAATGTTAAATGCACATTTACTGAGGATTTGTTTACACAAGATAAAGTCATAGACAGACATACGCGAGAGGCAACAACAACAAGCATCCAATCTAGAAACTCGAAGATAAAATTTAATTGTGCAGTAATTAAGTTTGTATCAAGAATTTGTGACGGCATACTGCATAGATTCACTAACCTTTCTCTCCGCTCAGTATCAAGCGCGTTTGTTAAGTCCCTTTTAGAAGATTGGAGCTTTTGTTCTAATTCTGAAATCTGCGAAAATGCGCAATTACAATAGCTAATTAATAAAACAAAATATGGTATATTAGCTATTCATACACTAGATTTGATTTATGGTTTTTGTGTATTTCCTTATGAGTATTTACTGTTTACTGGATTAGAAGCGTGCAAGAGGGTGAATAAAATAACTAACTATACGTAACGTCACTGTTATGGAAAGAGTTTCAGAACGGATAAAATACACAAAACAACCAAATGTGTCAGGGTCAGCTTGATACTACGTGGAAAGTGTGCATGCCATTGGTGGATAGCCCAGCGTTCCGGTATCCACTGTATCTTCGACCCTTTAATCGAAGTCATCGTTCACAAAATGATTACCTGAGCCTTTATCTGAGGTGTCTGCCCTTCAATTTCATGACCCTAGTTTTCTGTGCTTCCGAATTAACATGAAATAATATGAACGTATAAAAAAAACCCGATACATAAAGTCAACAATAAAAACGATAAGAAATCATTGTATGTGTTCCTTTAGATCCACGATGCTCACGGATAAAAATTACTGAAAAAAAACTACAGCTCCCATTGAATGACCAGGGTCGGCCCTACCCTTATAACTTTCCTAAATTGATCAAGGCAAATTACTAAAATGGTAACACGATCATCATCAATGGTTTCTGTCGCTTCTTTATCTAGCGAAAGGGAATTAAAGCGATGATTACTTAGTTAAAATTTTGCTGTCCAGTTTTATTTCTCTTTTCCTTGACAACTTATGGCTGCTGGTGATTTCTTTCTTTTTTTGTTAAACTTCGGTTTTCCATTACAAATCTGTCTGTGCAAATTTTTAGCACGTTTATTTGTATTTTGTTATATTATTTTAGCATATGATACTCATGTAAAATACAAAATCAAAATGAAAATTCTAGAAAAACAAATTTCCAGATACATATATATGTGTGAAGCTAAACATTCCACTTTGGATGGCACTTACAGCAGGAGTAAACTTGGTTTCTAGATTTGTAATCTTAGCATTCATATCTTCCATTTCTTTATCCCTGGCAGCTGTATCGTCTTCATTTTCCTTGTCTGGTTTATTTTCGAGTTTTTCCACCCGTTTAGTCAGATCTTCTACTTCTTTCTTGCATTCCTGCAAATCTCCTGATGTGACGGCCATACCCGGCGGCTAAAATAAGGTAAATTTATTGATAGAACAACCATAAATGAGTTTTTCTAAGGCATGATCGGGAATATGTGCGCCGCTATCGCGCGCATTGTTTCTAGCCGACTAATCAACGAATAACATCTGTCGTCTTGTCGAAAATCACCTACTTTCCCGCTGTCATTGGTGCTTTTGCAAGAAAACTAGCCAGGCTCGGCCAATTTTACATCTAGGTCGGTGTGATGGTCCCCCATCCAGCAGATTACTGCAACTAATTATTTTTCACTTTAAGTATTAATCTTAACGGTATCACGAATTGTTTACCTAATGATTGATAATATTGATGTATTGATTTTTATGTTCCAATCTTGTGCTGCCATCTTTAGTCAAGAGTAGCATTATTTTCGATGAAGTTACCATTAAATGAAGCCATTTTGCTGTTAAGCTACCTTAAATATGTAATTAGGCAGGAGGAGATGAAATTCGTTTCGTTTCAACATGACTTGTATTTTTCAAGCGAAAATACGTTTTGCAACAATTATTTCCATGATAATATTATGCCCGTGTTTGAACAAATGTGAAAGCTTCGTCACTGTACTACTGAGGTCACTTCACCCAGAACTCGTTTCTGATTGGTCGGCTAGCTTTCGAGGCCGGGATATTGGACATATTGGCCTACGTGGCAGAGAGGGTAGAATGGCCGTGTTGAAAAATGGTCAGGTATAACTATATCATGGTTTTCTTTTACGATGATTGAACAAGAAATGGATGGTTTGTTCATTACTATGTTCTTCCTATTCATTGGTGAACGCTGTTCCTGTTCTGTTGGTGAAACCTCGTCAGTTACGCAACTGCTGAGAGACATTTGTTAAATTAGGCATTCATTACATAGCCTAATTACCTTCTCGTTGGATGAAGATACTGTCACCTTTGACTTCACGTTCGATGGTCTAAATCGCTTCCGTTCTGCGTGGGAACTCGGAGGAGATGACCTTCTCATTATCCGATCTCCAGAGACTCTACTATGTGTCCTGTCAGTTGGATGGAAAGCTGTGGAGACTTCCTGGAAAGGACTACCCGCTGCCCACGAAGTAGACTGAGAGAGACGCTAACTTAGCCAACTTCCATTGGAGACCGAATTCAGCTGCATTACCACAACGTGCGTGAGGAAGGACCGGTCCTACCCAAGTACTGGAGGAGACCTCGCCTTGTATGCAGGACGTCACGTGAGCGCAAGAAGTATTACAATGTTCATATGTTACTATGTTATTTGTCAGCTAAATTAGACTGATTCATTGCAGTAACGATGTGGATTTAATTGTTTTACTCAGGTAACGATAATTACTTAATGCCTAATATGGGCACATTATGTTCAAATGTTACAGTCGGTTTTATGAACATTAGCTTACAAAAACAATATTTCTGGTTATAAGTAACGTTAACATTAAAATAGCAACATTTATTAATATAACTGCTTTATCACATATATATTTGTGTGTATGCATGTTTGTGTGCGAGGTGTCTTGTAGTTTTTTGCATTGTAATGTAGCGTAATGAATTGTAAAACTGTAGTGTGGTAAATCGTATATGTATATGATATTATAAGATATATTATATATGAATTATATATGTATATTAACATACACACATGCACACACACACAATATATATTTACAATATTCACCATACTACAGTTTTACAATTCTTTACAATACATTGCAAACACAATGCAATACATTACAATGCAAAAAAATTACACAGACCGAACCCCCACTTGTGTATACCGACTTTTCGACTGTCCAAAAAATAGAAAAATTTTTTAGTGTAGTTAATCGTTTGAAACTATCAATAGTTTTTAGCACAGTTATAATAGGTCTAATTAGCAACTAAAACGTATGTAACTTATGGACTCAAACGGAAATTCTACATACGATACATTATTTCGCTGGACTAATTTCCTTTTCTGGAAAAACCTTTGAATATAAGTGCCAAAAAATTTAAAGCGACTTTAAATAAGCAAATAACTTGGAAATGCCGAATGACTTGGAAATTTAAAAACAGTCAAGAAAAAGGTTTATTTGCAAATGTTTTAAAACGCAAAACAAAGCAAAGAAATTGTAAAAGCATGAAAATAAGTTACAACACACCAGGCTTTTTATTTTTTCTAATAATGCTAAAACGATTTTGAGCTGAATCTGAGTATTGCTTTTAGACCTCGTTTCTTTGATATACATATAAATAAAAACATATTTTTTTAGACTTTTTAGCAAATAATTATTGCATACTAAGATTGAAACTAATTTGTTTTAGCATTATTATTCATATCCTGAAAGCATCAACTCCGTGCGTATACTGCAGCTCAGTCATTAAGCATAAAAGTTATAATAAAACGAAATAATTTTTGCGAAAATTACCTCTACAATGGTTGGAATCGGTGCAACAGTCATTGAACTAACCGGCCTATTTTGAGGCTAAATAAGAAGTAGAATAGATAAGCTATTAATGTAAAAAGCTAATGAATTTTTAGTTTTTCACCGTTATATCATTAGTAGAAAAGACATCCTTAGTACAAAAACTTATGAAAGAAACAAGAAGAGAATAATAAAGTATCAAGAGAGAAAAAGACAAAGTCGAGAAAATTTGGAAAAATGAAAAAAATGAAAGCTTATAATTCACAGCCTTGCTTAAAAACCCAAAGGATATTCAATTTTTAATAATACGATATTCTTTTAGCTTAGGCTTGTTTAGCTCATTTGAAATTAGAAGGTTGACCATTTACAAAAAAATAGAGCAACACAGGAATGGAATGAAATGAGAGATGATTCAGAAAGAAGAAAAGTGCTAAATGGTCTAGAAAATAAAAATAAAGGATTACATAACATGCAAATAATGACAGAGCTTGGACAACAGTGGACCATCCTGTTCAGTAAACTAAGCTGCCGGGTAACTTTTTGAGCCAGAATCGAGCAACTAGAAAAAGATAAATTACAGACAAAAACCGAGTATTTGGACGAAGGTCAACGTTTCAGCCGACCAGAACTAAAAAAGCAGCATCCAGTTCTCACAGTAGATTCTGCTTTATGTAGATGGTTATGACGTGATCGAAACCTCGCTGCTGAGTATAAACCTCTAGAGGGGGAAATACGTCGAAATGGCAGGCGTATCCTAACCACATATTGACCAAGTTCAACGTTGCTTAACTTCTGCCGAGCACACAACGTGGTTCTCCAGCTATTCTGCCGACCACAGAAATTGATAGAATATAATTTTTCCCATTTTTTCATGTGATTGAAAACTATAATAGTTACTAGTGTTAGAAATAGGGACAAACACTGATACTTATAGATTAGCCTAAAATGCCTTATACCTTGGTTACTATTGAACGTAACGTGCATAAGCGCTACATTACTTACCTGTTTATTTTTCCACTCATCAGGCTGAAAATAGAAAAAATGCTTTTTACACGGCTGTTATATCAGTATCGGTAGATTTGACTGTCATTGGGTATTTTTTAAGTTCTCAATAAGGCAAATGCAAAAAACATTTATACATTTGATATCATCAGTTGATCGATCATATTTTATTAAAATGTGAGAAAAATTGATAAAATCGGCATTAAAATAGGTACAAATTTATCATACAAAGCATACACATTTATTTGAGACCATCCATATATTTATTTGAAAGAACGTTTTAACATTGGTTATTCACACGCGTTGGGAGTAACGTTCCCTCAAAGCAAATATATGTGGATAGTTTTATGCAAATGTGAGAAAAAGCGACCAAAAAGAATGGCAGATAAAGAACAGCCTATTATTTTTTGCTGTCTGACCCTAACAGAAGAGACAAGGATCAGGCAAGTGTTAACTAACTATATAATTTGAAAGCTTGTAATATGTTTTTATACTTACGTTATCCATTTTCTCTTCTAGCTTAAGCATTTCTTCTTTTAAGCTAGCAATTCTCACCTCCATGTCACGAATATTTCTGAAAGCTGTATCTTCTGTGTTGTCCATCATGTCTGCTAATACACGTCGTACCTGCAAAAGCAAAAAATTAGAGATAAGATTCGGGTTTAACAGCAAAATTTTATACGCATAGGCTTGCAGCTAAAATTATTGTAGAGGAAACACTCTTTTTGTGACCGAGTCGACTAAGACGACCTGACAAGGTCGACCTAGAAAGGTCAACACCCGGCAGACTGAGCGACCACGTAAAGTTTTTAAAGGAAAATGTCAATCAGGTGATAACGAGCAAATTAAAGTGGCGTTTACCTAGCATTCGAAATGCGTTATGCGTTGTGCATTATCCACCTGCGGAATGGCTGCGATACAAGTCAATATAAAATAGCTAGAGAAAAAATAACTCATAACGCAGGTTTGGTAAACGGTTTGCATTGAAAACAGTATAAACCGATTTTATATATCCGCATCTACATAACGCATACGCATTCCGGATGCTTGGTAAACCCCACTGGAGACGACCTGACAAGGTCGACCTAGAAATGTCAACACATGGCAGACTGAGCGATCAGGTAATGTTTTTGGAGGGAAAACGGTCAATCAGGCGACAAGAGCAAAGCAACAGGCAGACAAAAACGGGTGCCCGAAACGACCTCTCAAGTTTCCAGGTTTATTATCAAAAAAGTCTCATAAAGCAAACAGTTATGTAATCTATTGCTATGACGCATAAAAATAAACGCTAAAACGTCATTTGCAGCTTTGCGGCCATTAATCTGACAATCGTAGTAGAATTACTCAATGAGACTACTGTCATGACTCTTTTCTTCAAGAACTTTGTTGAGTTATGAGAATTAACAAGCTGTAAAAATTACAAAAATATTAAAACTTGTTTTTCTAGCCACTTGACTGTGATAACTTAAGTCTGTCTAGCTGGTCTATAAATTTTTTACTCTCTACGACTACCTGAAACGGGTATTTACAGTGGACAAAACTTCAGTGGAATTCACAGTGTTAGTGACAGTGTTAATTAGAAAAAACAATTTGCCTTTACCTTTTCTTGTTCATCAGTATATCCTGGTGGCCCTTGTCCAAGCTGCGTCGGCGAGGTGGTGATTGTAGCGGAAAGTGTTGCCATTCCCATTCGTAACTTTTCATTGACGTCCATTAGCTTTTCATTGACCACTTTATCTTGAGCTTTCCTGCATTATAAAACTTTAATGTGCCAGTTTGTTAAGCTAAATCTTCACCATTGTTTTAAAGGTTGGTTAAACTAAAATCTATTCTTTCTTAAATGTTGCGATCTATTTAACGTCAGTCTTCTCAAAAAATTACTAATTTCGTTCAGTCATTTATTTCCCTCATTTATTGATTGATATGTTTGTTTGTTTGTGTGTGTGTGTGTGTGTGTGTGTGTGTGTGTGTGTCTGTGTGTGTGTAAATTTGTGTACTGGAAAATTCTTTGCCACTTACCGAGTGTTAATTTCAGCAGCTAGGACTCTGTCCACCTGGCGTCGTGTCTCGTCTAGTTGTTGTTCTACTAAAACAATTTCTTCATAAGTTTTAGCTACTTTTTCTTGGATTCGTTTCCGCTCATTCTGAAGCAAAGAGATACCCTCGTGCAAAAAAATATGGCAAATCGTTTTCTTTGTAGGTAATACCATTGTGACAGCAACGGGCGTATGTATGTTGATAGTTTCTAGCATAAAATTGTACCTTCTGTGCTTCCTTTACGTTTGTAAACTCTTCTTGAGCCATCTGGTGAAAAGTGTCTAGTTTTTCGTCTACAGACTGCAGAACACGATTTTCGTTTTCAGCTCTTGCTTCTTGTTCTTTGACTAGAACCTGCATTGAACAAAGAACATTTTTAGTATTCCTCGGTGTAGTGACAAATTTTATGTATAGAATGAAATGCACTTTAACATTCGATCATTATTTCTGAAATTCATCATATGGGCTTGCTTTTCGTGTACATTTGCGGTTCACATAAAACGTAGACTCTAACAATATGATTAAATGCATCAATGCATTTAAAACATGAACATACCGCAGAATGTTAAGCATTCTTTGGATAGACAAGGTTACTAATAAAATCAATCTTCAAGCAATAGGCAGTAGATTGCATAATAAAAATAGCATTAAGATATGAGAGCTAGAGACCTAGGCTAAGGTCATAAAACAAACAATATCTAGTGCACTGTAGGGCAAATAAACAGAAGGAAACCAAGAGAAACGCAAGAACTACCTGGATCGAACAACATCACAAACCGAACTGAATTTGGATATAAAGAAGCAAGAAGAAAAGCTATGAAAGCAGATGGGTATCTCTGTTATCTCATATTATCTTACGAAGCAAGATTATTCTGTGTGCAAATCTTTTATTAAACGAGAGCGGTCCGAAAAGGTCGATTAAAACAATTTTCAAAGAACACCACAACAGCGACAGAACATGAAGAAGAGATGCCCGCTCACGTACCTCTTCTAATTCTTGGAATCTTTTATTATTTTCATCTCGGATCTTAGTCTCTTTTTGCGTTAATTGGGTTCCAAGATCGTCAGACATTTTAGCTAGTTTTGACTTCAGCTCAAGTCGGTCAGTGTCCGTGTTTTTGTTTTGCTCTCGGTGTAGATTCTTTAACTGCTTCGTAGCTTCCTCGCTTTCTTTCGCTACTCTCAGCATCTCTTCTTCCATTTCATTCATTCTGTATAGGAAAGTAAAACTTACTTAGCTGCGAAAACTTACGTGATCATAGTTTTCATAGTGGACAGGCAGATCCAGATCCATAAAACGCACAGACTGATGTATAAAATGCACAAAATGCACAAAATGCACAAAAAACAGACACACTAGCTTTTTGTCATATGCAATTTCGCGGCAACCGCATCAGTGAAGATTAGTGCCTGTAAACGACATATTTTTATTTCAATGACAATGTGTCTAATCTTGAAATAATAAAGCGCCTAATTCAAATCCAGATTCATTCTCCGCTTTTTCACATTTTTTTCACAAAGTTTTTTTGTTTAGTTTAATGATTAACGGGTATATTGTCGCTTTAAACTCAACTAGTAGCTTTAAAAATGATAATAGTTAATTTGCTTACTTACAAATTCTCATAAAAATAAAAATAAGAAATAAAAGTCAATAATTTTTTGTAAGCTAAGATAACCTTTGCTGAAATTGTTTCTCAGCTGATATGCGTTGTGCTGTTTCACGTTCAAGTTGATGACTCAGGTCGTCTGTCATACTTTGTAAACTTCTTACTCTGTAAGTATTGAACAAGTTCACAGACATCATATGCACACATACACACTTATTCCAAAACATGATGTGAATTCTGGAGAACAAATTTTATTTCTTGTTCCTTCTCCCTACAACTATAAACTTCTACTACAAGCATCAAAAACAGTTGTAAAACCAAAAAAACGGAATCTAGTTGGTTCAGGAAATTACAAGTTATTCCTTTGGCCGCTCAAGAAGAAATTATTGTAATTCGTTTCGGTAATTATTGCTGTGATAACCCAAAATAACTTAGTGACACCTTTGCATTATCTGCTGAACATTTGACATTTGACAGTTAATTTTTGTTCAAAATCGCTATAAATAATCAGAATTACACCCGGACATTTTAAGTAAAAAACTGTAGTCACATCTGTCATGACAGAGAAAGCTATTTAGTAATGCTAATAACAATGCTTACGTGTTAATAATAATTACAACGGAAACATACAGATAATTTTAATTTTATTATTACGTTGCTGGTTGAACAACAGGGCCAGATTTAGCAATAGACGTAGCAGGCCATTGGCCTAGAACCCCCGGGGATCTGGGGCTTATTGAAAGTAATTTGTCGGGCAGCGTGCAACCGTATAACATTGTTTCAAGTGTACACTGGCTATTTCATTATAATATATTCAAAATTATAAGGGCCCCTGTACAATAAGTATAGGCCTAAATGGGGCGGGGGGGCACTGATGTTTGGCCTAGGGTCCACATGTAGGTAAATCCGGGCTTGGGTTGAAGTACAGTTGCATTGTTAATTACAGCCTTGTTTTGAGGGTTGACATAGGAAAGGACTTAAGAAACGACACGTTTCGTTAGTGAAAGTGTACACACGAAAAAAGGGAAACTAGTTCAGCATCATGTAGAACAGGAGTATCGATTTTCCATCACCCATTCATCACATCGGTATTCAACAAGTTCATTCGCTTGGGTATACTTACCTCTCCTCTGTCTGCTTTCGAATTATGCCGCTGTCATTGGTTGTTACGTTGTTACCGTCGGTTTTGTGAATTGATTCCAGCTGCAAATCAATGGTTGTTACGAACACAAGAGGAATAACTCTATAACATTGCATCTAGTATATAATACAACCTTTTATTGCCCACATCAAGCCTAATATGTTATAGTATCTTTACGCAGTGTAATGTTTCTGACCATATAGTTTATAGAAGCGAATACAGATATTGTGTCTGGGTGGGAAATTGAATGCTAAAAGCTGGAAGGAATGTTCAATACATCCCGAATTTTATGAGCTGTGTTAGGCCTGTTTCTACCTTTTCATTACAGTTGAAATTCACACAGTGTGTACCTGCTTACATATTACTTGAACTGATAGCCAACGATTTTGACGATATATAAACCCTTTTATGGAGATTTTTTGTAAATCCTATGTAGAATTATTCTACGTATTATTTATTTAGCCACATAAAACATACATTTTTAAGTAGAAACAAGGCTAGCTACATTGATTACATATTAGGATTAAGTTACCGCTGTTGCCAGCTTTTAACAGGCATTTTCTCATAGTTTATCAGGAAAACGCCTCAACTCTATAATACATTTTGGAACGCTGGTTAGCTTTCAATTCAAAGTGCAAGAAATTGGACAATGTTCTATTATAAGGCTAGAACATGTGAGAAAATGTCTGTTAAAAGCTGACGCAACAGCAATAGTTTAATCCTTGCACGTAATGAATGTATCTAGCCTTGTTTCTACCTAAATATCTGCTTCATACGGCTGAGTAAATAATATGTAAATATTATGCGCGAAAATGAGCTGAATTCGTCCAAAGTTCTACAGAGCACTTACAAGAAAAGACTCCATAAAAGGGGTTTGCACACTGCTTCTTAAGTTCTTGGCTGTAAGAACTCGACTTCTAATGACACTGCTGTTTCCAATACGAACCAGTACCTGGCCCTATAGCAATATTCTTTTAAATATTTAATGGGTCTTAGAATACTTGACCTTTAAACAACATTAAACATTTGTAAGTAAACATAGTGATAGGCAATGGCAACTTGCAGCTACGTTTCAGTGTGCAATCTAAAGACCATTATTTAATTCTAAACTACAAAAATGACTCATAAATAAATAAAACGTTATTTGCAGTAAATTCTTAGGCTTGCTGAGCCAAAAATATAAGACACTCTACAGACTTTCGACTCATCTTAAATTTATTCTTATTCGCCAGTGGCCAGAAACTGTGTTTGTAAGTTAAGAAAACAATCCCAAATATTCATTTGCAAATCAATTTCAATACCGTTTCTTATTCAATGATTTCTTATTAAGATTCTGCACGCCATAGTTAATTTTTAGAATTTAGATTTTTATTTTTGTTTAGTTCCATAACACAAGTACCACACAGCAAAATAGTATAAGAAAATACAAGTAAACTTACAGGTGCAGAAAAATAACTAAAAAGCACACGAATAAATATAATTATTAATAAGTAGTAAAATAAAAAAAACTGACATTGTGTCTATTGTTTTTATACAACGAGGATATTTGTATTGCATGTATTAAATGAGAATGCTAGAATTTTTTCCGGAAATTTTTCAAAGTAAAACAAGTAATTGCGAATATTTAACTAGGAAAAGCAGGTTTCTCAAACAACAAAAATGGTGGCTTTCAAACACACTTTCACTAGAGAGGTCTACTTTGAAAAAAAGAAAAGACTGAGTCTAGAACACCTACATGTGCACGCTTTAAAAACAATTTGCAAACAAAACGTTATTCTACATACCCTTTTCTGTCATCAGCAGCATTGAGGGAAAGTATTAAACAGAATGATTATCTATATTCAAAAAGTAAAGGCATTTAGCAGAATAAGCAGTTGTAATTAAAAATAATTAATATTCGACTACAATAATGTCTTAAAGCGAACGTACTCTAATTTTAAGTATCGAAGAAAAAGATAAATGTCAAAACGTTATCTTCGATAGCACTTGAAAAACACAGAAGTACAGAATTGAACTGCTTTGTCGATTAAAAACAGAGGCCTAGACGAGAACAATACTACAATTTATTTATTCGTACCAATTGCCTGCTTTCCTCTTCAAAACGCAGAGATTTGTGTTTGAGTTCACTAGTTAATGACTGTATATCCATAGCCTGTGATTCAAGTTGATTTTTCATATTTCTCATCTCGTCAGTGATTTGATTAGTATTTCTCTCAGAATTGTCTTTAGTGTGCATTACCTCATTCAGCTTGTCAGCCAACTCTTGGATCCTATGTGCAAGATTCCATTGTAATTATATAAAAGCACGTGTATCACATTTTCGCGTCAGTAAATTTTTACCAAATTACAGAACAATACCACAAACACTAAGTTTTAGCATACAGCAGAAAATCGAGCAGAAATACGTGCAGAAAATTGCCTATGTATAAACGGCTTTTTTAAAACAACCTTTGTAAAAATGCAGTTGAGCATTCACAATTTATTAAAGTAATACTTTTAGTTTTAGAACAGTCAAAAAATTGAAAAAGTTGATCCTTTGCCTCTAAAGAATTAAACAACATTAAATAAGTTCTCGTTTAAATATAAGGACTACTTATAAACGAGAAAGCTTGAAACTACATCGCGGCTATACAATGACAGAATAGGGTATCATTCTAAATGAGGTCCTACAGGACACAATTCCAGGACCTTTTAGGTTTACTGTAATGGCAAGCGTACGTGTTAGTTAGATTAGAGTAATCAGTAACTGTAACCGTTACTAATGGCAACATGAACATCTTTACAACAATAAAATTCACTTGAGCTTTAAATTTATTAACACAAACACAATTTAATGGGGAAAAATAAATGTTCCGCCATTAAAAAGGGACCTCTTTTAATGCTAACCCTTATGGAAAAATACACTAACAATTTATAGAGCTAAAACAATATTACTGTACTTTTTTATCTCTCAAATTTTTGGACTCAGCAAAATTGTTCTAAATTGAAAACTTGTTTCAACTGATTTAACAGACGTTAGAACTGTGAGACGCTACAAGCATACTTTTGAGCATGGAGGTCCTTTCTCTGGACCAGCTCTCTTTGACTGGCTATCACAGATTGTTCTACGCCCCTAGTGTGCTCTAGCAGATTCGATACAGCTGCTCGCTCCTCCCTTGCTCTTTCTTCGGTTCTCTTTAACCTATAAAATTATTTAACCTCATGTTAGGTTGAAAAATGCAAAAGTTAACATAAACTGTTTACGTCCGTTTATGCTTATCCTATTCATAAATATCCTGTTGATTTAGAATCATATGTTAGTGGCCTGCATGGGACATGGCCTGCATGTGTGAGTGGAGCAGCTCATCAGCTAAAAATCGTGCATTTTATAAAAAAAACATAAAGTTTGGCACAAGTGTGTTATAATACACATAATTGAATTCAAGATTTAGTGTCATGCTGGATATATAAAAGTAATGGTAGCCATCTTAGTTTCAATATGATGTCATGCATTTGCAGAAAAGAGAACTACATGTCTATAACCAAGTATCTTTTAAACCGAAGAAGTGGCTACACCTACATTTTTTTGGTGTCAAGGAAGACAGTCTCTATTGACTGGATATCATTAATGCTCTAAAATATCTAATAAGGCGATTAAAAATGCAAAAGACTGATATATCTTTGCAAGGAGGTGTTTAAGCATATTATATCGATTGACTATAACAGTTAGAGATTGGCAAAAATTTTTACTTTAGTGTATAAAACAGCAGTCCATTTTGAGATGGTTGGAATTGTTTTTGTTGCAGAGGGCGATTAAAAACTCGGTCTCGATCAAGTTTTCGGATCAAGATTACACACGAGAATTTATATTACTAACAAATTTAATCACTGTCATCCCTGCCATTATTGCGAAATATATATGTCAAAAGGCATTATAAATTATGCATTAATGATATTTAAGCTGAAGCCTGTCCAATCACAGTTATATCAAAAATAATGCAAACTAACTGAGGATCAAATTTGTAATGTTTTATCTCTGGCCGCGCATATTTTAAATGTAACAGAAGCGCGAGACTTCTCTTTTTGTAACTTGTCTGAATTAAATAAAGCCTTAACGTTTATTATGGAGATTTAATTGAATGCAGATGATTTTTATAGCATTTTTAAGCGTAACGTTGGTCATTGTCATTTCTATCTCCTTATTATTTTGTTTTTTCTGTTATATAATTTTGTACATCATCTATTGTAAATATTTAACTAGCGAATGAGAGAACATGTGAATGAAATGCAGGCGAAGTAAGCCGTGATGAAAACGGTAGATAAAATTTATGGAGCTTTCTGGGTTTTTTTTTATATTTGGTATTTTCGATGATGACGATGGTGGTAGTGGTGATGATGATCATGATAATGATGGATGATATTGACGACGACGACGACAATGATGATGGTGGTAGTGGTGGTGTAAGTGATATTGGTCGGATCAAATATGGATGCACCTGACAATAATAAATATTCGTTAAAGTTTTGATATCAATTACAGTTTTATTGTTCAGAGTTTATAAATTATATAAACACGTTATACAAATTAATTTTTATGTTTTGTATGATGGATAAATCCAGTTAATGTGCTCATTAACGAACTTTCCTAGATATGTTGCACATGGTTTTGATTCAATTACTTCATTATTAATTTTAACACAAAAACTAGTACAATTCTTTTGAGGCATTATATCGTAGACATCATCAATTGAGACCTCACATGAAATACACACTTATTCGGCGCATTATTTAATTTAGAGAAAGTTTATTAATTGTAGCTAGATGTGTTTATTAATCTCTCGTAAATGTACTCAGTGTGACGACTTATTTTGCTCATCAGCGGGCCTGACTGTTCTCGCCTAATTTACACAGAGCACGCGCAAACGAAACCGCTAAATTGGTTCCTTTTGAGGGCACAGTCACAAGTTATTTGGAAGCTGGAGGTGTCATTTCTCGCAAATTACGTTTATATTTGTTTACAGATTGCTGCCTCACACTTGACACCAATTCATGTAACACAGTTGTTTTAACTGTTATTTCTAGCTAATGTGTAGTAATTGACTACACATCTCAAGCTATGCAGGTTCTGCTGAAGCAAGAACATTTCAAAATGTATGTCGTTAATGAGGAATGCTTAGAACTTTGCCGATCTGCGCAAAACAGTAACGATTTAATCATTGCATATCACCCGAGTTAAACGTTTGCTTTGCCGACAAAAGAAGTTCGGGACATACCTTGTATTTTGTAGCTTCTGTAATCTAAATTAAATAGTATGGAAGTTCAAACAGCAGTTCTGTTTTAATAGTACGCATGAATTCATAACATAACTGATAAACTTATCGTTTTTACAATTAATTTTTATGCTACTCTTTATCTTTTAATTGTAAATCCTACATGAATTGGTACGGCATTTTTTAGAGGTACGAAGTACGATCACGTATTTCAAAAATAATGTGTAACGTTGAACGTTGGCCATTGCCATTTCTGTCTCTATTGTTTTGTATTTTTTCTGTTGTATAATTTTGTGCGTCATGTATTGTAAATATGTAACTAAATATATTTGTAAATATTACTAAAGTATTGTGTGAACTGTACTGCGCTAATATACTTTGTGTACGAATAAAGTTACAGAAAATTATCATCATTACCAAGATCATCGTCGTCGTCGTCGTCGTCATCATCATCATCACCATCATCATCATCATCATTATTATTATCTGAATGTAAAACACGATTGAATTTTTATGTACCCCGTTTTGTTGTTTATAGAAGCCATTTAACCTTGTATGACAGTCAACGTGGAGGTGTTGCTGCCTTAGTTAAACAAAGTTAAGAAATGAGATAATTTCTGTTACTTTAGATAATCTAAAATGTTTAACTATTGCCAGATTACCAAAACTGGTTCGCTGTGGTTTTATGGTCCACCTCAGGAATCACTCTACGACAGCCTTATAAGCGAAAGATTAAAACTGTAGATAGCACCTGATGCAGAACAAGTCGGAGATCAATGTGGGAGAGACTGTTGTGCACAGATACTAGCATTAAGACTTTTGATAAATTCTGTTGCCGTATTCAAGAAAAAAATGTTCATTTTATTCGTTGACTGCGAAAAAGCCCATGACAAGGTAGACCAAGTGATAATGATTAGAGTGTTAAAGGAGTATGGATGCGGAACGACCATGTTAAAGCCATTGTTAGAATGTACAACAGCACCAGTAGTATTACCGGAAATGAATTATTCTGTTATAGATGTATCGTAAAGCAGGGGTCCCCCAGCTCATGTCTCCTATTTTGGGACTACATAAACCCGCTCATTCGAGCTCTGAAAGCAACTGGCAGCGATGACTGATTAAGAAACTTTCATGGACTCCTCTACATGGATGATACGGGCTTCAAATCGACAGAAATATATACAAAAGTTGGACACGCTAATTGATTTCTGTTCTGATTATGAAATGTCAGTAAATTCACTAAAAACCAAGTTTATGATAATAAATGGCAACGAAAGAGATCGAGAAACGATTTGTAGAGACGAATTGGTCATTCATCACACATGGCACTATACTTACTTGGGAGGCACTATATGCACAGACCCAAAAAAGGCCCTTTTCGTCAAGCACGCGGATGATAAACAACCTCATGTCTTCAAATATCATTAATCCTAGCTGAGTCAAGAAAAAAGTTCTAGATTGTGCACTTCTGGAAGGTGTTTCCTATAGCAAAGACACCTGAAATTCTGATGCCGATCTTACAATTTCAAACACCATATATCTTGAATTGATCAAATCGCTACTGTCAGTGCGACCAGTACTTGTTACGATTTAGTTCTTATCGAATCTGGGTACCCTTGTTTTAAGACGCGGGTAAAAGCTCATCAAATAAAACTATAGAGAAGCATGATGGAGAATGCGGAAAAACACTCGCCTGTGATGAACGCGTTAAACATAGCATCTTTATTTAATGGAAAACTAGCCAAATGTTTAAGCCAACTACCGAACGGCGATAGCCAGGAGTTCGTTATTTACCAGACAAAATCGAAAGTTATTGGGATCTGTAGCGGACAGCAACTCATCGAAGCCTGTTACTTGTAAAATTTTTAATCCGTCCTTGGATACCCCTGCAATTTTCATGTGTATTTTCGAGCTGCACCGTGTTGCATTTACCCGAATGAAATTAAAGATTGAAATCTGTAGATGGCAGCGTCAGCCTCGGGCACGGAGACTGTGCCCATGTGGTTCTGTGCAGACAGAACAACATAATTATAACTGAGTGTCCTCTCACTCAACAAATTAAAAACAGTTTTGTCACTCTATTCTGTAATTTCAAGCAAAGAGGCTTTTGAAATCTGTTACTAATTATTAAAGTCATTTGACGCATTGTAACGTTCTTTCCAAACAAACTCTTAGTTCTAACTAACGCCATTAGTGTTTTCTGCATTCTTGTAAATATTCTTAATGTATTACGTATGTTTTGTATCTTGTTCAGTAGATCAATACGTACATGCGTTTACAGCAAACGTACTATGTATTCTGGACTAATATTTAGTGTTATCCCACTTAAATGTTTTACTGTCTGGATATGTTAATATTGCAAAACTAGTCAGCAAACTAGTCAATATTAGTCAGTAAACTATTACTATCAGTTCTAAACACCCTTGAACCTTATCCAACGTTATCGGCGGCTAGACTGTAAACATTAGTCTGGCCAGTGATCAAAGGATAATTTGGTGACTTTCGCTAACGTAGGTGTACAGCAAAGTATTTTTATGGTATAATTTGTTGGACGTTGGTGTGGTTTAATAGCAACACAGCACGACTACAAACATCGTGTTTGGACCGCATTTGACAAAAGGTAACGCTAAGGTTCGTTCTGACAGTTGATTAAAGAGCTGTTTAATAAGACAATGTATACAGTATGTGAAAGGTGAAGAAGCTATTGTTATTTAGTCATCTCCCTTGAAAATTAAACTTTTCCAACAATTTATATAAAAGATGTATCAATGCTGCAAGAGAGTGCTCGTGTACAATAAACGATAAAAAACATGTAAGTAAATATCAGAATCAAAAACCTATATATACACATTTATGTACATGAATGAACGTGCAGTTTAAGCTATGACAATTTCATAACATATAGATGCCTGAGAAGACATATTTTACATAAGAAGACGTCCCTTTTGCATATTTTTAAACTTGCAATAATTAAGTTCACGTGGCTGGGCGAACTTTAATATCTTTACATTTCTGATCTGTCTGTGGGAATTCGTCCTTTAGAAACGAATATAATAATTCAGCAGTTAGAAGATATGCTAATTGAGAGAACATACGAATGAAATGCAAGTGACGTAACCAGTGATGAAAATGGTAGAAAACGGTGTCTGAGTTTCTTTGATTTTTTTGTTTTTTCGACGACGATGGTGATAATGACGATGACGACGATGATGGTGATGGTGGTAGTGTATATGATATTGGTCGGATCTTCGTATATGGAACCGATTGGATTAACCTGAATGGCTAATTTAAAAATTCGTAATACTAGATGTATATAAACTTCTCCCCATGACATCAAATAGGAATGCACCTGACACTAGTAAATATTCATTAAAGTTTTGATATCCATTACAGTTTTATTATTCAGAGTTTATTAATTTTATAAACATGTTTTACTAATTTTACTTGTTTTGTATAATTGATAAATCCACTTATTGGGCTGTGCTCATCAACGAACTTTCCTAGATATTTTGCAAATTGTTTCGATTCAATTACCTCACTACTAATCTTAATTGAAAAAACTAGTACAATGTTAGCGCCTTAAATCATTATATCGTAGACATCATCAATTGAGTCCACGCTTTAAAATGCATTCACACTTACTCGGCGCATTATTTAATTTAAAGAAAGTTCATTAATTGTAGCCAGATCTGTTTATTAATCTCTCGTAAACTGTATCTTTTAGTTTGTGAATGCTAGTTTCTGCAAAAAAGACATCAGAAAACAATCTAATTTATAATTTTTGCTATTTAACCAGGCATGTCATTAACGTAAACCCAAAGAGATACAGCCACGTGAAGCAGGAAAAACAGAACATTTGAAGCCGTTTATTTCATGTACCAGACTAGTACAGCTAAGAAACTTTTAAACCACAAAAATATGTTGCCTAAGATTTCAATATTCAGAAATCTATAAATGCTTTTAGAATTATCAGTTTTAGAATCTACGTTCACGTATTATAGCATAATCTTATTCCTTTGTAGGTTTTATATACTAAATGATATCAATGGAATCTATACTGCAATTCGTGTATGCACACTTATTCGGCATATTACTTGTAACAGCCATCGCCTTGAGCGCAGTCTTCTATTTAAAGAAGAAACCGAAAGGCACTCCACCAGGATCTTTGGGACTGCCTTTTGTTGGACACTTGTTTCATTTGATGGATGATCCCGGGAAAGTCTTGACTGAAATGGGGTCCAGGTATGGGCCTGTATTTACAATTTACATGGGTCCATATCTTACAGTGGTGGTGAATGATTATGAAACAGCAAAGGAGGCGTTCTTGAAGCATGGTGAAATACTGTCTGGTAGACCACACTGGTATTTAATTGAGACTACTTCAACTGAACCAGGTCAACCAGGAGTTACACGTGGTAAACGGTTTTTCTAATTTTACATATTATTTTAACTTGTACTGCTTTCTGTTAACTTATTGCTCCAAGTTGTATTCATCTATTCATACTATTAAGAACCTGGCAGACAGCTCTGCGAGTACATGGAAAATTGCATGTCACCTCTTTTTATAGGCATTGGTGCCGCAGAAGGAAAATCATGGAAAGAGCAGCGAAAGTTTGCACTGACTAAGCTGCGCGAATTTGGAATGGGAAAAGTTAGTTTAGAGGTACGTTAATTAGTCTAGAATAGTCTAGAATTACTCTACTTTCCATAAAGTTATCTATTTTTAATAAAACTGTGATTTTTACAAAAAATAAAATGAATAATGTGAAAAAATGTAAAAGGGTCCAAGTGGAGAAGTAAAATAACTGCATATTGTTTTTCAAACTTATTTTTTATAACATACATTTGATAACTTTTTTTGTACAATTCGGAACTTTATAAGCTGTGTGGTCCGGCGCTCACAGCAGAGTCTACAAAATGTATATTGTTGTGGCAGGTCCGGAATCTAATTGATTATTAAGACTAAATTGTGGTGTCAGCCACAAATTGGATTCACGTACTTTCTTAGCGAAGAAAATGCAAATAACATTGTGGCCGATTAACCACCTAGAACGAATGATGAACCTGGTGGTTAACCATCCAGTTATAGTACGGGAGATGAGAGAGGTTTATATCACATCTTGCGTACAAACAGTTTGAGCGCTGGAATACATTAATAGTCTGTTGGAAATCATTTTTTGTCACTCTTTTTTATTGCAGCCATTTTTACCGGGTGTAATTACATAGCGCACCAATTTGAATACGTAAGACTGACAAACAAGCAATCTCCGTGGCAAAATTCATTTAAGAACTACTGAGCTTTATTCAGTAAGCTTTAAAGAACTTCGTCTTCACTTGTTAAATCTTCTAAAATTTTATCTTTATCAGCTTCAACCTTAATCACCCGTACAGCTAAAGTTCCCACCATATTACTAAAATGAAGAGTGTCCACAAACGTTAATACGAAATTTCCTTAACAGATCGTTAAAAAAATTTCGTTGCAGAACTGAAGGCCTAATTGGAGATTTGCAGCACTTCTCGGTTTTAAAAGTAAACGCATGGTGTTGCCAGAAAGAAAAATACTTTAAAGTAAATTCCAAAATTTTCCATACAAAAAACTCCAAAGGGTTAATAAGTTACCCCACATCAGGTAGTATCTAGCACTCGTGCTTTGTAAAAAAAAGCATAAATAATACTTTTCAACAAAACCAAGACATGGTTGCATAATAAATCGAAAAATACTTAATCACTACTAGTTTGAAAATTTTTCGTCGTGCGCATCAATATAAAAAATGTGAGCAAACATAGCTGGGGTAATTGTTTACCTCAGCTTGGTCGGCTAAGGGTTAAAAGTGATCAAACCGTGATCTACATGGTAATAGTCATTATTTAAGAGCCACCGATCTTTATTCAGTAAGGAGTAAAGGCCCTTCAGCAAAGAAGAGCAAAGTTTTATTGATTTTCTCAAAATGTGCTCATGTTGAAATGGGGTTTCTTTCGGGGGCACCCTGTAAAAACAGCTTCAATAAAAAACTTAAGAGTGACCAAAAAATGATCTCCAACACACTATTAATGTATTCCAGCACTCAAACTGTTCGTAGCGAGATGTTATATAAACCTCTCTCAGCTCCCGCAGTATTAGTGATTATGCTTGGCGCTAATGTGCTTCATTCGCTAAGCACACATACACACGCAGTAACTATTCACCTCGACAATTTTGTGACCTTTACTCCATCGTTATCAGTATCCTACCAGTATCCTACTATTTGTGTTCCAGCACCTGACACACAATGTACTTCAGGAATGATAATAATTTCCCTATGCACCCGTTTCTACCAGGAAAATATTATAACAAATTATACCAGTTATTTAGTAAACAAAACATCGATATCAACTTGCATAAATGTCTATATTGCAATGTCTAAAGTCATGAACATAAACACTTTTCTTAGTTTGGCAGAAGTTACGGGCGATCAAAAATATAAAAAAGACATAATTTTCATCAGCATTATAAGTGTTTTGACTAAATAAAAAAAACTGCGTACATTTTATATGTATCTTGCAGAAGAAAATAAAGGAAGAAATATCGATGTTAATGTCTGAACTTCAGTCAAAGGAAGGATCTCCATTTGACATTCAGTACATGCTAAATACTAGTGTCGCCAATGTCATTTGCTCAATTGTATTCGGTGACAGATTTGACTACGAAGATGAAAAATTTCAACTTCTTCTTCGTGCACTCAATGGTTGGTTTCAAGACTCACCGTTTCAAGGAATTCTTCAGTTCTTCCCAGCTGCGAGATTTTTCCCACCTGAGGGAGCAAAGCTTCGCAGGTTTTTGAAAAACAGCAACAAGCTTTTTGAGTTCATCGAAGAAAGAATTTCAGAGCATGTGAAAAGCTTTGACATTAACAATATTCAGAACTTCATAGACGCCTATTTAGCTGCCGTTCACGAGCAAGACAAAACTGGTGAAACTGGCTGTAAGTACAATAATAAAGACAAAAATGTGATGAAGTTGATATTGATGTGGTTACGCTGCTTGTGAAGGAAAAATGGTGATGAACATAGATGAAGTTTATCGTTTCCTGATGGCTATGAATATGATGATAGTTAAAATGATGAACAATAGCCTGATGGCTATGAAAATGAAATAGTTAAAATAATGATGGCAATGCCAGTAATGATAATGATGATGATGATGACGACGGCGATGACAGTAATGATCGTGATCATGATTATTTTATGATAATGGAGTGATGCTGAAGATTACAGTGACAACAATGATGAAAATAACAATGAGTGTGAGGAGAACAATTATTAGAATGATGATGATAACCGAAATTTAATGACAATTCAGAGCACCAGAATTGGCTTCTTCAATCTTACTTTTCCATCTTTTCAAAACGATATTAGGTGATGATGATAATGACGATGATGGCAATAGCGAACATAATGATGGTAACAATGATGATAATAATAACGCCGATGATAATGATGAATGATGATGATGATGATGATGATGATGACGGGCAATGACAGTGACGATGACGACGACAAAAATAGGAACAAAAGTTATAGTCATGATGAATGTTTTTATATTAATTTTGTTTAAGCTTTCTCGGTGACAGAGTTAAAGTACGTCATTCGGGATTTATTTTCTGCTGGCACTGAAACAACTTCTACAACACTCCGATGGGCATTTCTGTACTTAATTAAACATCCTGACGTCATGAGAAAAGTGCAGGCAGAAATAGATGAAGTAATCGGACGGAATCGATTGCCCAAAATGGCTGATAAATCTCAAATGCCATATGTAGAAGCAACGGTTCTAGAGGTTCAACGTTGTGGTAAGTATTTGATGTAAAATAATTCTACAATGTATTGTAAGGAAATTAAATTAACCAACAATTTCGTCTGGCTTTATGAGCTAGTTCACTATATATACTATATATACTATATATATACATATATATATAGTGCATTGTGTAACAGTAGTTTCTACTTTTTATATCACTAGTTACTATTTAACTCCTGTGTTTATATATAGAGCAATACATTTGTAGGAATAGTTGCATATAAGAGAATTAAAGACAGCATTTCAGTTGTTTTATACTGAATAAACGTTTCAATTTTGCAGCTAATATAGTACCAATTGGAGTACCACATCGTAGCTCGGACAGGTTAAATTTCAAAAATTTTGAAATACCAGCTGACACAATATTTATAGCTAACTTGACCGCCATTTTAAATGACCCCAATTACTTTGATAAACCAGAACAGTTTCACCCGGACAGGTTCATTGGCCCAGATGGAAAAGTAACTGGTCATGAAACACTTGCAGCGTTTTCTGTAGGTATGTATATACAGGAAATTAAGTATTTGACATTATAATACTTTTTGATGAAAAATAAAATACACCTAAAAATATACCATTCTGTAATATTGAGTTCCTAATCTATAATAGATTTAGGATAAGAAAGTAATCTCGTGAATTTGCTGTACTATAGCAGAAAAACACACCCTGAGCACAGAAATGAATTATTATTTATGCAGTAGCTTTTTCAGTTATCAAGATTTAACATTTTACGTATTCTGCAACAAAACTAACTGTCGATAAACCCCTGAGCTTTCGTATAATATATTAACGATACTTTTCAACTTTAGGTTACATCGCTGTTTTATTCCATATTAAAACTGACTTCCAATTCTGGAAATGTGTTGCTTTATTTAAAAATTATGAAACAACATAAAATTTTCGTTCACTGCTGTTTACTTTCAGGACGAAGAGTCTGTCTAGGGGAAACACTAGCCAGAATGGAGCTGTTCCTCTTCTTCACTTCATTTCTACAAAACTTCGATGTCGCTTTACCAGATGGCATAACAGAACCAAACATGAAAGGGACCTTGGGCATAACGTTTATGCCGTCGACTGACCCGCTAAAATTTATGCCCAGATAATTTATAGAAACGTATGGCACAGATTAGTAAATGCTTTCACTATCTAAAAAGCTGGAAATCAATTACTTTGTATGACGTACTATACACAAAAATACGTTGTATGACGTACGTTAGCATGCATAATAAAACTTTGCTGTTTACTTTTTTGGCATACTGCTAGGTATTATTTTTTTGTGAACCTCTGTCTGCTTCCAGAGCCTAAATAATTTTTATGTACGTAGACCCCATGAACCCATAAACTACCCACCAAATGTGATTCAATTAACTTATTAGCAGTTTTTGAAATGAAAATGTGTAGTGCTATACTTGGTAACAAAGCCTCCCAACTTTAAAACAAACAGCCACTCAAAAGTCACTCAAAATTGCTCCTAACTATTGATGCTACGTTGATACGCACATTGTTGATTATTAGTTGGTGGGTGATTAGATAACACAATGATTAACGATGGATTGATGAATAGACATTGATGACATAAGATGAAACAGTTCCAGATGTGATTTTTTTCTTAGGGCTTTTTTACTTCGAGCTGCTAAATCAGTTTCGGCCATTAATTGTGCGTCGTCACATTGATGAAAAAAGCACAAAAAGCACTATAAGACTGCTAGTAAATTTTGTTTTTCACAGTTGTATTAATAGTGTTGACTCTTGACCAAGAACAACGTACCAGCATCTTCAAATTTACGGATGACCAATACGCAATCAGTCTCTACATCACACACTTGAAAACACAGTTTCGGATGGAATATCTTAATAATGGAGAAAAACTGAGCCGAGTAAAGAACCAAGTGCATGAAGCCGACCCAAGATAATACACTATAATATTGCTGAGCTAAATCAAGGATTGAATCGTGGCCATGTGTTTTTTTTGCTTGTTTGTTTTAGTAATCAAACATCGCTTCCAGTTAAATTTCTTCCAGCTTGCAATTGATAGCAACAAAAAGTGTCAATACTGGCAATACTGGTGATTTCTTCTTAACTTTTGTAATAAGTAAATAGATCTTCAAAACAAAACAATACCTTGATCCGAAATCCATAATTACTTCACTGTTTTGACGCATAGTTGTCTGCATCTGCTGCCTTGCACTTCTTTCTTCCCTTATCAGATCTGTATTCGCCATTACAGATTCTTTAAGTTGTCCCTGTAAAAACTTGACTGTTAGCTCACTAACTTGTAGCTACTCACGATTCAACAGTTTCACGCTAAGCAAACTACAGCTTTTGAATAAGTAGGTGCGCGATTTTTGTACTTAACGTGTTTGGATAGAGCTTTGGACATGCAAACTTGCGTATTATTATGTTTATCCTTTTTGATATACTTTGGCATACTACACGCCAGAAAGCTCGAAAAGACAGAACCCACTCAAAGAGATGTTAGTAGCGTGACTGGAATCTGACTAATTACCAGTAATATTTAGATGAGCCATTGAACCGGCCACGTTCGGATATATATATATCTATATATATATAGGGCGCATATAAAAAAGTAACTTCTTCTTAAAAATGCCATAGCATAGAATCCTTATCCAATATGTATATAAATTTAGCAAAGTAAAGTAGAAACATTCTGGCACTTACCCACTAATCACTAATTTTTACAAAGAGGGTCCAAAAAGTAAACCGTTAAACATTTTAAAAAATGCATATCAATGTGTACATGTTCATTTTTTTTAAATTTTTCTTTACTAATTTATTTTATTTTTTTTACATTTCTAAATTATTTTCTTCTCTTATGTATCCCAGCGATGTCACTTCTCTTTAGCAATTTATCAACGCCTGACCTTGACCATTTCTTAATGGAAAATTCTCTCTCATCAGTCTTTTTGTGCCACATCCTTGATCAATTCTGTAGCGCTTAATAATTATTCTGTGTTCTGTATATATAGAAATTTCGAAAGAAATAAATAAAATACATAGGTAAACGAACAAAATAAATAATAATAAATGATTGAACTAAAATTATCATATCCACAAAATTATATAATCATACTAATATTTAGTTTTTATGAGCTTGATATCAATATCAAGCACAAAATATTAATTTCTTTGGACTTTCGTAGCAACATTTAAGTGCCAAAATGACTCTAGTTTACCCTCGGAAAAAAATTCTCGACTATTAAGTATTTTAAAATGGGCTCACTAGTTGTCCCCGCCGATTATATATATATATATATACAAAACCTCCCCATATGATACATACATTTACATATATGCATATGTATATAGTATTCACAATAGTTTTTGAGCATACAACAAAGAAACCCAAAAAAACATTGATCCTGTACATAGGATGGAACGGCTTAAGCGTAATATGGTAGCATAATACCAAAAAAAACATCATACTAACAAAAGCCCAATAATAACACATAAAAACAACAATAGTAAGAATACATTTTGTAAGCTGCGAGTTCAAATTAAAGTTATTTGCTATCCTGTTTCTCTTCCCTTTTCTACGGATGTCATATATAAAATTTATTACTATGATTCGCATCTCTACATCATTTAAGCCATTAATAAACATTGTAACGCTCCGAGGGCTATTGCATTCCTAATTTTTATATAATGATCAGGAAAATATACTACATGTATTTTTACAGGTTCGTCTGCTGTTTTTAAGGCTATTTAGTTAATAACAAAACAAGATGAAACGTAAATTTTAAAGCTATAAGTATTACAAAAGAAAGGAGTGCAACAACAAGTCAACAACACTAATGGCTTGCTGTGAACACACGTACAAACAGCTGACTGGAATGGAATAACATCACACTGCTGTGGCTTGACCAGCTCTTCAAACCATGTAACAGCAACGAGAGTGAGAAAGACAGGCTATACAACACTGTCCTTTTGGCCAAAACAACACTTAGCTCAGTTCTCCATGGTAAAGAAGTTACATCACAGATCGTGTACTAGCCTTTCCAGACAAATACGTTAATTACAGGTATGCTGGAACATGCCCACTGGTCAGATTAACAACGAACGTCTGTACCAGTGAAAATTATCAACTCAACTGTCCAGATCAGGTATTGCTTTTTCTGCATAAGCAAACAAAGCACTCCTACAGGTAAGTACAAACCATTTTAAGTGACAGGGGTGAGGAGATGATGAAATGAAAAAACACACAGCAATGCAAGCCATTTACTATGAAAATTAACAACACACACCTCACAAACATAAACTGTTCACTTACAGGCATTTCTGCAAAAGGAGGAAATATTTTAAAAATATTTTCAAATACAACTTTTCTGTCATTTTGGTAAGCAGGACATGTCATACAAAAATGCATTTCATCTTCCACTTGATTCATCTCACATATTTTATTCTTTGGTGGGCAGGTATTTTTGGTTTATGATAACCCCCTCTCAATATCCAATTTGTGCGCACTGATTCTAAATCTAGTGTACGTGTTATACGTTCACTTCGAATTGTATTATTACGCATAAGCAAATATTCTTCCAAACAATATACAGTTTTAAAAAGCCTATAAGTTCGAAGTTTGTTACCTCCGTCATCATTGTTATCGTTATAAATCTTTTTCAAAAAATAGTCATTATATCTATCCTGTAGCTTCTTATTAATGCAATAAAGCAATCTGCGAGTACTTAATGTACCTTCATCAATCCAAGTATGTTCAAATTCAAGTTTATACAAAATATTCCTAATAAACGAGACGCAGTTATACACATTTTCGTTATCTTTTTGCTTACAGTCTAAATATGCATTGTAAATTAAACTATTGCAGTGTGTTTCTAGTATATGTAGCCAATAGTATAATATAATATAATGTAATGTAATGTAATGTAATATAATGTAATATAATGTGATATAATATGATATGATATGATATGATATGATATGATATGATATGATATGATATGATATGATATGATATGATATGATATGATATGATATAATATAATATAATATAATATAATATAATATAATATAATGTAGCTAATAATATATAATACATAATACAGTATATGTATATGTACTGTATATGTATGGACATATATATATTCTCCCTGTATAAGTAAACAGTCAAGCTTTATGAATTATATCGCCCAAAGGGAGTACAGAAGCCATGACAGTATGTGACAGTAAACTACAGCTAAATTGTACAACCATTAATATCACTATTCACTAACTAAGACTTACTTGTAGCTTAACCAAGTCTTCAACAAGACTTCTATTTGACTGTTCTAACATATTCAGTTTTTGCTCTATCTTGAGCAGTCGTCGATCACTTCCGGTCACCATGTCATCCAAACTTCCGGTTGTTGAATTCATGCCGAATTCAGGCGTACGTGGTTTATTAAAGCGCCCAAACGTCTCTTCTAGGCTACTAGACGACGCTGTTAGATTCAAATTGGATGCTGCTTGATGTTTTCGTTGGGTAGACGGATAATTTTGATTCGAAGATAGGGCAAATCCGGCAATGTCCGGCAAAGCTGTGTACTTCTGCGTGAGCCTTGACCTTTGAATAGCAACAACGTTTTGCACAAAATTCAAGTAGAAAAAATTTTAACTTAGTGATAAAATCTAGCATATGTATTGCTTAAAATGATGAACAAGATGTTTCGATTTAGGCTTCTTCAATTGTAATTTCTGAAATGTAAAAATTTTATTACAACAAATTCTTATTTTCTACAAATATTTGGAGTCAATTACACAGTGACTGTTACAGTTTTAAAGACCTTGAAGGTAATTTAAATACATTGCCTAACTATTATGCCCATTTAATTATATACATTTAATTTTTTAAAATTCAACAATTTATTTGTTTATAAATTATTCGGAATTTAAAATTTTGTAAACTTATTACAAATATTTATAAAAACAAAAATTTATTGTGCAAATAAATTTTCATTTCAGAAATTGCTAGTGATTCAGACGTTCTGTTCATCTTGTATGTTAATTATGTTAATCTAATATTGCCATGCATTTGGACCAACTGCCAGGCTGTATGACTGCGTAAACTAAAAATATTAATATCGTTGTATTTCACACGCCTCTAGCATATACACATAAGTATTTGATTTAAAAATGTTCTAAGTCCATTAAGAAAAAAATAAAGAATAAACAAATTAATAATAAAAATGACAGCTTAAACGTGAGTTAATGTTTAATATTATTAGGATGATTGAACTGTACTAATTTAACGTGTTTTTATTTTGATTTCGTACATTTTAACAATAACCAAGGTGTACCAAGATGGACATTATCTGGTTGTTAATTTACCGGTAACTGATTTGCATAGTCAGAAAACTAGAAGAATGTGAATCAACAATATAATTGCAAACAGTAAGAAGTGGAATATTGTATGTTTCATCATTCGTATACGACAGTGAGAAACCATATTAACTGGGTCAATAAACACGTGGGCAATGCCAACAGTTAAGCTAGTACACTTACATTTTCAAGTCTCCCAATGTGACCTTTTAACACATGGATCACTCGACTTAAACAAAAATAAGTGTCACGATATTGTAAAAATGTTTCAACAGCACAATTCAAGCAGTTAATTTCTCGTTGCGCAGCACACTAATCGCATTCTGTAGCACTTGGTGTCGACAATGTAAATGTAAGTTGTTGCTATTCCTACTAGTGGGGAACGCATATGGCCTCCAAACGCGATTAGTATCGTCCTCAGGTAAACCTGCTCCCTAAAGTAGCTTCAAAGGAAGCACCTAGGAAGGACAGAGAAATTTACGAGTTTTAGATCCTTGTTAACATATGATGTCTGATTAGACCGTAGTTTAATACAAATTTGATATAACCCCGCCGATCCTCCTAAGAAATCAATAGGCATTTCGTTATTAAATATTGAAGCAATTTCGATGAAACTCTCTCCGTAGTAGAGTCAGGTCCAATATCGCCATGGTACCAAATTTATTAGTGGTGGATACTAATACCATGCAGCTTCCGCATAGAGTTCAGGTTGTATAGTACACTTCGCTACCAATGGTAGCAACGCATAAGTCCATGAAATGCGTAGTAAACCTCGATACCATAGGTAGCAACGCGTAATTCCTTGAAATGCGTAGTAAACGTCTCTACCACTGCTAGCAACGTGTAAGTCCTTAAAATTAATCTCTGGTGCTACACCTCGTTACCATTAGTAGCAACGCGTAAGTCCTTAAAATGGTTCGGGTGCTACACCTCGCTACCATTGGCAACACCGCATAAGTCCCTGAAATGGCTAGCGTAGAACTGATGACTAGAAGATCAAATACCAAGTAGTTGTGAAATGTGATACGACCTTGAATAACCAAACTATCGCTGGGCAACCAAATTTGGTAGCTCATAATACCCAAATAGGACAGATTTGGTCGAAGCTGCAAGCTCAAAGTTCAATTTTTGGGGATTCTTTAGTAGCTGTTTTAGCCACAGCATACTGATGTATCTATTTCTTGGCACTGATGTGCTTACTTCAGGACAGAAGAAACGCCAACAAAATGTATTTAATATAGTACCTAGTGGTGAACAGATTTTAATGTAAAAACATTTTCTCGGAAGAATTTAGGCTATTGGCGCCCAGATATAGTGCTTTTTCTTGAGTTGTTATTATTATTATTATTATTATTATTATTATTATTATTATTATTATTATTATTATTCTTGTTGTTGTTGTTGTTGTTGTTGTTGTTGTTGTTGTTGTTGTTGTTGTCGTTGTCGTTGTCGTTGTCGTTGTCGCTGTCGTTGTCGTTGTCGTTGTTGTTGTTATTGTTATTATTATTATTATTTTGTATAACTAACCAGTTGCTGAGATGTTATTTCTGCTTGTCGTCATATATGAAAGAAATGTTATAAATTCTAACAACATCTTGTCTTTAAATTTTCGTCAAAATGTTGACCTGATTTGTAGAGTGTTGAAATGTGCAAAAAATACCGTCGAAACCACTACAATTTCAGTACCATTAAGTACCTATACAAAATTGGATATTGACGCCATGTTCATAGAACCAGAGTAAATTATTTCTGAATAATATTTCATGTTTGCTATAATAATCGAATGCTTCATTAACGACTACAACCTGCAGTATGTTTCAGTAGCAGCCATCAGAATATTGGCAAACCAAACAGCTTATTACTATAAACCAGCCAGGTAAACGCCATCTGAACAAATAAAAGAAGCGGAAAAATGTAATGGATTAAGGCACAATAAATAGGACTATAGTGTAACTTCAGAAAGGCAGCAAAGTGTGCGTACAAATTGGATGTATCTACCGTAATTTGTGAGAACAGTTTGTTCTTTATGATAGTCTGCGTACAGGAAAATTATATTTTTGGAAAAACAAAAATGCTAAGTTGAAAATGCTTGGTGCTACGGGGATTTTTTTAAGTACGCTATAATGACGTATCTAGTATCTCTATACTCTATACTTTACATCTATATCCATATTTGATCTATAATATCTCGATGAACCAATTCACTTCAATAGCAGACCTCAAGAATAATAAATTGTGGCTAATCAGCACAATTTCGTTTTTTAATTGGTTTACACTTGCATAGATTTTGTAAAATAATCTTCAATAGACACCAAAAAGAAGGTTAATTGAAGATACAGAAAATCTTAAATTTAGATGTTTTAGAAGTTGGCGTCTTCCTTTGAGTATTATATTTGCCTTTTACATATGCAGTATTTACAGCGCATTATTTTTTACATTGTTTTAATCACTATATTAAACTCGTGTGTTTCAGTTGCTACACTTTTGGACAGGCATTCGTGTCTCTCAAATGAAAATATATGTAGCTCTAACGTTGGGTCGAATGTGTACGCGTCACAAGTGGGCAGCGCCTTCTCTAATAGATTTGAAAGTGCTGTTCTTGATATCGTGAAGATTTACCAGTGGAAACGTATCATGATAATTTACAACAAAGAAGGTAAGATTTTATCTACAGGCAGCAATGTTAATGATTTACCTGGCAAATAACACTGTTATATTATTGCTTTTACGTGATTCATTCTAGAAAGATAATTAATTGTGATCTATTGTAATGTTAATCTTATTTTTGCAGACGAACACAGCGTGTATTCGTTTCTACAGCGACTTTATAATCTTAACGTTAAAGTTCTATTGGTACCACAGCAAGCTTTTAAAACTATGGTAAAATTGGGAGAAATGAAAAAAATCTTGGCTAAGGACACTGATGACTTGCATCCAGAAATGCATTTTATTGTGTTTCTGTCAGAAATAGAGTCGACGCCTTTCATTGAGAATGTAAGTAAAGTAACAATTTATATTATAATTGTTACAGGCAAAGTGTGAAACTGGACATTCTATAGAATGCCTAGGCAGTTTATGGAATATCAAAGCAAACCAGATAAAGTATTTAAAAAACTTTTGCTCATTTGTTAGGCATTATATAGAACTCGGAAGTTTGTTTATGCAAATTGTGTAATTCTTAGATTTAAGGTATGTTTCCTTGGACATTTTACAGAAAGCAAAACAATTTTAAACACACGGAAAAATAAGTAATCAATATTTCCGAGATAATTTGTCATTAAATATTGCGCTGATGCCGCTTTTCTTCTCTTCTTTTCCTCTTTTCGGCTTCGAAATGCTGGTGTTACGTCGTGGACGCAGTTGCAAAGCTACTTTTGCAAGTGCATAAGTTGGAGTTTTGGAAAGCAGGATTCCTAGGTACGGAATGTTGACCGCCTGATCAAGCAGTATATCAGAGACGGTGATGGTGCTGTGGCATCCATTGTCAATTAACAACTTAAGTCATCGGCTTACTTGAATTGCTTAATTTAATGAATTAACTAAATCGTTTAATGCATTTATTTAAAGCCTACGTAATGTATAAGCGAAAAGTTACATTCAACCACAATTATATTCAATTTACGCTGCCATATTAAGCCACTTTACGTATTATATACACATCCTAGCAGTTATAACAAAACTTCTAGATAAAGTGTGTAAGTGCCTCATAAAAAACAATTATTTCACACTTTTCTTGAAATGCAGAGGTAATATATGAAATGTTTCATGATTATACAAAATGTCCAATGTGGTTTCTTTTTCTTTAGTTTCTTTTAATTTCCAATAAAAAGTAAAAATACCTTTTTGAAGAACATTTAACGTCTGTAAAGGATATATTCGAATGGGCAAAAATAGATTTAGAAAAAGTTTTCATTCCATACATTAAAGTATTATTATTCTATTATTTAAATTCTTAACATGGTATTATAAGCCAAATAATTTTGTGACTTACTGCTGTGGGAGTATTTTTAGTATGGTATAATAAGCCGCATAATTTTGTGACTTACTGCTGTCAAAGTCTTTCATGAGTCCAACAAAATTATTGATGTTCTGATTCCTGAAGTTTTTGGAGCACAACAGAAGTGTAAAGATGTGTCGCGAACCCACGCAAATACTTTAAAAGTGACTGAAGTTTAGTTGTATGAAACTCCATTGCTTTTGTTTTCATCAGCTACTTTGAACACCTTTTTATACTGTTCGACTTATTGTACTTTTTCTACCAAATCAAAGATAGCAGTTGCAGTTGTCATAAAAATGGTCTCCATTTGTTTATGATTCACAGAGACTTATTAAAATGGTGTAAAAATTCTATAAAATGTGCTATTATTTTTGTAAAATCTGCAGTGCGTACATATTACTTGATTTTCTCTTTCACCAGTTTACTCTGTTTCTCTATGCAGGTCATTGAAACAAATCTTTTTTCTGGACACTTTTACTGGGCATTTGTTTCTCGTATAAGAAACGTATCTCTTTTACAAGAAATTAGTGCTAAAGTAGGATTTTCTGCAAATATTCTCTTTCTAACTACAGTTGCTGATCAAGGGCGTTCAGCCCTTCTTTTGGTGAGTGAAAAAACTTATTTTATTAATATTTATTGTTGGCATTTAGAAGTCATGTATGTGACCAAATTGATGTCAGATATTATAGTAGACTGTTAAAAGATTGCTTATTTTCTAAATAAATATTTCTTTTAAACTCTGTATAATCAAGGTTTTGCAATAGCAATCTTTTTGATTTTCATACTGTTATTATTATTTATTATTATTTATTCTCCGCAAGCATTTTGCTTAATAACTCGTTTGGCTTACAAGATAGGGTCACGAAACTCACAGGGCGGGTAGCCCTGGACGGGGTACGAACAACAGCATATTAACCTTTGACCATTGGTCAAGGGGAAGGACAGGGATTTATTTTTTGCTACCAGCATTTTTAACAGTGCATGTCATTAGTCAACTAGAAGCGTTCCTGGTTGTTACTTCGCTTGTTTCACAGTTCTTAGCTGTAATTTTTTATAATTTATATAGTATTTTAACGTGCTGAAATAAACTTTGAAATGAAAAAGAAAAATCACGTACGCGAGAATATTTAACCTAAGAAAGTCAACCACGTTTAAAAACAACAAAATTAATGGCTATTATTCTCAGTCAGGTTTGTTCGAGTTGATTTTCATTTCTGTGTTATAGAGAAAACAAGATCACTGCGGAGAAAGTTACTCAAACGAGAGTACAAGTCAAATCTTGATAGAAAGTTATGAACCGAAACACGGATTCAGAGTTGTAGCAAAATATAAATTCACAATCGAATATGTGCTACCTATTAAAGCTCTTTTCACGAATTCTGTAAACTTGGTCGGTTTTAGAGGTGCTCAGCTTATTGCGGCAGTTGCAAAGGCAAGTGATGCTATTATTACAGCAATAATGTAACTGGTTCTGACTAAAACTTCTTTTTCTGTCCTGACGGTGTTTAGACATTTTACTTTACAGTTACAGTTACAGTTTACTTTTTAACGTCGGTTTGCAATACAACCGATTTAAATGCGGTATCTAAATTAGATTGTGTGATACTCCCCTGAAACACAGTATCGGCAGCGACAGATTATACCCTCCCATTTGTTTATTAGACTTACAAAAATTTTAAGTTGGGGGCATAACGGTATTCTTTGGGTAGGTTATTCCAATACCGTCCGACCTTCTACATCCGTAGTGTTTTGCTGTTGCGGCTGGAAGCTTTCCCTCGGGCACCTGATAATGGTCATAAGCTTCCTCGCGTTGCCGTGCTGAAGCCCATCCTCCATCCCCTAGCCTCCTGTACCACGCTTGTCCATCATCTGCAGCGCCGGCTGCCTATCCATTAGTGGTATCTATCGGTGATGTTGATACCTGTATTAGCTGTTTAATGTATAAAGTGCCTAGATGGTGATTCAGCGTGATAGAAGTTAAGTTATTAGTTTAACTCAACCTTTTCAGGATCCTCCGTTCATAGACTTCGAAACTGATAACATTACTGGGGAACTACAAGTATACGGGTTAGCTGTTGACATTATACAAGAACTATCGGAGCGACTGAATTTCACGTAAAATATTTAACTAAACATGATATTTTTTTACTAACTTGACTTGCTACTTACAAGCGCATGCAAACTTTACAAGAATATTTCTACATGCCTATTAAAATTATGTTTTTAGAACAGCATATTACCGCACTATTCGCAACATTCTGTGTTTTTAAGCAAAAAAGACAACTATAACGTCTAACTTTTTAATATTTTATTCTAGGTATAAGGCTGTTAGACCTCCAGATGGATTATACGGGATAAAAAGTTCCGCGGGAAATTTCACTGGTGTGATGGGAATGTTACAAAAAGGGGTAAGACAAAATAAATTAAAAAATAATAATTAATAATGATATATTCTTCATCCACTATGCCTTAATATATGACACTTTGTTAACTGAGCAAAATAAGGAACTAAACATGGCAGCATAGAGGTGCAAAACTACAGTTTATAGGATCTCTGTGGGCCTCAAATTTTCGGTACCTTTCGTTTTTCTTTATAATTTAGACATTGCTTTATAAAATGCGTATGTGAAATCGTGGAGTTCGATTTTGGTTTTATTTTGCATTTTTTGACATCCTTATAATTAATGTAGTTTATGTAATCAATTTTAGTAATTTATGACATTACACCCACTTTTCAATTTAGCCTAAGTCTGAGTCCATCCATCGTAAAGTCTGAATCCATCCATGACTGTAAAATAAAAGCAATTAATTACGTTAATTTAAGCAAAACAATCCAAAATTTTTTGGTCGGTTGGCTGATTGCGCCCACAGGCTGTACCTAGACGATTAATTTCTTGTAATCTATGTAAATTTATATTGCACGAATTGTCATATACGGTCCTGTTAAGGAAATTTACGAAAACTTGTTTAGTTAAACTATAATACTTTTGTGAAATTTTGTGAAAACCTTTTCTGTCTGTGCTCCACGTCTCTGGAATAGATTATCTATTGCTGTACACTCTGCAAACTCATTAGATTCTTTTAAACGTTGTCTTAAATCACATTTGCTTAAACTGTACTTTTTACAGTGAATTAATTAATTATTTTTCATATATATTTTAAATTCGAAAGTATCTTATGAATATTAAAATTAATATTCATTGTTCAACATGCTAAGATTTTAAAAATCTAGCGCGCAGAGCAAATAAATTCTACATTATATAATAAGTTACACTTTTCCGGCGAATGGGTGTAGGTGGCGTTGGTTGATTGGGTCTTGAGCATCCCCCTCCTCATCCTTGACATCCTCTCTCTCTCTCTCTCTCTCTCTCTCTCTCTCTCTCTCTCTCTCTCTCTCTCTCTCTCTCTCTCTCTCTCTCTCTCTCTCTCTCTCTCTCTCTCTCTCTCTCTCTCTCTCTCTCTCTCTCTCTCTCTCTCTCTCTCTCTCTCTCTCTCTCTCTCTCTCTCTCTCTCTCTCTCTCTCTCGCTCTCGCTCTTCATGTTCTCGCTCTTTCACTTTATATTTTACTAACTTCAGGCTTTATTAACAGACAGCTGATGTAGGAATTGGCCTTTACGTTATAACCCCCGAGCGAGCCATGGTTGCTGACTTTTCACCATCTATTTCTGATGCGTCAGTGAGTGTTTTAGTAAAACGTAGTTATGAAACCGAGGGCAGATTTGGACTGAACATTCTTATGCCACTGGACATCAAAGTATGGCTTGTGATTTTCTTGACCGTATTTATGGGCAGTATAGCAATTTGGACAATGGAAAAACTAAGCGGTACAAGGCAAATGCGCAGTCTCTCTGAATACATCTGGCTTTTCTATGGGACGTTGTTGCAACAAGGTAAGTGTATTAAGCAATTATTGTGATTAATTTGATGATATTTTAAGAATGTTCATTACAAATGACGGCTGATGCCTCCATCTGAACACCTGCTTAGTTTGTGTTTAAAATTCTATGGACGATTTTCTCGGGAATTCCTCAATGTTGGCTACTGAAAGTTCTATTTCTCTGCACGTATAGTCTTGTCTTTATTTTTATTGTAGCTCCTTACCTTGACCATTGGCCTTGTTTGGGGGCGACTTCTATAAAAGCTTATTTTTATAATTTACTCTGATACAGATTCGGCGTATCCCATCTACATTCCATCACGAATCGTCATCGTATTTTTCTGGATCGTCAGAATAGTGGTCATCGCTGTTTACACGGCTAATCTTGCTGCTTTCCTTACTGTCATGAAATTACAAACGTCGATTCATTCTATAAAAGATTTGGCTGATTCACACGTTATACCTGTTGTACAACACAGCTCTGCAGTTGAGGACTTTCTCCGGGTTGGTAATCTTAGTTATAGTTTAAAATTACGTATCCTACTGATGCTTTCATTTCTCGTATGTTTATCATCTAGTCAATATTAAGAAAATTTAAATAGAAATGGGGTAACTCAAAAAAAGAGAAATGAGTTTTCACTTTTAGAAAACACACACAACCACTTAGTTTCTCAAACTTTTGGCATCAGATAGTCCTGAATTCATGTACATTTTCGTTTTAATGAAATAGCACACAATTGTTAAATAATTTAATTGGCCTTGGACATGGTTTGCTGGAATACGGGAATATGAACGTCCGAACTGAATTGGATTTTTGAAACCATAAATCCTCTTGCAATACAAAGCAACAAGTATAACGTCTGTAGCACCATACCAATGACGCAACATAGTTCTTTGCGACATTTGGATAATTCGCTGAGCTAGTATTAATAGACACTATACTTATACTATATATATATATATATATATATATATATATATATATATATACATACATATATATATGTATGTATAAGATGTGTCTTGATTAGAAAAGACTTTGTAGACGTCAGTAGGTTCTAACACAACGATCGTTTTTCCTTTCATTCCGCTAAATTTAATTTTAAAAGATAGTTATCTTATGTGATAATGTCTTGGCTGCGCAAACATCACGTACTTTATACTTTGAAAGATTACGCAGCTGAAGATTGGTAATTTGTCGAATGCTCATAAGTGTTCGTACCAAGTTCGAACCAATCACCAGATATTTATTTTATCTTTTGAATTTTGCAAGTTTGCAACAAGTCGATTTTACCTCTTGGAAAATCGTGTTTTATACGCAACTTAAGCGCTCCAGGCTACAACAGCAAGTAATCAATTATTGATACTTTTGATCTTAAGTGCGTTTTTGAAACATTTCAGACGTCAACTGATAAAGATATTCAAAAGGTCTGGAAACGGATTAACAGCCGCCCAGATGTCAGCTTAATCTTACCGTACAACTATAACTTTTTGCACGATGTAGCAAAAGGAAAAACGGCTTGGATAGGAACGCATCAGGTATGTTAAAGGCCATGTACTCCTATTAACAGAGTAGTGACTGAGGAAGCGAGGTTTTAACAAATAAAGTACGAAAACATAAAGAGACATATTTATTTACAACATCATTTGACCTGAAGTTTCAGCTTTTACACCAATACATAGAAACCCACAAGTGAATTAGGTAAATAATTAAGAAAAATTCAGTAACCTTAATAACACTTACTATAACCAGAATCACTTTATATATATATATATATATATATATAAAGTGATTCTGGTTATATATATATATATATATATATATCAAACAATTAAAACATTGAAACTAAAAAATGGTGGCCTGTTTTATGAAAAAATTTCCATCTTATCATTTTGGTTATTGAAATGTATCACCGTGACATTACAGAATTTTCTCTTCACCCATAGACGAGGTACTATATGTAAACATTTATTTTTTACTTTGTTATTATTAAGAGTACACTGTATTGCTAATTATCACTAAGATTGCTGCGTTTTACCTAATACACACTTGCGGGTTTCTATATTTTTGGTACTGGTGTAGACGCTGAAACGTCAAGTCAAACAATAATGTAAATAAAAATATCTCGTTATATATGGCTGCTCGTATTTCTATTAATTGGGTTAACTTGGGCTTACAACTAGCTTTACGCTCCCCAGTATTATTTCTAGTATTTTCAGCAAAAAAAGCGAGACTGTTCATGAGCATTAATTGTAAAAATCATCATATTTTTCCGTTTATTGTAAACTTAATTGCAAATGATTTTAGTACAGTGCAGAAGCAATAAAAACCATTTAAATTTTTAGATCGTTAAATTAGTGATAATTATTTTGTAAACGATGTCAGTTTACAGCAGTTTACAATTTAGTATGGGCAATTTTGGGTATATTGGGAAGTCTTGATAGATGGCAGTCATGGCACTGAATTTAAGTTCAAGTGCAGGTTTTAATGTAAAATTTCGTATTGATTCATATTACATTGTAACTAACAATCAATACTATATAATATTTGCGTATTTTAGCAGCTTGATTATCAGATGTCTGTCAACTGTAAGCTAATAAGGATAGAAGAGACATATGGCAGGTTTGTTTTTTTTTGTGTTGTTTGTTTGTGTTGTTTTGTTTGTTGTTGTTTTTTGTTGTTTTTTTGTTGTTTTGTGTTGTGTTTGTTTTTTGTTTTGTTGTGTTGTGTTTTTTTTTTTGTTTTTTGGTTTTTTTGTTTGTGTTAAAATCATCATATTTTTCCGTTTATTGTAAACTTAATTGCAAATGATTTTAGTACAGTGCAGAAGCAATAAAAACCATTTAAATTTTTAGATCGTTAAATTAGTGATAATTATTTTGTAAACGATGTCAGTTTACAGCAGTTTACAATTTAGTATGGGCAATTTTGGGTATATTGGGAAGTCTTGATAGATGGCAGTCATGGCACTGAATTTAAGTTCAAGTGCAGGTTTTAATGTAAAATTTCGTATTGATTCATATTACATTGTAACTAACAATCAATACTATATAATATTTGCGTATTTTAGCAGCTTGATTATCAGATGTCTGTCAACTGTAAGCTAATAAGGATAGAAGAGACATATGGCAGCAGCTTAGGTGCCATACCGTTCCGAAAAGGTCTACCACACATGGATCTCATAGCAGTTGAGTACGTATGTAATATCGCTGTTTACTTGTGTGTTTGTTTGTTCGTTTATTAAGCTCGTTTGTTTCTGATTTTTGTTTGATTGGTCGTCTGTCGGTCTGCTTGTTTTCTGTCGATCTGTCTATCTGCCTGTGTGCTTGTTCCCACTTGTTCCATCCGATGATTCAAGTGTGATCAACTGAATCAAAGACTGTTCAATTTTCAAAAATATATCATATTTCAATAAGTATCAGATCGATAGCTAATGACAAAGAAGTTGTAATAATCTCTCATATTAATATAAATATTTTTCATGTTTTTCTTATTGCTTATTAACTTTAAATCATTGTATGACCTGGATATGACTTATCTTGCTGGTCTAATCAATTTTTGTGTTTCCATACGTTCATCTTGAAGTCTCAGGAAAGTTTTACCCTAGTTACCACCGATCGTAGAAGAATCAGCATTCGGCATGTACTTTTGCCAGTGCAGCTCCACTGAGTGGAATAAACTCATCTTTAACTTGCGATCAATTACTAAATTTAACTGTTTTAAAACTAATGTTAAAACCCATCTTTTTACCAGTGCGTTTAATTAATGTGCCTGGTGAATTTTAAGTACTTTTGTGATTGCTGAGCGTGCTTGTATGCAATTATAATCCTATGCTATTAGGTAATCTATGGTAAAATGGGCTAATGTCGGACCTAGGCTAATGTCAGACAATGAGTTTTACGTTTTCATATAACCCATTAAATGCTTTGCTACGTCATTTCAAAAAATCGGGTAATGTCGGACACTTGCAGGTGAAGTTGGACAGTTGGCAGAGTAACGTCGTACGTAATTAAGCACCAATGCCCTCACAGACGTTTTCTCTGTGTCGTTCATTTGTGAATAATGTGCATTGATGGCAGATTGCACTTGATCATGCTCCACTGCTGAAAATTTCCTCCCTTAATCTTTAAGTTTTTTTATATTTGTATGCTGCAAATATTTTACTAGCCTTTTCGTAACAGTTTTCTCTCCACATTTTTAAAACGATTA